>VZDJ01007747.1:22941530-23015203 GCA_008694505.1 Cyanoderma ruficeps
AAAAAAAAAAAAGGAATATTTCTTTATTTCATTGGTGAGGATTTCTGTAACAGAGTTCTATTCTCCACAAGTACTTACTGTGCAAATGAAATAGCTTGTCACTGGGAAGCAGTGCTTCCAGCAGATGCTAAAAGTGAATTACTACCTAAAAGATAGCGTTGGCAGAAATTTCCACATCTGTAAAATACATTCTCCTAAGCCAAATTCAGTGACTTTATATTACACAGTAATGACCTGAATTAAAAGGACAAAGTTTACCCTGAAAAAAACCTAAAGTCTGCAACTAAACACATTACAGGACAAGTCACTAACATTTGTCTTCTAAATAGCTGTCTATGTGGCAGAGTGAGGTACCTGAACAGACACCTTAATTGACTAATATGGTCTGCTAGTTTTTTAACTGGACTAGTCACCTAGTTTTCCTCAGGTTATTTAAGTTTGACAGACCCTTGTTGTTCTTGGGAGGACAAAAACAAGCAAATCCTTATCCTTTCTTCCTTTTTTTTTTGTCATCAATAGTGTCCTGTGCAATGTCCACACTTGCTGTTGTATCTGTTCTACATCTTTCTTAACCAAAGAAATGATCGACAAAGGGGCAGCAGTGACTGGAGTTAATATTTTGCCTCTTGGGACAAATTTCCATTTTGGAGCCTTTCCTTGACACTGACTTGTCAGCTTGCTGCAATATATCAAGGTTTTCTCCAATTGTGCTTGAAAATGCAGTTTAATCTTTTATTTCTTGGCACTTCATGATGCTGATGGACAAATACTTCTGTTTTAGCCAAGCTGACAAAAGTAGCAGACACATATATACTTCTTGCCTTAAAAATAAGCAGAAAAGGTAGTCGGCGTCTTCCTGCCTAATCTTCGAAAATCACAGCAGAAATTGGGGGAAACAGCAGTGTCTTAATCTGTGAAAGAAAGCATCTGAAATTATTCATGTCTGTCTAATAAAAAGAAAATAAATTGCATTTTTCCTTGTTTCTATAAATAATGACAAACTGCATGTTTCTAGGCTATAGCCTACAGAGGAAGAATAGTTTCTGGTGAAATACATAACAGAATAATTGCTATTTTTCTTTCCATTGGAAACTTTTTTTCATTTTAGTCGTATCTTCTATATTCCACTTGTCAGAAAGATAATATTTTAGAATTATATTCTGTTTACTTCCTTCAGCTTGTAATTTGAAAGTTTTTTTAATAAGCAGTGATTAAGGAAGTTTCTTCTTCTTACCCTCTATATTATATTCTTAGTATACAGAGCTTTGCATGCCTTTACCAGACTAATGGAAAATTGCCTATTTTAAGATTTTCTGGGAAGGCTTAATTAGTATTAGATGGGTTGCAATTAGCTTGATTTGTGTTTACAAAATAGTTTGAACATATTTAATAGGTTCATCCCTGTTGATACAAGATTGGGGATGAACAGTTTGAGAGCAGCCCTGTTGAGAAGGATTTGGAGGTGCTGGTGGATGAGAGGCTGGACACGACCCAGCCATGGGCACTCCCAGCCCAGAGAGCCAAACGTGTCCTGGGCTGCATCCAGAGCTCCCTGGGCAGCAGGGCCAGGGAGGGGATTCTGCCCCTCTGCTCTGCTCTGGTGAGACCCCACCTGCAGTGCTGCATCCAGCTCTGGGGTCCCAGCACACGAGGGACATGGACCTGTTGGAGAGGGGTCCAAAGAAAGGCCATGAAGATGATGAGAGGGCTGTAGCACCTCTACTATGAGGAAAGGGTAAGAGAGCTGGGGTTGTTCAGGCTGGAGAAAAGAAGGCTCCAGGGAGACCGCAGTGTGGCCTTTCAGTACTTGAATGGGGTCTCAAACAAAGACCAATGACAAACTTCTTTTTATTAGGGCAATGATGTTAAATTCGAAGAAGGCCAACATAGATTAGAAGTTTTTAACACTGAGGGTGATGAAACATTGGAATAGTTCAGACAGAGGGATAGTAGATGCCCCATCCTTGGAAACATTCAAGGTCCGGTTCAACAAGGCTCTGAGCAACCAGATCTAGTTGAAGATGTCACTGCTTATTGTAGGAGGGTTGGAGTAGATGACCTTCAAAGATCCCTTCCAATGCAAACTATTGTATGATTTCATTATTTTAACAAACTACATGTTGAGAGAACTGGTTTGTGGGGCTTTTTGGAGTTTTTTTTTTAATTTCTAATGAAATAGCTTTTTCATAGAAATGCAGCAGTTTGAAATGTTTTCACTCTTCTATTATCCAGTTAGTTTTATTAAGAATGTTCTAAATCTTAGAGGATGCTTCATGAAGAATATATTAGAGCATTCTGAATAGAAAAAGCATAAAGTTAATTAAGTAAATTGAACTCATCCAAAGTTCATTTTAGGCACTTCAAAATACTCAAAAAGCATCATATGTATCTGGACAAAAAAGGAAAAAAATGTCCTTCATATTTCACCTGCACATAATGAGAGTTTCTAGTACTTTCTGGATTTAATTCTCCTTTGCACTATAATACTATAATACTATAATTAATAAAAACTAAAGAGTCTTGATTTAGAAGGCTGTTAGTGATGTAGAATACTTTACATTGGATTACTCTAACAGCTGCCTAGTTTTAAATCTTTTAAAAAGTGGAATTTTTTATACTCTGAATTACTCAGCTGCCTGTTGCCAGGACTGAAAAGACCATCAGGAAGGATTCTCTCTTGTATAAGCTCTTACCTGATTATGAATCCCTCCTTAAGGTCTTCTTTGTAAGTCAGACTAAGTTCCCTAAGGTTTTATTGAAGGAATTACATTTCTTTTATTATTTTCCTTTATTTCCCAGTTAATCGATTTTCCTATCACATTTGCATTGTTCTCTACTAATGATTTTTTAATGAGAAAAGGCTAGTAGCATAGGTTTCCCTTTCTCATTATTGAACTATTTATATGTTCAAGGGTAATTTTGTTGCCACAAAATTTCTGAAGCTGAAGCTGCTGCCATAGAAACAGAAACCACTTTCTTTGTACCTAGATGAGTAACTACATTTGGCCCCATCACAAATGCCAGGTTTGATAATGCCCACCCTACAGTACAATTCAGATTGCTTTGTATCAGTGACTTGTGCTTCTCATTATCTAAATAATCCTCAATCTTTGTGTTAGTTTTAATTGTATTAGAAATTCCTTTCCTAGAAATAATAAACAGAATTGTTAAAATGTTTATAAGCAAGGAAAAGCTCTCCTAAACTTCGTTAGACACATATATGATGGTCATTTCCTCTCACGATGTTCAGTTTAAAAGTTTTGTTGCAATTTTATAATAAAAATTAGGATGTTACTAAAGTTACATACCAAATGGAAATCTACATATTTTATATTGAGAGTATTATGTACCACCACTGTCAACTTAACTTGTAACCTTATTTTAAACAAGAAATCAAATTATTTCAATGCTGTTATATTTTTCACATATCCAAGTTGACTGGCATTAGTAATGTTATTCTTCTTTAATGCTTGATTATAGTCCTGTAGCATCCATTCCATTATTTTGCATATGATTGGCATCTAGCTGACAGGTCTATAATTGCCCTCTTTAAAAACTGAAACACATTTCCTCTCTGTCACTGTTCTTGAACTGAGTGCTTCGAGAGTTGCTGGAAAGCCATGTTAATGGTTCACAGAGCTAGTCAGGCAGCAGTATGAGAAGTTTTGTATGCAAATTATCTGGATACAGCTATTTTAAAGTCAAACTGCACAATGTTTTCTGATATTGCTATTAGTATGTAACAAATTTAACCCTCCCCATTGTGTGACATACATATATAAAGGTTGTGGGATAGGATTTTGACAAAAGGTAAGTGTTCTCTATAGTGAATATTATTTTCCTTCTAAAAAGTGAATCACCCAATGCATAAATACGATTGGAGGTTTTTTCTCCTGAGGAATGGATTTTGTTCCCTGAAAATATTGGAGTCAGCAATGAATCATCTTTAAATTTCCTAAAGAACTCTCTTACCAAGAATCTGTAGTTCTCATCTCCTTATTTACAGTAATTAATTGTCACCTTACAAATTCTTTCATTCCTTGCTTATTTTTTTCTGATCTCTCTTCTTCCTATCTAAGATTAATGGTTTGTTGAACCAGTGTAGCCTCTGTCTTTGCTGAGTGCCCTGTGGCTCTTTGGCCACTGCTCTTGCTGGTGTTCTGGACTGCAGTTGGAGTTCTGCATCCTAGGCCATACTTCTGTCCTTTGGTTTTTAAGAGGAATTAAAGGCATAACATCCTACAAGTTGCTTTGTTTTAAAATATTAACAGTTGTCTTATTCTCTCAAAAACAAATCAAATTTACGGAATTGCCATGTCAAGGCAGCCCAGCCCTAGCCATTCTCCAAGGAATCCCAGTTGTAGAATGCTACTCTGCATTTGTTCATTTCCCCATCTTTTCCAAAGAGGTATCAAAAGACGTTTTGTTTCCCCAAAAGCCATTTCCTTTTTCATCTGCAAAAACATAAGTGAGATTAACAGAATTAATTAACCCAGATTCACCATGTGGACCACTAGTAATTGAGTCATGCTGAAGAAGATATAGTTTGATTAACTTTGTGGTTCTGTCTTCTGTTAGTATAAGTAGATTAATATCAGCAAAATACTTTTCAAGAACAGCTTAAAATGCCTCATGAAAACATCGTCTCTACACCTTGTTTTGTTTTTAAAAAGCTGTTTTTAATAGTTGTAAGGCCATGACTTACATAAACTGCAGGTATAGTGAAAGAAAACTAGTTAAAAATCCTAGCAGGCAGATGAGTAATTGTGAGATTGTTATGGTGTAGGAAGTCTTGACTAGGTAAATGACAAAACAGTTATTGAATATTATATTTATCTTGTATTTTCTTCGTTCTATATGATACTGACCAGTTTTGTAGCTTATTTAGTATAGAACCATTTCTGCTCTTTCCCTTTGTTAAATATGTTCTGTTTCAGTTCATGTTGTGCTCTTTCTATAGTACAACCATTATTTATCTGAGTAAATATTTAATAGGAATACTGCAAGAGACAGTCTATAATTAGGCATGAGTAAACAGAGCTCAAAAGGCAAGAGATTGGCTTGTTACTATAAGAAATTGATTTTCTGTGCATGGATACCTGGTTTATAGAACATAAAAATGTGCCTTGGTCTATCACAAGTGGTTTTTTTTAACCATTTAATAAATACGCTGCTTAAACTTTTAAAGAATTATAACAATCTTTTTAAGAATGGGGCACATAAACATTAAAAATGCTCTCTATTTTTTTCATAGTTCACATATTTTACTTATCATCCACCACTTACACATCCTCCAGGTGGAGGAAGGCTATTACTTTTTTAGACTACTTAAAATGGACCTGAATTTTCCCAGATTAGTGGCTTTGAATCTGCTTTTTCATGAGGACTTTAAAAACTTAAGTCAGTGTGAGCTAACTTGAACAAAATTCAGTTCTTTGTATGAAACCTATTTTACATCTACATCATCACAATAGATGACTGGAAATCAAGTGATTCAATGATAATTACAAAGCAGCAAAAAAGAAAAAATTACCAGCAGTGCATGAGAATGAGTACCTACTAGTTATAGATGTTTTGAGCAATACAGCACCTGCAGCATCAAAGTAATAATTATTTCCACATTTTTATCTTATTTCATACTAAGTCTGGAGCGGGAAGGGATGTGGGGTATGTGTGTCCCAAGTTTGCCTTTGATATAAAATTGCAAGGGCCTCTGTACATGTGGTGATGTTAATTACCTCTGCTTCAGTGAGAATAAAGATTGCTGCTAAATGGTAATATGCCGTATGCCTTGACTATTCTATACGAGGGCTGGAGATGCGTTTTCAGGATGCCAGAGGTCTGCTCAGTGATGTGTTGATCAATCCATTTTACCTATTCCTAAAGCTCCTTTCCCATGGCATTAAAAGAATGAGGTTATGAAGGGTGAGCGTCTACAGAGAAGATAGCTCATTTGCATTATTACTTGTCCTTGAGATGTCATGGAAGACAGACAGCTCTCCTTAGAGAAGGACAGACCTAACAGCGAGAAGAAGAAGGCCCAGTAATCACTTTGATGGTCAGAAAAACATTAGTGCTAACTATTAGTGCTCATTTAAAAAAAAAAAAAAGGTGGATTCATGGAAAAAGTTATTTCAAGTTAGAAACCTGTCTTTTTGCAGACTGCTTGACCTGATGAATACAGAAGGAAAAAACAAAGGATGTAGCTTACTTTCAACTTCAGCAAGGTTTTTGACAATCCCAGCTTCTTATAAGAAGCTGCAGCTACATTACCAAAAGCAAGGATTCCTAAGCTTGGGTTTGAAAGCATGTGGGGAATTTACTCCCCCTGTTTCCATGAGCTCGTGTGTTTAGAGTTTATATTGACAGCAATCCTGTGAAGTGGCCTTGGTCCAGTTCCACCTTCAAAAGACAATTTCTAAACAACTCTAGCCCGCTGCCTTCCTTCCAAGGCAGATGTCTGCTATCTGTCCTCATTTTATGATTTCCCTGACTTTATGCTGTAATAAAATGTCTTGTGTGCCACATGAAGTATGGCATGCTATGGTATAATGTCATGTCCTCCTTTTTCTCCACCCTCAGATCTTTCCTCTTCTCTGGCTGGATCCATTCCATTCTCCTGCCCATCTTCTACCTGAGGTTAACCCTTTCTTTGCATTTAGTAGTTATAAAACAATTATATTAACTGGGAATATTTGTGGGAATGCAATACTGCAGTCGTTCTGCTTTCCTCAGTAGGGGTGTCTCAAGGACTCAGTACTTTCCCATGACAGACCAGCAAAGAAATAACGTTTTCTTAAAACTAGTGTTTGGTTTGGTGCAGCCAACTTCAAGAAGTTTCTGACTAAATACAGGAACTCCAGAATATAGGAACAATCAAACTAGAATATTTAGCGAATACATTTTCCAAAATGTTAAAAGACATCTACAAAATAGACAAAACACATAAACAAAATATTAAAAGTTTCTAGTTTCCTAGAAAAAGGAAAACTAGCCAGCCTGTCAATGCATGGCCTGTGTACTTAGCAATGCAGTTTCCTATGCAGAATCCATATCTGATGGGCTTGTGTAGGGCAAAAACCATGTTTCATCATCATCTTCCCGCCATCCCAGCTGCCCTCACAGCCATATCATACTTCTCAGCACTTTAGTGGACTGGGAGGTGCTAGCTTTTTCTCTCAAGGAAGCATTGGTCACCTCTGGCAGCCCAATGCATACTTTGCAGTACATTCTGCAGGGGTAGCAGAAGGATGAAGATTGATGGGAACACCAGCCTTTCTTAAAGTCAGAAAAATCAAATACAGTATATACAGGTTAATATGGCTAATTTCATTATCCATTAAAGAATGACCTCACTTCAGTTTCTACGTAGGTATGATGGAAAAAGACCTGACAAAACTCATCAGACCTGACTCACCTCTATCTTTCCATTGATTAAATGTATACTTTAGGATAACTTACAACTGTTGTTACAACTGTTACAACTGTAACAGCTGAGAACAGTAAGAACATAAGAAAATGCCTTTCTGGATAAGATAAATGCTTTGCCCAGAACAGTATTTTTCCTTCAGCACCAAAGCAGGAGGTGCTGAATGGGAATACACAGGCTTGGGCTAGGCCTCCGGTGCATTCCTCTTGCCCTCAATAGTGTCTCCTTTCCTTTCTTCCAGCATAAAGAATTCCAACCTCCATCCTTTTCATAATTTTTCATTACATTCGTTGTCCTCTTTAATTCCGTTTGCTTGCCATCTCTTCTTAAGAGCATAGTTTTGGAAACAGAAAAGATAATTTAGCACTTTATTGTTTAAAAATGAGGTCCCAATGACTGGGACAGTCCTGAGGATGACAACAGAGGTCATTTAGGCATGTGAACCATGTCTGGAGGAACACAATCCATGTACCTTGCTGTGATTCAGTTCCCTCCAGACATAGATCAGTCCAAGGTCATTAATCCCATTTTTAATTGCTTTTTTCCCTCATTAAGTTGACAGTGTTAGAAAGCTAGGTCCATCCAGCTGTAGAAAAAGGACAATTAAAATCTTTTTGATGGTTATTGCCTGAAAAGAGTTGCAATTAAAGAAAATATTTCTGAGCAGAAGAGAAAGAAAGGATTTTTCATATTGGACATACGTATTAAAGGTATTCCAAAAGGACAGCTTTGAGGATTTGATTTTCAAAACACAGTATATTGTGAATGATAATTGTATTCCTGCTTTTTATTTTCAATGACAATAGAAGGATACTCATCTTCTGAACCATTGTGCATAACTTTTTGGTCTGTATTAGTTTCCTGTGAGCTAGCAGTATCTATATTCTATGACTTGTCCAGCCCAATAAATTAATGTCTCTGTTTCAAAATTACATTATATATTTCAAAGTATTTCTTAATTCTGTATCAATAAGTAAGAATTGATTAATAGTACAATATATGGGAATCTTTTCCTTTTTATCTTTCAGAAACGAGCTTTAAAAGGAGCAAGCACTCCAGTAAATCTTATGCATTTTGCATTTTTTCCTTTCTTAGTTATCTCAGCAGAACTCTTTTTTAGTTTTTTTCTCTTTATTTATCTTAATGCTAAAATAAAGATAACAGTAGAGAATGATCATTTTAATAAGCATCTTCAAAAACAATTCACCTTCTTCTAATTTCGACTCTCATGTTTCTACACCTATAGTTGTAGTATTTACTTTCTTTTATTTATTCCATTGACAATCTTATTCTATGTTGAGAGGGAAAAAATTACCTTGGCTTCCTGTTGATGGAATGTCTGCTGTTGGCTTTTAGCCAATAACTTTTTAATCATTTCTGTATCTTACAGTGGCTACTGTGATACAGAGTAACAACACATAAAACCTGGGCTAAGGAAATTCTGTCTATGAAATCTGAAAACATTAGGAGTGAGATCCTACATACAAATATAATTTGAATTATACTGCTCATTCATTTTAATTCTTGATCAAATACTTTTAATTTTATGAACCATATTTTTTTTTAGTTATTTCTAAAATTTTCTCAGAAAACAGTGATCATTTTTTCACTGAATTTAATTCACCTTGAAAATGAAACATATGGGGACTCTCATCCCAAATACTTAAGACTTTGCAAATTTATAAGCAGCAAGGTCTTTATATAAGGCCTTTAATCACAGTGTGGACTGTGGCACTAATCTGTTGCTCAGATTACAACTGAGTGTACACTCTGTGTCATAACAAGCCTGCACCCTGGATGACCCTGGCTGGGATGAATCTTGGGTTCACAGATCCCTGCTGCTCCATTTTGGGATCCAGCATTCTAATAGTGTGTGGAATTTGCTTCTAAACAAATGTGGCTCATATATCTTTTTCCTGCTCAAATTGGGCTGGGCCCAGGAAATCTGCCTGCAGTGACAGATTTGGCCACTCATGGGAATAGACCCTCTGCCTCTACCCCCTTCCTTCCTGGTAGCAGCCTGTGCCATGTGTGGCATCTGTCTGATGTCTGGGCAAGGTTAACATATATTCAGCCAAATAGAAATTCATCAGGATGCCCAGTTTAATTAATAGTAAATGTTTCCCTGTTGATTTAGGTTTATTTCCAAGATTTGGATTTATTTCCTTTTTCCTTTCCTCCTCTTCTGTCAAAGCAAAACAGAAACAGGCAACATAGGCTTTTAATCTATGGGTTTCTCTTAGTTTAACGTTTCTGTCCTATGAGATCACTACATAGGTAAAATCATACAAAGCAGCAAACATATCCACAGATCTACTGCAAATTTTACATATCACCAACATCTTTTTTCTGCACTTCATGTGGCCCCAAGCCTGGCTATATTGGTATGTACATAATTACTCTGGGCACAGACAGGAAGCTGAAATTTTGCCTGAGAAGCCCTTTAAGGATGCCAAATTCATTTATGTGTTTTTTCAAAAAAGTAAACCTCACTTTGTGGAGTTAACATTCCCCTAAGGCAATTTGTGATCCATAGATTATGACACAAAGTGCTGTAACTGCACTTTTGAAACCTTTATAGCTTACACAGTCTGTATCTGCTTATTCCAAAGAAATAATTACAGTTGTCCTTAGGAGCTTTGTGACCTCCACAGAGAAGAAACTTTTTTTCTTAAATGTTGCCATATCTCCTGTTCCCAGTTCAGTTTTGGAATAACAAATGTGCTTATGCAGGATGCAGTGTTGCAGTTTTGTTCCTTCAAGAGGCCCATGAAAAGCCCATTTCTAAAATGTTGAATATCTTTATTGTGATTGTTTAAATAAAAGTTAATAAGGTTGCCTAGGCTCCATTTTCAGTTGTATACCAGTGATGATACCTACTTTCTGCATAAAACCCTTCACATTCTGTTAAGCAAAAGCCCTACAACAACAATAACACAACAACAACAAATCTTTAAAATTGCATTTTCTGTACATTGACTATTGGTTCAGGGTTCCTGAAAATTTATTGAATCCAAGGATAAGCCAATATGATTAGATACTTGCACTTCAAACAAGTGTACCTCAAGAAACAAATTTTCTATTCTATATCTTTAATTGTATTTTTTCAAATTGAATTCTCTTGCAGAGTAAATACATACTGTACTTTATATGCCTTAATACTTTGATTCCCCACAAGAAGAGGAAGATTTGAAAGAAAATGTGCTAGAGTGACACAACAGAAGGGATACAAGAAAACAAAAACAAGAAAAATGAATAAATAAATATTTATTAATTTATTTTTTCAATTACCCACAAACCTTTATTTCTTAAGGACAAAATATTGCTGCACCATGCTCCTTATCTACCTGTTTTGGCATTCTCCACAACAATTTTGAATTTGTTGGGTAATTTTGAATATGTTGAACAGAAAGGTAGAGATTTTAATGCTAATACGGTTTCTACAAATTTCCTGAAAATAGTAACTACAAGGAGGTAAGAAATTATGTAAGTACCTACACTGAGAGAAACATGAAAACATCATTCATGCTCTCATGCTTATCAGAAACTAAAGAATCAACCTGAGAACCAGCTATTATGTGTGGTTCATACATAAAAAAATCTTCATCTGAAGGGGATTTTTTGTTTTTTGTCTTGTTTTGTGGGGGTTTTTGGGGTTTTTTTTNTTTTTGTTTGGTTGGTTGGTTGGTTTTGTTTTAGTTTTTTGTTTGTTTGTTTTCTTTCTGGTTTTGTTGGTTAATTGGTTGGTTTGGGTTTGGTTTTTTGGTGCTTCTGCTAGAAAAAATCTGGATGGGGAAGATATATATTATGAATCAGAAGCTGGAAGTCAGCTAACTCACAACAGAGGCGGGAGAACAAGGACTCTAATCAGAAGTAAAAGCTGAGTGGAAGGAAAGGTGTCACTGAAGTCATACAAAGCAGTGTTTTGGTAATTGTTGGAAGTCAACAAATCTAGCCCATGTAGAATTAAGGACGTTATGGTCTTATGCAGTGAGTTTCTTCCCTTTTCTTAGATTTGAAAGAGAAATCTTTAGTGTTGCTTTCCTCCCTCAAAAACATAAAGGATTTGAATAGTCATGTAAGTCAAAACAGGAACTCCCTGTTTAACAATGACAATGATTGAATACACAAGGATGACCAGGAATTCTTCCAACGAATATTTTTCTAGTCTTCTACTAATTCTTGTTTATTGTCTTCTTGAGCTGCATACTGTTTCTATGCATTCAGAATCTTTTAACTTTCATGAACTTCTTCCAGATCCATATAGATATTTAACACGCATA
Source organism: Cyanoderma ruficeps (assembly GCA_008694505.1). Lineage (NCBI taxonomy): Eukaryota > Metazoa > Chordata > Aves > Passeriformes > Timaliidae > Cyanoderma > Cyanoderma ruficeps. The sequence continues at coordinate 22,953,243 of VZDJ01007747.1, forward strand.
ACTTCCTTTGACATGGATTTCCACCAATCTGTCGCCCATGAACCTTTTTTTTCCAAGTTTTAATACCTTGTGAATTCTGTTTGTCTTACAGAAGATAGAGGCAACAGCCTTTCCCCTCCCCACCAGTCCCTGTCACATAGTTTCATAAACCCCAATTAATCATTGCTTCTCCAGCCCGAGGATCTGACCTGCTTGTTGTTACATGGAGCCTGTTCCACACACAACCCCCTGCTCTTCTCTCAGCATGTCACCATCCTCCCAAACACTTCCTGAGGGAGCACAGCTAGCACTGCTTACAATATTCAGCTTGTCAGTGAATCACAGATACATGCAGTGATATAAAGATGCCCTCTGCTTTGCTGTATTTCCCCAGTAATGACTAGCAGAATTGTGTGTTTGATTTTGTAATGGGTATTGATAGGTACAATTCTTCACGCAGGAACCTGTAACTTCTCACTTGTTTGTTCAAGTCTAGCAAACTTGTTAAGCATAAAAAAGAAAACACTAATATGTTCATATTTCACTTTATTTTTTTCTTTGCATCTTATCCACCCTCTGAAGACTGGTTACAGGAGGGAATTCATCTCTTGCAATAGACATGTCTGAAACATAACATTCACTAAGCAGCCACTTTATATAATGTAAGTAATTAATTTGGTAAAAAAAAACAACCCTATTTAATAGTAAATGGTATATTTCTTTGCAATTAAATTTTCCTCTCTTCTTTAGGACCACATTTTAATAATGTTCACTTAAAAAAATTATTAATGGGACCTGTAAATGTAAGTAATTAAGCTTAAGGCTTGCAGAATTAATCCTTAATAAGATCAATTTTTACATTTCAAAAAACTGCAGAGTAATTGACTAATTATTATAATGGATTTGCTATACTCACCAGTTTACTTTGAGTAATAAATGTAGGGTTACATAGCTGAGTCTAAAGCCAGAGTTCTATAGTCTTTTCTATCTTTTCCCGTTTAATCTCATTTATTTTTTTTTCAAAAAATGTTCACCTAAAAGTTTAAAGAAGTTGAAGTATAATCCCATTTCATAAAAAACAAACCCTGAAAATGAAAATGTATGAAACTTACGAAAACTGATGACATTTCACTTTCACCGCATCTATTTTCCTTTGCAGGAAAGATGGGAAAAAGTAGGTAAATAAAAACCTAGCAGTTAACTTTAAGGAAAAGTTTTGAATTTCTTGTAGAAATTCTCACATATTTCATTAATTTTCTTCATCTTTTTTGCATTCCTCAGCTTCAATTCTCATTTTCATTTTTGAGGATTAGACCTCATCCAAACTATCTTCCCTGTATATTATTAGCATACTCTGTACCTGCCATTTAAAGAAAGTAAAGTTATATTCAAATTCTGTTCTAAAACCTTCAAGTGCAATAATTTATTTTTCCTTTATGTTAGTGCATCTGTGACAGCCTTGTCTAGTGTGGTCTCTCAGTGCTGGGCTGAACATCAGGTACCTGTGACATACCTGTAGTGTCTGCTGGATGATCTTTGCAAAGCTTCTGTCCTGTAAGGCATCAACGGAAACCCTCCCCTCTCCCACAATTACATTTGAGACACATGAGGTAGCACTTATTTAATCAGTATGAAGGGTGTCACACCAAGCAATGACGGTTTTGTATCTATTGGACCAGAATAAAGTAAAAGGCCTTGTATAAATATGGGTCATTGGTGGTTACCTTTCCCAACTACAAATCTTGTTAGGAAATTAATTACTTTGAAATGAGCTAGCTTCCAAAAGCCCAGGTTGATGGATTCATCAATGCAGTTAGTTATTATTTGAGCCCATAATTTGCTAGGATCAATCTCATAATTACTCAAGGCATCTTATTTAGCCTTTTACAAGATAGCATGCTTACTTAGTTTTGATCTTCCCAAACTTTTCTGTTGTTTTGTTACTCAACAAAATAGAAAGTTTTTAGCTGTTTCTTCTAAAATTTTTACATGCAGAATTTTAAAATAGTGATTTTGGCATTTCTAATTAAATCCTTCTGGGTTTTTGTTTTATTGATACTTTAATTTTTACATCTGATAGGAGCACTTTTTTGTATACTTTTAATGTACTTGGGCAGTCCTTATTTCTATCAGTCACTTTCCTATCAACTAATTAAACTTACCTTCTTTTTCTTTTTTGATCATCTACTTCTCATTTCCAGCTAATATTATTTTCCATTTTTGTATTTTATGTGTCCATTTATATGTGTATATACACAGGGATAGTAATGTAATATATGTGTATAATTTATAAATAATATGTCTCATAAGTTGTATAATAATTTTATATTAGGAGAGAAATACATATGGCTCAATTTTAAGTTCCATTTTTTACTTTTGTTTTAATTTACAGGTGGCTTTCTTGTCTAACTGTAGTATATTAAATGGCTATTAAAGTATTATTTGACCATGTTCCAATATTATTCATTGTATTTTTTTCTATTCAAATTCCTTCCCTGAAGTTTTTTTTCTGATATTTATTCCCAGTTTTTGTATAGATGTATATATATTTGTATTTCTAACAGAAAGTAGCAAAAGCAATCAAATTACTTTTATAGTGTAAATAAACAGGCAAAACCCTAGCAAATCAGGTTTTTTCTGTTCCTAAAAGAAATTTTAGAATTACCTTCCTGAGGGACAGAAGTTAATCCTGTGTAATTGACCCCACTGATTTGGTATAAACGAGATGAAGCCTTATTATCTAAACAGAGATGATTAGACATTATAGAGATTAGCAGTTTGCTAAGAGTTGAAAATGAAAATTCACCTTGGTGGACATAGTAGCATGAACTGTTACTCTAGAAATAGCAGAACATGAGGTAGACTTTCAATAGCTGTGATAAATACTGTAGTTAGATTACCTTTAATTTGCAGAATCAAATGTTACATTTTTCTTCTTCTCACCATTCTTTATTTCTGTACTCTTTCTTGGGCATACTTACTGAGCAAAAACTTGGTAAGTTTGCATTTTTTTAAAAGTTATTTTAGAATGCATGTATAACTCTTCTGTAGCATTGTAAGTCGTGCTAACAGTGCGTCATTGTTCTGCTAATGAAACGGAATTATTTTGCCTTCAACATCACAGGATTGAGTATGCACATGAGGCCTAGATTTATTACCTGATAATACATATAGTTTAATGTCCCATTCCTTAAATTTAACAGCCCAAGTCCTTATTGGGAAACTATCCAATAAATAAAGAAGTGGAAAACTAGCCTTTGTTGTGGCTAGTTAAGTATGTCAAACAAAAGCAGGTGTAAATTAAAAAGTCATCTTTGAAGTTTAAAATCTATTTAAAAATCAGTACTGTGCTACTGTTTCCTAGCAGCCAGGACTATGGAACAGAGATTCCTTGCCCCGATCCTGGCATGGTGGGTACTGCACTTCAAGATACAGCTTTGGAAATGGACGAGAGCTCCTGGAGGAGCAATGGAGCAGAGGGATGTGCCTGGAGAACAGGGCCCAGGCACTGGACCAGCAGGGGGACTTGGCCCAACAGGGCGTTCAGCCTCCCACCCTCTGCCACGGTGTTCCCAGGGAGCATCCCACAGCAATTCTGCGGATCTGGGTGCTGGAAACACACCCTCACCCTCACCAATTTAACAGGTGATTTTACACATTGTTAAAAGTTTTTAATGTCTAACAGTATCAGCTTATGAGGGCTCCACCAAGATCTTCATAAATACCTACTTAAGGAGGAATATAGATTATTGAGTTCTAATGTATGGAACAATATTTGTTCATTTTGTTCATTTTTCCTCGAAGGTTCTTACCCTTCTCTGCCCACTGTTGTTAGCTGTTGTTAAATGCTAGCCCTGATATTGACAGGTTGTGAGGTTTTTTTCCTTCATGTGCATCTGTTCAAATACCAAATTTAGAACCTTATAAATAGCACTAAGCTCATCCCTGTTGAAGCAAGAGTATATTTTAGGTCTTCTCCAACACGTAAATTCAACAGACTGGAGTTTTCACCAAATATCTTAAGAAGTAAGTAACCTTAACTCCAAATTCTTTTGGAAAATAAATTTATCTTTTCTGAACTCTGTTATACAGAGTTAACCATACCTGGTTAAGCAATTATTTAATTCTGTATAGTGACAGCAAAGGATGTTAACTATTTACTGGAATTGAACTATTGAGGTAGAGCTGCCAACTAAAGTTTCTTCAAACATGCTCCATGTGAAATCTTCATTGAACGAATGTCTAAGTGGTGTGCAATTCCAAATAAAGCCACAGTAAATGGTGTGGTATAATTAATTTCTATTAATTCATATTTAAAATTTAAAAATTATTTCTCTTCTAAATTTGGGAAATCTGCACAATTGATCAGCAGTTAAGAAAATAATATAAGAGAAATTTCTACTTTGAACTCTAAGTAAAATAAGGAAATAGGTCCCCAAAGATTAGTCTGATAATGGGAAAAAAATCAGAAACTGTAATTTGCAGCATTTCAAGGTCCCTGATGAAATACTAATCTTTGTCACTTTTATCTTACAAAGAGATTTTCAAAGATCTTTCCCATAAGTAGAGTATGATAAATATTGAGATAACTTTAAGAATAACTATGAGGTCCAACTGCATATTTTGCCAATGGCATTTGGAAAGTTGGAAATGAGGACAAAAGTGAAAAAAATGGGAAATGTTAGGAGAGATGAATATCTCACATGAAAATCTAAGTAAATTGGATATGGCTATGGTTATCAGTCAGGTTATGTAACTTCTCTGTGGGTTTTAAGGGTTTAACTACCTAAGCGCAAGCCAAATGATGAAACACATGCAGTAGGAAGGAAAGATATGCTTTAATATGTTTTCTTTCACCAAGGAATCATCCAATCATCAATCCAATTCAATCATCCAGTATGCTGTCTTTTACCAGTCATGTTGCTAGCCAGTGAGAATTTTTCTCTGCTACCTCTGTTGTGTTAGCTGTGTCCTTGAACAGAAATCACAGATTTTGTGAACAATTCTGGTTTTTTTCTATTGTTTTATGAGAGTCAGATATAATATTGCAAAACATAAATAGCTGTAAATAGCAATTGTTTTTGAAATCCAAAATACTTCCTAAAACCTTGATTTCTAAGCATTGAGATATGGTTACTCATTTGTTATTGAAAGTAGGAAAATGAACCGTATAAAACATTAGTTTATAGATATATATCTTCTTTCAAAATTGCATTATTTTTGGTCACAGTAATAAGAAAGGAAGTCTTGTATACCACTTTTAAATATATACTGTCATTTGCAGTAACAGCAGATTAATTCCTCTTGTTACAGCTAAAGGAAGTAAATGGTCTTCTTTTTTTGGTCACTTCCAAATTATCATGAGCTTCTACAGGAAGATTCTCTGGAGCTTGTGGCTTTACAGTTTGCTGTTTTAATTTAAGTTTAGGACAGTTCAAAAGAGATTTTGGCTTGTTGTAAAGGCTATTTATTGATATTTGCAATCATTTTCCCAACCAGAATGTCAAATTTTGAGCAGTTTCACCTCGACTTTTACCAGTCTAATTATACCATAGAGGACCAGGAAGAAGCTTGCAACAGCTATGACTCAGATAAAAACCTCTGTGATAGCAGAAAGTAAGTATGGGTGTTGTTCCAGCTTCCCTCTTCAACAGATGGTGGTTCTGGGGCTGGCTTTGGGGCTTGCACGGGCGAAAAAGAGGTTCAAGACATCATTTAGGTTTTCAGGAAGGCAGAACGCTTGTAAGTGATTTTTTCTTTGTAAAGGATCTGATTTTCGTGCTACTTCTAGTAGGTGTTACAAGTGTATAGGTGTTACAGGTCGTTTACCTGACAGGAGTAACTGAGCTTCATGTTATTAATGTGAAATTTAGGGTGCATATTTGCTGGAAATTCTTAAGGATCCTTCTGAGACTCGAGGAAAAAATCTAGATGTGTGGTCCTTTATTAGCAGTATGGACGTATTCTGAGGGCTGTCACCAGGCTGCTGGGCAAAAAAGTCCGAATGCCTGAATGTGGGAGTGGGTGCGGCGGGCTGCAGGGTTCTGGCAGGGTGGCAAGGAGCTCTGCCCGCTTGCACAGGGAGCTGCAGTGATGGAGAGCAAGGCACGGTCAGCGCCTCATTACCCACAGCGAGGATTGTACCCAGAAAATCTCCAGGCTCCCCAAACTGAAAATAGGTGCAGTGTAGGTGGCGCGTGGTAAGTAACTCTGTTTCTCGTAGTTACGAGTTTGGCTGTGCTTTGCTTCTCGTCCCAGGAGCCAGACAGAAAAGCAACGTGCAGGTGGGGCTTATGTCCCAGCAGACATGCTTCCGTCCCCTCAGCGCTACACGGGTCAGATTTTACAGCCAGTGTACAGTCCCGACACTCCTTCTCAGCTTGGTTATACTGACGGGTTTGACGAGGAACCTCCTTTGCTAGAAGGTAAAACCAATCCCACAGACGATATGCGTGATTCCTGGGGGTGCTTCTAACTTTTCTATGCCAGCTAGTGAAACTCGCTAGGGAAACTGCAGCAGAGCTGGCAAACTTCGCCATGTGAGCTTCGGCCAAAGCTCCCGGCCCCCAAACCTGCATTTATTTCTTCTCGGAATTGTCCATGGATTCGTCCAACCTTACGGCGTAGAGCAGACACACCGTGCCACCGCTAGATGACAGCAGAACAATAGTTTTGCATTCGAGTTTCCAATTTTGTTTCCCGCTCCTGGGTTTATCCGGCATACATGTTGGAAAATCTATAATTAATAAAGACGGATAGTCATCTTTTTTTTACATATCTAGTAATAGAGTAGTATTTTTCAGATGCTAAGTCTCTTGTTTCAGTGGGAAAAGGATTGAGAAAGCTGCTTTCACTTTCAATTAGTTGATCATTTAACTATATGAGCAATGTCGTTCTTCATGATGATTGACCATCCTAATGCTAGTGGCTGATTTTGTCGTTAACAAAATACTTGTGCTACATTAGGAAAAAAAAGAAAAGGAGAATTTGTCTGTAATTATTTCAGCATAATGTTAAACGAGCATACTCAGCCTGCTAGTTTGGCACACTGGAAGGCAGTTGGAATTTTTACTACTCAAAAGCAACTACTACTGCCTTAAAGCCAGCAAGATCATTCTGTTTGATATAGATAACTGCTATATCTCTACCTCTAAGACCGCCAACCATTTCACTCTCCATGTGGGAAGTTTTCACTGTGGGAGAAGGATGTTGTAATATGACTGTGATCTGCAAGGTTTCAGAGATATTCCTATCTGTGTACCACATAAATCTGACCAAACCCACCCATTTTAATGCCGAATAGCTTTTAATATACAATGTTTCAATGTTTTGGCTGAGGTCAAGATGATAGAGAGGTGGAACAAGATAAAGACTTGGCTTTCCAAACAGATCTAACACTTTGTCAGCCTCAGTCACCCTGGCGGCAAATCTGAACCAGGCTTTGCCCTTACTGGAGAATCTCAGGGAAGATGATTACTCGTGCAGGCTGAAGTGTTTCTCCAGAAGTTATAAGATAAAGCTTTGCCCCAGAAAAGTTAATTCCAGTATTCCCATCACCTTTAACGGGACAGGATTATTTGTTCTGTTTCCAGGGGTCTCAGTAATTGCTTTTTAAATGCAAACATTGCTCTCCCCCCACCCCCCCGAAAAAAACCAAACCACAACACCTAAACAAACCAACCCCACAAAAAAAACCCCAAAACAAAAGAAAAACAAAGAAACAAAAAACCAAACAAAGAAAAAACACAAAAAACCAACAAACAAACAAGCAAACAAAACACCACAAAACAAACAAAAAAGCCCCAAACTTGTAAAGCACTGTATAAGTAGTATGAACTTGCCTTGAAGGGACAAATGTAATTTTTAAGTGCTTTTGGCAGTTTAGGCTTAAGACACATTTTTTGTCAGATTTCCAGAATTAAAGCATATATGTCTGTCCTCAGTGTTGTAGAGTATCTTAAATTCTGCAGTTATTGCTAATTAACATGTTTTTCTATATGTAAGTTAGTGTGGCATTAGATATGTGTGTTTTAAATATAGGAAAAACAAATATTAGCTCAAAAAATGATGAGGCCATTTTTTGTTTCACTGCCTAAAATTTGATTTAATAAATTAATATTCCAATTTAGTATGAGAGCTGGCTCTCAAATATATCTCAGTATATAGCACGGACATTATGTTCCTACTACAGAATATGTTATCCTACAATATTATCTTCACTGAAGTATTTGTTTGTAGTTTTGTGGTATCTAATGGGTTTTTGTAAAAGTGTTGTTTTCTTGTGAGCAGTTAACAAAATCCTGAAATTTCTTTTTGCAGAACTTGGGGTCAATTTTGAGCATATATGGCAAAAAACATTAACAGTTCTAAACCCAATGAAGCCTGCAGATGGCAGCATTATGAATGAGACAGACCTCACCGGACCTATGGTTTTCTGTTTGGCCCTTGGAGCAACATTACTGATGGTAGGATGTGGTAGAAGTCTTCAGGGATTTCTTTTCTGACAAGCTCTTGCCTAGGTGATAATGAGTGTGAAGCTGCAGAAGATGTAGTACTGGCATAAAAAGAGTCATTTGCTGCCGGTTGTTCTGGGATTATGTATTAAAAATTCTTCCTACTTTGTAAGTACCTGCATAAAATTTAAATGTAATGTAAAGGTGACACAGATAAAGTGATGTACTACTTCCAGTGGAAAGAAGAAGAGACAACACCATTTTTGGGGTGGGATTTAATATGAACAAAAGGACAGATCTGTGCCATATATAACCTGGAGAGGCTCTGAACAGGTTTTAAAGGAGGGAATAAAAATGAATAGCAGGCCAGCACTGTTTTCCTAACACTTTTGCTTACTTTTTTGAAATTATCATCTTTCGATGTTATTTTAGAGAGTGCAGAGACACATAGACTAAAAAAAAAAAAATCTTTATACAACTGGAATAATTAGAGAAGAAAAGGAAACAGTCTTTTTCCCTCCACCCCCTTAAATTTGCAATATCTTTCTATAAATGTTGCTAGTACTTTCTTATTTTACATTCTTTGTTCTATGTTGTCTACTTAACAAAATATAGTAGCCTGTATTTGACCTCCTTCTTCTTCATGAATATAGCTTTCCTTCAGGAGGAAAGTTTAACAGGATTGTACAGAGCTCCAAATTCATCCATATATCACTGGCAACAGGGGCTCTCTGGTGTTGTTGAAGTACAGCTCTGACAGCCGACAGCAATTCATCAGGCAGAGATAAGGTGGGACCATTCTGGGAAGGGCTTTACTGCCCTGCAACTGAGGTGAGAGGAAAGGGGCTCTAATTCTCCATTTCCACTGTGATAAATAGTGCTGAATCAGAAGATTCTTGAAAGTTCTTACTCAATTTTTAATGTCAGTGCAGTACCTTGAATGTGCAAACTGCAATATAAATGGCAAGTAGTATTATTTATGTTCCTATAGAAATAAAAATCTTTCAAAAGGGTGGAAGGGGCAGAAGGAAAGGGAATAAAAGGAAAAGAAGGTGGGAAGCTAGAGAAGACAGGCTATTTTCCACCTGGAGAAATAAATATATGAGGGTAGTAAAAAGAGAAAGTTGAATCAATTATAATCAAGATAGTGAAAGGAAAGCTAAAATAAAGAATGGAAAAAATGTTTCCTGTTGATTTTTCTCCCTGAGAAACAGGGACAAAATAATGAATAATAAACTATAATAAACTATTATTATTGAAATAAATTACTTTAATTATCATACTTTTTCTGAGATATTACACATTTTAGGTGTCATTAGAAAACCAAGTATTTTCAATGCTCTAGTTTTAGGGCAGCAGAACACCTCTGATACAATCCAGAGTTTTTGCTCCATAATTTCACTGCAGTAAGTCTATGCATTTATCTTAGAAATTCAGGCTACCATTTTGTCTCAGATGTATTTGAATACTAATGTGTCTCTTCAGCTGTGTAAACTATGATATCCTTCTGTACTTAAATAAGTATCTTCTGAAAGTACCAGGAACATAATTTGGTCGAGAGCTTGTTTCTAAAAATAATGTATACATTTTCTTTAGTTTCAGCCTTTTAACTATGGAAAATTATGCAAAGATATTCTTCAAAGGGTAGCAGTTCTTTCAGAGAAAAAGAGGAAAGGGCTGCTAGCCTGGCAGCAGGACTTGTTCTTCCTCATGTTAGTGTAAAACAGGACAGTTCCATTATACATAGAGAAACAATGGCAGAACAAAATTTAGCAGAAACCCAAGTCTCACTTACTTTGCAATTGACACTGCCATTTGTATGAAATCAGACTTCCCCATCCACTTCAGCTAAAGGTAGTAGTACCCACTCCAGCCAGATGCAAAAAAGAACACAAAGTCCGACTTTCTCCTAACATTGCTCCTTCTGCAGGACAAATTGAGCTCTTTCCATTTATCAAAGCCTGTCAGACTAATCAAGCCTGATTCTGGTTTTGCTTACATCACTGTGAACTGGGAGTATTCTGGTGTGTGTGAGTCAATATATTTACATATGTTAAGTTAGACTAAAATCAGAACCAACATGTTCAGCTGCCTTTTTTTTTTTTTCTTCTCTTGTATCCTTGCACCCCAAATCCAACACTTCACCAAGTGTAGACCTCAGCTAGCTGCTGATGCTAGTGCTCCCTTTATCTCTGGCTCAGGAACTTTTAAATCTTAAACTAAGCTAATAAAGAAATAGTGCTGTGTAGAACAGTTAAATACATTGAAACAGTCTAAAATATAGCTTGTAGTTGATGCATCTGTTTTGAAACAGAACTTTACTTAGCTGGTGTATAGCAAAGCTGCCCCAAACCATTATGGATGTCAAACTTAATACATATCCTTAATGACTGAAATTCTAGTTGATAATCATGTGAGATAGTATTGCTCTCCCACACTATCTCTGGCTATCATTAATTTTATTTGTTCAAGCAATTTTTCCTGATTAATTTATACCACTAGTTTGCAATGCCAGCAGAAGAAGTCTGTACTTAAATAGGAAGATTTCTTAGGCTGTTGTTTCAGGAATAGATTATTCTTTATGGTGGAAGATAGCAATGGGGAAAAGGCCAGGGTGCTGGAAGGGTATAGGCAGCCTGGCTGTACCTGACTTAACCTTGAGGATTGGGACCAGAGGAGAGCTCAGCAGTGAGCCAGGTCAATCTGCAGACAAGATAATGTTGCTGATGTTAAGTCATGTCTTACTAACTCAGGTTGCCTTTCACATTCATGCACTGCTCTCCAGTGAGAGCTGGTGAGCTGCCACCAACCTGCAGCATCAGGACTTTCAAGCTGTGTCATCACTGGGCCAGGCCTTCCCTGCAGTGTTACTTTATGTCTGTCCAGCTCAAATACTGCTGGCATCCAGTGATCAATTTCCACATGCACAGATATGGGAAGAAAGGGCGGAGAAGGGTCCTCAAAGCTGATTTCCCCCAGATTTCATTAAAATGCATGGATAAGTTAAGTCAGAGGTCTTCTCAATCCTCCTTAGCCATCATGGGAGATAAACTAGCAAGTCTCGCAAAACATGATAAAAGTTTCACCAACGCTTTTGCCCAATCTCTCACAACAGAATCCAACCATAAGCCACAGCATTATTATGAAACTAAGAGTGTCTATTTGTTTTGAATCTTATGTGGTTTATCATATGCAATAGATGTATTTATATAATATAGTGTGTGTGCAACATATAGATTGTGTGTGTGTGTGTATGAACAAACACGCTTTTGTTTTATGTATGTACATATACCTTATTATGGGTCAGGAAGGTGATGCATAGTCTCCCTTCATTTGAGAAGTTTACTCCATGATTCTGAGTTAATGGTTATGTTCCAGGTCTGAATTTTCTCCTTCACAGGTGGATTTTACCATTAGGATACAAAGCTCCAAGATAAAAAAAGATTTCTGATTTAGGAATGTTTTTCTGATGTACGGATGTGAAAACGACAGTATTCCATAGCCAACATTCAGTATTTAATTTGTTAGGAGCTTGAAGAGAGACAAAAATGTATTTAAGTCTTTTGTGACTGTTTATTTTGGGGAGTGAACAATGCCCTTATGCCTGGAGGTGATCCTTCAAAATGATGGCAGGAGATGAAGGGATTGGTGGTGTTGTGGCCACAGTTGCCTGTTTTACTAGCTTTGTGTATAAATTAGAAAACATCAAGCTCCAGGCTGCCAGGCTGGTACCTTTCATAGGCAATAAATTCAAACAAAGGAATAAAACCTAGAAGGAAAAATAAAAAGGATTTTTTTTTTATTCGTTAGAACAAAAAAAGAAAACAAGCTGACAGTTACCACTGAGTTTTATGTTGAAATGAACATGTATTGGTCTAAGCACAGACATGTTTTTTTTCTCATGGTAATCAAGGGGAAGAACAGTCACATTTGCCCTGAAAACCACCATTGTTTAAACAAAATTTTCCAAATTTTTTGCAGACCTGCTTAAAGCTGAAGGTTTGTAATAAAATGTGAAGCATATCAGGTAACCTGGGTCATCATATTACTTAGGACACTTTTTTACAGCCCCATATACACTTATTGTAAAGATGTTTCCTGAGCCTATACTGATTTTTAATGGCTAAAATGTACTTTCCATAATTTCTTCTTAGTTTTTTGCCAGTTAAACTTTCCTGAGTCTCCCAACCAATTCCAGTTGTGTTCAGAGCCCAGTGACAGTAAGACTTAAAGACAGTAAGAATCAGCCTTGTAACTTTCAGTTAGCAACAAGCATATTTTTTCAATTGCACCTTGGAATTATTTTTATGAAAAATAACCCAAAAGTATCATCTGTGGCTCACAACTGAACTGATGTAGGTGAAGTAGAGAGTGTCTTGGCAACAACAAATAACAAATCTAAACCTAAATCTGTCTTCTGCTAGCACTTTGTGATCACTGCTCACTTCTCTCACCTCATGCTTCCTCATATTTATTCCAGGCAGGAAAAGTTCATTTTGGCTACGTGTATGGGATGAGTGCCATCGGGTGCCTGGCCATGCACGCCCTGCTGAACCTGATGAGCACCTCGGGAGTCTCACATGGCTGTGTTGCAAGTGTCCTGGGCTACTGCCTGCTGCCCATGGTCATCCTGTCCTCTTCTGCAGTTGTCTTCTCACTGCAGTAAGTACCAGTCTATGCCAACAGGAGTCCCGTGAAGGACAGTAACTCAGGTGGCTGGTGTTGTGCAAAACATTTTATAAATGGCCACGCAGTAAATTTTGGCTTCTGAAACTGTAACACTATTTTGTTTGTATGTATAGGTGGAAACAGACAAAATTGGACTGTATTTGAGAGGGCTGGTGTACATTCATTTGATTCAAGTCTTTAATTCCACTGCTTTCCACTTGCAATGAGAGTGCTGTTAATTTTTGCAGGAGTTGTGATTTTTGTTTTGCAGAGCCAATAGTGGCCCAACTCAGGTATCAATTTTGAAAGCAACTGCTAAACTTTGGGTTTATGTAGCTGGTTCTCTTGTTTCTTTTTTGTTCATAGCATCAGGTCTCCTATCTATGTTTCCTTTCCTACTGACTTCTGTGGGACAGAATAAAATAGCCAAGTAACCCTTAATGATGTGGGGAATCAGGACAAGTGTTTAAGATATAGTAGACTTGTATATTTTGAGGTGTAGTTGTGGTGCACCACTGAGAATAACAATACTTTGGAAAACCAAATGTGTAGTGGTGTATTTATCTGTGCATATGAAGGGGGTTGTTCAGTCATATTCTCTGAATAGGAAATTTTTTGGCAAGCCTCTCATTCCTCCTCGTTCAGTGTCTCCTTTGAGACACAGTGTTTATCTCCCTGTTCACACACAGCAAAGTACAAGCAAGTTCCAGATCTTGCCTGAAGGCCCTGAGCAGTGCTTTTACCTACTGTTGACATGTTATTAATGATGCTTTCCCTCCTTAGTCTTTTTTGTTCTCTCATATTTTAAACTCTCCAATCTTAAACTCTCTAATGGAACCTAGCAGCTGATGAACGAGAAAATGCCTGTTCGTTTCCTTTGGAAAAGCATAATTCTTACATACATATCTATGTATCTATAGATAGATAGGTAGATAGACAGATAGACAGATAGGTAGATAGACAGACAGNATTTGTTTTTTTTAAGGAAATTATGTGGTGGAATGAAGTTTTGGCAAAATTCTTGTTGCATGTTTCTGTGGAGCTATGATGGCTTAACCTGACCATATTCCATGTATTAAAGTGTTTCTGAGCTGTCCTTGTTAAGATGGATGATAGTGACACTGAAGGAGCTGCTTATTCTCTGTTCTCCTACACTTCCCATATTTTCTTGATTAACCTGTTTAATAATCCAGCCTAATAAAATGTGCAGATACATAATCATAAGACAGATGGGGTGAATTCCAAACCAGCTGTTACCACTGTGCAGGGTATGGTTTTCTGTTACATGGAATCCCCAAACACACACCACACATTTGTAAAATGCTGTGAATTTACAGAAAGCACATCTTTTGAAAATCTATAAATACTAAAATGTGATAGCTTTACAAAATTGAACAGTTATTTTTAAAATGAATTGATAACATTAAGTTCCTATTGACAGGGTTCTGCAGTCCTTTCTCATTTGGTATATGAAACTGCTTGAACACAGCAAGTACCAAGGTTAATTATTGCAAATGTGCTATTAAAATTAAGTGGCAACTTTTAAATCAAACATACATTTCATTTTTAAATTTTTTTAATGGTAAAAGAAAGAACAATGCATTAATGATTTTTAAAAAATATTTATGGAAAATGTTATTCTATTTCAAATTTCAAAGAAATAATCTGATTTTTTTTCACCAAAAATATACATAATATAATGCACTCATCTATGGCAAAAATACATAGTAATCTAATGATTTTCAATTACCATGATTATCTATTTCCCTGTAACTAAAATAAAGCAAAATATGGAACATTTGGGCTACTGAATAGTACCAAGGAGAAAACCAGCTTTCTTACTCAAATTTTTATGGAACTACATTTGTTTGTGCCCATCTATGCTGTTATCATGTGTGAACCCAAGTTTATTAGGCCATCTTTCTGGGAGAAACATCAATAGACTTTTTTCCTGCAGAAAGCAACAACCATTCTTTAACATAAAAGTCCCAAACAGGGTGGTAAAGCTACTTCCTTAACTAAACAGTGAAGGAAATAAATGTAAGCCTAAAGAAATAAGTTCTTAGACTCAGGTGTTGCAAAGGACCCATTCAGTGACAGCATCTGCAGGATGTGAGAGAAAGAGAAATGGAAAGGGTCCACTCACATGTCTCCCTCCATCTCAGTCTCACACCAGTACAGCCCTAGTCCCCTTGGTCACTGCAAGCATGACGTGGTTTTTGCCCTTGTCCCAGGCTAGAGGATTTGACCCTCATGGACATGCTAAACACACAGCTCTCTGCCAAGCCATTCTTTTTAGCTGTAACACTTTGTTAGATCGAGGACTGAATTTATAAGTGCACAGTGGGACCTCTTGATTCTTATATGATTTTTATGCCACCTTTCCATCCTACTCTCTTCCAGTCCTGGAACAAACCATGAGAGGCCATTGGTGCAAGGCAGAGCAGCCACAGCTCTAAATTGTGCCGCATTATGATAGCCCCCTAAAGAGTCATTATGTTAGCTGAAAATTGTCATTGCACAGTATGTTCCTATTGCATCCCATCCCTCTGCCAGCATGGGTACCTGCTCAAAGAGCCATCCATGCCAGCCCTGAATTTCTGACTCACTGTTTAGGTGAGCAACTTAGCACCTCTTCTTGGAGGAGAGTCTAGGAACTTGCTTTGCAAAGCCCAGTAGAATTTCCCTAAATGCCACAATATAGGTTTAAAAAACACTTGAACTGAGGATATTAAACCACATGGTCTTTAATGTTTTATTTTTAACTTGTTGAAGTTGCAATGTGGTGCTGAGTCACCGAAAAATCAATTCTTTCCTTCCTCCCTCAAAGACCCAAGAGCTGACAACACCAAGTACCTTATCGGCCTAGTGACTGGAGTGCTAAGAAATCAACTATTTTACGTGATGGGAATGCATTAAGTAAAATGAGTAAATTACATGAGGACAGTTTTATTTATCATGGTTTAGTTGAAATAATTATATTAGCGTGGATAATTTGTGATAAAAGGACCTATCTGAGTATGTATACACAGTCTGTTTTTCCCTGCTGATGCTTTGGGAGAGTGGGGCACCAGGGAGGCCTTTAGGAAGTGGCAGAGGTTTATTCTTTCTCAAAGTCCTTGAGACTGACACAGCAAAAATGTGTAAAGCAACTATCTCATTATGTACTTCAGCAGTGTATTATGCACATGATCTCATGCATTTTACAGAAGCAGGCTGCAAATAGAGTGCAAATAAAGCATATGTGAAACATTATTTATTGGCAAGGTTTTGTTCCCACAGGGTTTAATAGTAAGCCCTCTGTAATCTGCAGGAGTATTTCAGTGGGCTTTTAACTATAGTCCCATAATCATCAGTTCTCCAGGCCTCCCTGCTCCTGAAAGGGGGTACAGTATAACTTCAAAAGGGCTCAGCTGCCACTAAGAGGCAGGGTGGAAGTCACAGTCCTTTCAGTGTGCAGAGAAGGATGCCAAGATAAGCAAAATATTTTTCCTTGGTGGTTCTTTTCCCTCCTTACTTTGTACTCAGTGTGCTCCCTTTTTTAAAAGACCAGTCAAGCTTTTTCTTGGGAGACCTTTTTGCCCATCCAGCTGGTGAGAGTTTTTCAGAGCCTCTCTGAATGTCTAAGGCACAGGTAAAATCTCTTCTTTGTGTTACAAAAATGCAGCCCCTCCAGATCATCAGGTAGGTCTGTAGTGTCCTTTTAGAACCTAACAATTGTAAAATAATTTTGGCTGAAATAGGAACTTGGCTAAATTTAATGGTAAACTTTAGTAGCTGCATCTGCTGGAGACCCAGAAGGTTTATTTGTAAACATACAGTCCCTTTAGCAGTACTTCTGATGAAGCTTTTATCCATGCTGAACATATTACTTTTTGGGTTATGGTTACAATTTTAATTTGCTCTCATGCTTGACTTTCATTATGTCAGTTAGTTCTTGGTTCTTCCATTGGGCGTTACCTATCAAGGACATGCTGCCAGACATGGACTTGGGTTTGGTAAGATTGATGCTACATTAAATGATCGGTGGATTCTGTCATGTTTCTTTTGTATTTTTTGTTTTCTCCTAGGGGGATCCCAGGAACTGTGTTAGCTCTGTTTATTATTGGATGGTGCAGTTTGTCAGCCTCCAAAATTTTTACGTCTGCATTGGCTATGGAAGGACAGCAGCTCCTGATTGCATACCCATGTGCTTTACTTTATGGACTTTTTGCACTTCTAACAGTTTTCTGAGATGTATTTTCTGGTAGTCTTCTTACAGTCTGTTTATGGTTGTTGGAGGGACAAGGGCTTATTTACTTATTTTCAGATAGCCTAGAGATGTGTTAAGTCCCATTAACAAAATGAGATTCTATGACTTACTGTTTCTTTCCTAATGGCTGATAATGAAATAAAAAAATCAAGCTAACAGGTAGATGGCCTTAAAATAATGGTGTTTTGACATTCTTACAGCTTAAAGAAAAGAAATTGTATTGAGAAGGTAGTAAAAGTGAAAAAAAATGAAATAAATTATAATTAAAATAAAAAATCATGTCCTGAGCATTTATAATATAATACATATGCTAGAGAGTAACTAGAAGGCAATTATGTAAATATTTAATGGACATAGTAAATCAAGCAAAAATGTGTATTTATTTGTTTAAAAAAAACCAGCTTGCCATCTCATATAATTATTAATTAATATCCAGAATTTATATGTTTGGGTTTGGGGTTTTTTTTTGTGACAGAAGACTGAATGACCCTCTTTTGTGACATTGAAGAATTGGTCAGGAACAGATTGATACAAGAGAGTAAACCTAGGAATGTCGTCTTTTTTTTTCTTTTTTCTTTTTTTTTTTAAGAGATGGTGGTGTCTAAAACACCATTGTACTGTTTTTAATGCACAGTAATGTTATATTTTAAAATTTTCATTTAAACACTGCCTGCTGTAACTGCAGGAAAGCACCACACAAAGTAAAGGCAACCCCTAAAAATGTGTCCTGAAAGACAGAACTGTATTTGAACAGGCAAAATAAAAATCTCCATAATTTTATCTGCCCCTCAAAAATATATTTGCTGTTTTTATTTTTAGGGGAACCAAAAATTTATATAATGGAAATAAAGCACAGAATGCACAAGATGATATTTTAAAATATAGTATTAGAAATATCGAGCCATCAAGAGGAATTGGAGATGGGTGCAGTCACAACATGAAAAAATCTAAGTATGAAATAGAAGGGAAAATGAAGGTTGGTGTAGAAAGAGCTAGGAAAAGTAAATAGATTAAATAAATGGAAATCTGAGGGAAATAAATGGTAGCAGATTGTTTCTTCAGTGTCTTATGGTGTCTGTCTTCTTGATGCATGTTCTTATGATTTTGATTATCCTCAATTGATTATTTTGAACTCTTGGGTGAATTGTTTACAAACTAATATCCTCCTACACAGAGGACCAGTGGTTCTGGGACAGAGGGTCCTGATGCTGCAAGCACATTGGCAGAAGCTTAGTATGGCAAAGCTGCTCAAGGATACACAAAAGTAATTGTATTCCTAATCCTTTTCAGGTCAGAGGTAAATTAGATGATCAGTTTGTCCTCAAGCTAGTGACTCTCTTTCTGAATTGCAAGAGCCTTTGGTAAAAATATTTTCCATTGCTGTCATATTTGGGTTTTTTTTAAGAACTCTTATGCAAGCCATTCTGGAATTCATCTTACTGAATTCCAGCAAAACTAGTTCAGAGTAGAGGTCATGAGAAATAAACAAAAGGTAATGTATGCTTAGCTAATTCCTTTAAAAATCTCAACTCATTTAGGGAAAAAATCCTGCATTTATCCATTTCTTTATTGCAAGGCTATGAAAACAGAAACGGAGAGGCCAAATGGGAGGCATGACCCTGGAGCAAATTGTGGCTGTAACTAGGCAGGATCTAGTTGCATGTAATGGGAATTGTGTGAATTTGGAAGATCAGCAATTGTAAACCTGACAAATTTGGCCCTGCTGTATCAGGGAGTAAATCTGACAGTAATAAGGCACAGATAAACATGTCAAGTGACTGCAGGGTATGGATATAAAAATCAGGCACTTTGATTTACCATGCATTAATGGCATTCTCATGTCTGAATGGGGACAGATTTATATGGTTGGACTAGTTGTAGAGTTCAGAAAAGATGGTTTAGAAACATTTGGATCCATTTTTGTCCTACACTTCCTATTATCATTCATACTGACTAAAACAAGTGTACAATGGCTCTATTCTGCATCACTTTATGTTCAATCTCGTACTGATCTTCATGATATGATGGCAGGGGAAGCAGTGAATTGAGCCATCAATTTGTCTTTTGATGTCATAGACAAGACAAATTACTTATGGGGAAAATGAACACCTTGAAATTTTGCCACAACATTTGCAAAGCAAATGGTAGTCCAATTATAGTTTTATGTTTATTTTCTTAGAATTTGTAACTTCTTCTTTTTCTTCACTGAGACACATCTTCATAATTTTGAACACTAAGATCTTAATTGCAGTAATTTCCCTTGCTTTACTGTTTTTCTGTGCCAATTTTCTTTTACCTATTCTCAAGGGATTTCCAGTAAGTGGTACATGCTGGTGCTGTGCTCCCATATGGTGTCCTTCAGGAGTCTCTGTGCTGACTGGGAGGGTTTAACTGTCTTAGATGTCCTTCCACTTCTTTGAAACAAGATTCCTCATTATTACCCAGCTCTCCTTTCTGAAGGTCAGCATAGCCATGGTGATGTTTTTGACCACGTTATTATTGTGTGTACTTCCTAAATCTAAAAATATTATGGTCGCTATCACAAACTGTTAGTTCATCAAAAAAATAAATGTTATTTTGATCTAAGATCAGTTTAAAATGTATATTTGGTAATAAGTTCTTGTTCTGACTTTCTGGACAGACTTTCCCAACACCATCTAGCTTTCTTGTATTTTCCCTTTCTTGGGCCCTCATATTTGACTCCCTCATATTTTTCCATGATAGTTTAAATACAAGGTTGGCAAACTGTTGTTTTCAACTTGCAAAAGAGAGGATTACAAAATGGTAATGGGTCACATACTGATTTTTAAATCAGGCTTCCCATTCCAAAGAGTTAAAAAAAATCGTGAGACTTATAAATATCTTCAGAACATAAAGGAAAAAATAATTATGATTTTTGAGAATTAAGTTTTGTAATCTGTCTTTGGTTTTGTGTTCTTCATTGCATGTGCATGAAATGTTCTGAATGTTCATTCACACACAAAAATGGGCATTTACATAGGTCCTTTCTTTTAATTCGAAGGGTGATATAAGTGTTGGATACAGGCAGTATGGGATAGGTGTAGGAGAAAAAGTGTATTCCTGCCTTGCACTGCACTTCTTGTGTGCCAGGCATACTCAAGGTCACCCTCAGAAAAAAGCATGCAGCATTCTGCTTTAATATAAACCTTTTGCTGTTCTGTTGCAATTAAATGCAGGGGGGTATGAAAGTGAACGTATTCTGAGAGGAAACTATAGCATGTGGCTGCCTGTGCAAGGGCAATAATATGGTTTTATATCTGATTAGCAGCTGCTGACAAAATGTCAGATTGCATCCAGAGACCTCTTCTCCCTGGCCGCTTCTGTAGTACCAAAGTTCCTCTCTTTATCAAAAATCAT
Source organism: Cyanoderma ruficeps (assembly GCA_008694505.1). NCBI lineage: Eukaryota > Metazoa > Chordata > Aves > Passeriformes > Timaliidae > Cyanoderma > Cyanoderma ruficeps. The sequence continues at coordinate 22,973,973 of VZDJ01007747.1, forward strand.
TTTGTCACATGTCATCTCTAATAGGTTATAATATGAACTTGAATGTTTTAACCGTTGGTAAACTGAATTGAGGGTAGAAAGCTGCTGACACATTGAAATGGGCACGTGTTGTGCTTCTTGGTGAAAAAGCTCCATTAGCAAAGGGTAGTATTTTTCCAGTTTTTTTAGCTTACAAGCCACAGAGGGCTTATATACAAAACAGTGACCTCATTTTGTGACTGTGTTATGTCATTTGAGAATGAGAAAAGACAGCTCTGTGTCTTGACTTAGACCTCTCTTGCCACCACTTTATTTCAGCGCCTTGCTAAAGAGCCATCTTCACATACTGGCATTTTCTGTTCACTGAATGATCTTGAGTGAATTTTACAGTCAGACTGAATTACTCATCTTTATTCCTATCAATAATCATTATAAATGAAGCAAGAATTCAAGAAATTGTGCCGGTTTTAAATTTCCTTTTTCCCCCTTATTGTCAAGAGCATATTTGGTGGTCAGACCATTGTGGGCTTCTTTATGCCTGGCAGATAATAATACATGGTGTACATAAGAATATATGATATCCATATACATATGTAAAAATAGAGGTATGCATATATATGACTGTGTGCAAGACACGGGAGCTGCAACAATTTCTGAACAGTAGATTGCCACTTTTCAGGGCATTCTATCAACCATCTGTTGAACCCAGCCTGTGAGATGATGTATATCCTTCCAAAGAAACAGCAGTTGCAGCATTTGATAAGCCCTGTGGGGAATCACTGCACATAATGACAAAGCTCATGGTGACAGAATGCATTTACTGGTTAATGGATTTCCTGAAAGATAACAAAAGGCTACTGGATCAGCAACTAATGGGTTACTACAGCATGATGGTTACAAAAATCAACTGCATAATTAATGTCAACCTGCCTAGATCATTGAAATAAGAAATTGATCTCTACCTGTGTTGTTATCACTCATGATAACAAAATCTACTCTCTATCAAAATTTCACTGATTCACATTCAGTTAGCCTCTTGTCTGTTTATTCTGAGCTAACTGCAAGAGTGCTGAGCTAACTGTAGCTGTAGGCCTTGACTTGTCTTAAACAGTCTCACTTCCTCAACATTCCTGATGGTGCATTCTTAGGAGAGGTCAAAGCAAACACAAGGGCTGTGTTTTAGTTGTTTGCCAAGTGCTTTTGAAAGAATAACATCTGCGACAATGACAATACATTTGCTGTGATTACCAAGCACATTTATTAGACTTATGGTCGCATCATTAGCTTAAAGCTGCCCAGTGACCTTGGTGCTGCATCACTGAACTAGATGGACGATGCAATTCACAGTGATCTGCATACAGTTGCATAATGAAGACCTTGGCCAACACGTACCCTCTGCTCTGGTAGCATTTTAGTTACAATTGCAAAAAAAAGAATCATTACCTTCTTTTGCCATGACATTAAGTGAAGTGCTAATGAGTGAGAATAGGTCATGAAACACCAAACACTCATAGCTGTAAACATAACAGACCATGTGGGAAGCCACCACTTTGCAAAGAACAAGGGGTAGATTTTTAAAAGCACAAAGTTCAGTCTATCCCATCAAACGCCACTGAGGTCTGAGCTCAGTGTCTACTTTGGTGTTTTTCCTGACAACCTCTTGACAAGCACTCCTGAGCAAAGTGCAAAAAGCCACCAGGGTACCATAGGCAGTGTCCCAGAAGGCTAGTGGCCCACATAAAATTCTGGGTAGACACAACAGTACCAATCAAGCATAAGAAGTTCTCTCAATGTGTGGTTGCATAATGTAAACCCTGGCTACAACTTTATTCCTTTGGTTGTTTTCTAGTTTATTTAACTCTCATCTCTGGACATTGAGTGGCCACAGTTTGTTTAGCTCAATCACTGGCAGCTTTTCATCTTAGCTTTAAATGTATAATGTGGAGTTTTACTGGGTTCTGGCTTTGCTCTTCAGCTTAGTAAATTGGTGGTTGTTCTCAATTCTGACCCGTAGCACCTTTTCTCACTCTGTTTCTTAGCCAAAATTCTTCTTTCTGATATTTTATTTCTTGGTTTCTGGTTCCAAGTCCATGGTTTTAGTCATAATCTTTCTATTTAACAGCCTGCACCCTCCATCCTTTGATGGTCCATCTACCTTCTAGAAAATACACTAAGAGGAAGAAAGAGTGCTAGTGAATAATGTGAAAATATTTTGGAAGCAAAATCAGCACTTGGCCATTGCTAGTCCTTTTTGTCCACACCTGGCTGTGGAATTAACTGTGCATTTGGGATATATCATCTAATCAGTAGTGTTGAGAGAGAAACCTCTAATATGCTTTTTGAGTAAACACAGTAATTTTAAAGCAAATACTTTGTTGACACCTGAAATATGGTCAGGGTCTTAGAGGTGATATACAACTGCATATCTTGATGACAAGACTCCAGAAACAAATACGCTAACTTTTAAAGAGGCATAAAGTGAGCACTAGATTTTATCTCTCCATGTAGAACAATGAGAGAGACATGCATTGCTGTTCCATCACTCTTCTGAACTGCAAACTGAGTGGAGGAAGAGCACTGTTGATGCACTGCAGAATGTGAAACAGTTTAGGCAGTTATTCCTTGTGAAAAGTAGTAATGACACTTGGCTCTTCAGAAGAAGTAGGCATGCTAATGTGATCCGCTTTAAAGTGCACTTGTGCATTTTGCTTGGTGAGTCAATTTGCTGGAGGAAGATGATACTAAGTGACACTAATAACCACAAAAAGGATGAGTGCAGCATAAATTTGCTTGTATTTCAGACATTGTGCACATGGTGCATAAAGATCTGCAGAGTGTTGCAGAGTAGCAGCACTGTGATGTAGCTCACCTGCATAATGAGTACTGCTGAATAACTGTTGGCACTGCGTAAGAAACTCTTTGAGTGAGATATGAGCATACCTAATTCTTCCTGCCTTATAAAAAGGACCACTTCTCAAAAGAGAAGATCGCCCTGGAGATGTGAATTTCTGAGGGCAGACATTGAGGTCATCTGTTTAATGGAGCACTTTACAGTTTGCTTCACCACCATCCCTGCCTATATACTTAAATTCTCTCTTTCCAGCACACCAGTCTGATTTATAGCTCAGGTCCTGCTGCAAAGGAGGAAGCTCAGATCAGTTGCTAAGGTCAGTTGCTAAGAATACCCTACAGGGCAGAAAGAAGCTCCACGGAAATGTCCACCAGACCCACAACCTTTGTTCGGTGAATAATGTAGAGATGTTTTTGCTAAGATAAATCATGCCTCTCTCTGTTCTGCTCATGGCCAGAAGATGTATGTATGGCTGTTCAGTTCCTAGACTATGGCTAGGGCTCATTGAAGAGCTATGGTCCCTACATGACCACAGCTATTACAGGTCTTCATCTGGTTCCACCAGATGAAATATTATGTGTTTTTCAAGCAGGATGAAAGACATTTTCCTATTTCAGACTAATTAAAACTGAACTTTCTAGCTGTTACAGCAGCTGAATAATCATAGATTCATGAAAAAGATCAGTGCAGGAAAGAGCACCAAGAGGACATCTTTGTCCATCCTCTGTCTCAAAGAAAGGTTGACGTGGTTTCTGACACCATGAGAGTCACACGGTGACTTTCCCTTAAAACATTAACCTTTCTCTCAGTAGACCTTTCAAATCACTGTACTGAAGACCTGCACCATGTTTTAGTGGCAGGTGGCATATACAGGACAGTGTATGGTTGGTTTTTTTATGTGTGTGTGTGTGTGTATATGCAAGTACGTGTATGTGCTGGCAGGGATGTTGAAGGTGGGTACACTGACAATGGACAGTTGGTGATCTGGTTTTGAGTCATTAGGTTATAACAGAGACCATCAAGCAAATCAAACGGCTAGAGGATCCCCATGGAGTCTAGTTCCAGTTTTCACATTCTTACTGCTGATTGTTGGAATCTCAAAGGCCATACCAGGGAAGGAGTCACTCTATACATGCCTGTTTTCTCCTGTTTTTTTGCTTAAAAATATACTTCCAACTTTTATCAGAAAAGGGATGTCTAGCTAGATGGGGCTTTGGCCTGGCTGATCATAGCTCTTATCCTTAGAATTATTATCCTCACCCTCATGACTATTATGCAGTGCCTAATGGCTAATCAAGAATGATACCTAGACAAGGTACAAGCAGAGAATAGTGTCTCTTTCCCAGAGCAGCTTATGCTGGTGAAATATGATTACTGTGGCAGCTCACAATTGCATTAAAAATATCATTGCATTAAAACACTGCAAAGCTTTCCCTCTGCATAGCCTGTCTACTGCACCTCAGAAGGCACTTTTCTCTGTAATCACTGCAGTATGGTACTAATGAGCTTGTTGGGCTTTGTGTGCTTTACTGCACAGTTTGCACTCTTTGTGTACTTGGGCACTTGAATGTATTCTAGCTGTGCCAGTGGTATTTGCATTCTGATTGCTTAACAAAACAATGCTGCACATTTAAGGAAAATCACAATGCAAATACAATGCATGGCAAGAGTAATAATATCCTTTGTGCCTACAAATCCCTGTGTACTCGATGTCATGTGTTCAGATTTGAATGTATTGGGAAATGTGAAGCTACAGCATCAGTTGTTACATAAATTGTTTACATATGTTTACCAAAATTTTTCAAGCAGTTCAAGGAGTTAAAGGGATAAGGTTTTTTTCTGTTAAAAAAAAGGAATTGTGTTTAATACACTGGGTTGAGACTTAGTGCACATGGGTTCAACTTGGGCATTTTGCTGGATGTCCTATCAGACCCTGGGCAGACATTTGGGCTGTGAATCCTTAAGGTGCTTAGTGACATATCCCACTGATTTCCTTTAGGTACAAGTACCTCGCAGCATCTGGCCCAGAGACTTCTCAGCAAGGATAATGTTTCTTTCACATTTCATAAACATGCTGTGAGGAGAGTTTAGTTTCTTAAAAAATTCTTTAAAAAATCAGGCACTCAGATGATGGAGCCTAAAGTGAATTCTCACAAAAATAGTCAGGTGAAATCTCCTTTCCCAAATTAGCAAATTTTCACTCGGACATACAGTCCCCACATGCATGTTCCCCATCTTTAAACACAGTGCACTTTGTATCAGATGGGGAGGCTCTGATGACAAAAGATGGGATATGAAAAATCTGGTGGAGTTACATGGGCAGCCTCCAGCCAGTGAGATTCTCTCCTGCTTGCCATATTCTTCTCCTCTGCCTTTTCTCTGTCACTGTAAAACACCTCAGATCTTCCCAGTGAGCACATCGCCCTAGTGTGGGGAGGGCAAAAAAAGACCTCAGGCAGAGTGTGTGTCTTCCTTTGATGATCCTCATTAAAACCTCCAGGGACTAATCAAAGGAGTGGAAAACACAGCTGTTCTAAGATCAAGATGGGAGCAAATGTGACAACTCCCATTCCTTGCTTAGGAGTCTCAGGAGTCTCTTTAAAATATGAGAGACATAAACTACAGCAGAACTGGGAGATATTTACACTGTTTATTGACAAGAGGACACATCCTATGTGAGGCAGCTCGGAGCAGTAGAGGTCCTTGAGCCGGATCTACATCCAGCACTCTCACCTGTGTACCTTGGCTACTGTACTGTCAGGTAGGATGAATTTCAGGAAGATTTAGCTCCTCTTTCCCACAACAACTGTTAGAAAAAGGACTCTACCAAAAATCAGTACTGCTGAAATCCAGACTCTGAGTCTGGGCTACTGAGTGACTCTTACCCAGACATTCAGTATCCTCAATATCTGATGGGTCCTAGTTTCTTGTAAACATTCAGTAGGTTCTGCATGTTTTCTGATTTTTCAATTCACAGTCACTGTCCACTGCCATGGGTGACAACAATGCAGAATCAGCCTGATTTGCAGAACTAGATTAAGCACGTTGTTCCCCATCAGATGGAGCTCAGTAAATTGCTTCTTTGACCTCAACCCTTGATATTAGTTATGAGCTAACTCAGTAAAAGGCTTTATTTTATAAATAGCCAGTGATGTTTTAAATAATCAAATATCTTTAAATCTCTTGGTCAGTCTGTTGCTGTGTAATCAGTCCAATGGATTCCAGAAATATTTTTGCAGTAAACTCCACCAAGTGCTATATATTCTGCAGTCCAGTGTGACAAGACAATGTGTGTGTCAGCAGTAACTCTTTACAATCCATCATATGCTCTTGATATTGTGTTTATTACTATTTATAGTAACATCTTTGTCCTTGATAGGGCATACTCCATTTTAGCAAATAGATGCACAAGTGCTTTTTTTTTGATAGATCTGGTGTAAAGCTTTTGTCCCAGATAATTTTTTTTAATGTGCCTGCATATTTATTCAAAACAGAAATACAAATTTCCATTCCATCTGAATGAATAGCAATACAACCTTAGTGCTGGAGATTTGAGGGAGAATTAAATCTCAACAGTCATAAAACTTTTGAGGAAGTAGAAATTGTTTTGCTGTTTTACTTTAGTATGTTCAGGATGTGCTTAAGTGTTTGACATTTAAAAAGAAATAATGGGTGGAATGCAAATTTGGTGCTGGCATAGGCACAAGTAGATAAGATATCCAGAAAGAATCAAATGACAAGAGTGGGCTGTTTTCAATTTCAGGAATACAAAGCTGACTTAAGCTGCTATGTTTCAAATTTCAGTTAACTTGGATCACTGAAAGAATATTGCATAGCTTAGTGTTAGTTAGAAGTATGGAGAAGAGGATATTGCACTATTCTTTATACTTTTAAATACAAACACAGAGAACTTGGTCAATGGCTTAATCTCAGAGGTGCTTGTATCATTTTGCTTATCCTTTTCTTTTGCAGTGGGAATTTTTTAAAGTTACATTCCATTATTAAGGAACGTGAACTGAAATTCAATAGCAAGGAAAAGGAAAGAAGATTTTCAATCAGTCCCAAATATTTCTTTCACACTAATTAGTCAGATCCTGGGCTGGAATATTTCTATATCATCAGAGCAATTAGACAGAATTAACTATTTTCATCATTTTCTTTAAGAGTCAGCTGTTCTTCAGATTAATTCCTGATAAACAGCAAACAGAGAAAATAATTTTCTACCTCATTTGGATACTGCTCCATCCCCCATCCAAATCAATAGAATGCCTCTCCCCTAGATTCACCAGCATTAGGATAGAGATTTTACTGTTCTTGATGAAAACTGAGAAGATATAAGTTCCTGGTAGTGATAGTGGATAGCATTTCAGCTGTTCATAAATTGTACACCAAATAGAGCATAACCAATAGATCAGCATATATTACTAAAGCTTTTGGGAAAGTGCACAAGGGACAAAGGGAAATCTGTCTCTCTTTTTATCTCTCACTTGCTAATAAGTCTGGTTGGCAGATAGGTTGGGACCAGTCCTTAAGATTTTTATACTAGTGATGATTCATGATACTCTTGTAAGTCTGTCATACTGTTCAGGCACAATTAGGCATGCACAAAGAGATGCTGTGATCAAAACACATCTGGTTTCAAAGTATAAAGCAACCCTTCATTGTCTAGCACATGTAAGAGATATCAAGGGGCTTCAGTGAGCTGCAGGGCTATGTCAAGGAGACACACAATGAGTTTCTGCTGGGCAGTCTTTCCAGTCTCCAGCTGCTGTCCTCCAGCTCCTTGTGTTTCCTTTAGGATTTTATATGCTTCTATGTTTTTCCTTATGACTCTGCTTTAGGCTTCCTCACAGCTTTCTCACAATGCTGAATTTCTACAACCATCTAAACTGAAGTTGGCTTCATTTTGGTAAATTAATAGGGAGGTGGGCATGCTAAAGTTGAAAACACCAGATGCTGCTGAATGCAAAGGAATTTTTTTTTTTTTTTTTACATTTTAGAGGAATGGAGAGCATTGATTGTGAGTAGGCTATCCTCCAAGATGATGCAGAATGTACCATTTTGTCCACACGTTCTTGTAGAAAGGGGAATTACTCCTCTCTACAGGTTCAAGGATGATAGTAAAGATCATTCTAGTGCTTAGGGTGGGGGAAAAAAAAAAGATAGGCTTTCACTCTGAGTTGTACTACAGTAAAATTGGAGTAAGATCATTAGCAAATATCAGTGTGCAGATTGTAAGAATATCAAGACCTGCAATGTCTGGACAACATCATACTGCTGGCCAACATCAGGGATTAGGTTTAAGGACAGAAAAATAGACAGTTTGCTACTTTCTGTGGACTAAAATAGCTGTGACATGCCTGAGAAAGAAAAGTTTGTATTAGCAGAATTGCTTTCACATTTTTAATGACAAAACCTGAAAGCAGATTCCTTCTGGTTCAGAAAAACATTAATCAGTAGAAGCAGGTACTTGTAAATAAATTAACTCATGCCATAGCCTCCTCTATATCTTTTTTGCTTCAGAAGCTGAGAAATCACAATATACCTTAGGGAAAATGGTCTTACTTGTTGATAGAATCTAAAAAGGTCCTTGGGAAAAAAATAAATACGAATCAGAAGTAAAATAAAATGCTTGTCTCTAATGAAAAGAAGGAGACTGTTTGATTAGTTTGTGATTCTTAGCATCTACAAAATTGAGGTCACTATTGTGAAGGGGATCAGTTAGTTTCTAATCTATTTCTTTAGTGCAGCATTACCAATTCATCAGAAATTTATAGAGAAAAGTCCAACAAAGCTTGAGGCTTGGGCAGAATTCATTATTCAGTACCCAACTTTTTCTTCATGAGATGCATATTTAGCCCAGCAGACTTATACACTGAAGAACTCGACTGGGATCCAAAAGCATTGCCTTGCTAAAGCTCTGAAAAATCTCTTGGAGATGTCTACTCTATAGCAAGCCCATACATATTCTTCAGCAAATCATGAAGTACACCTTGCTTAGTTTTAAAGTTATTTTTGTAAACTATCAATGCAATGCAAAGATTGATAAGCATGATAGGTAATCTCTGTTCACTGATCCCTTAAATCATGCCTGTAAAATCACTTTCCCAAGCAAGGTTTGATGCAGAAACTACATAGATTTAGTCCAATGAAAAAAAAAATTATTTAATCTGTTTTTGCTATATTGGTAAATGCCGGATTTGATTTCTTTCCTAAGATTTTGTTTCATTCTTCCTGTGAATCTTAAAAATAAGGCATCATATGCACACCTTCCCTGTGCAACACAGACAGCAGCAAACATACACTGCTCCCATCAGTGTGGGCTCGGAGCCTGGCCATTAAGTGCTAGGATACCCCTGGCTGCATTGTTGCAGGTATTTCTTCTATGACAAAACCCAAATATTACATAATATAGTTGAAGGGAGTGGATGCAAGAAAGGAGGGACAATACATTCTCATGGCAGTCCTCTGTCTGCTGCAGTAGTTTGTATTGGGTGTGAATATGCATGAAAGGATTTCATTGAATGCCCCTTTACATGTATTGTCTCTCTGCACTCTTTAATAGGGGGCATAAAGATTTCAGTTTTAGATAAGAAAGAAATTATAATATTGGCTAATAATTCAGTCATGCTCCTTGAATAATGGAAGGATAAGAAGCAAAAGAGGTTTTTGGGTAGGGAATAAAACATCTCTCATAAATGTCCAAGACTTTAAGAGTTGCAGTCCATATCCCCTGTAGAACCTAAGGCTCCATGTGGGTAATTTACAGTCTCTGACTTTCCATCATCACCATGCTCTTCACAGGAAAAAGGAAGGAATGGATTGAAGCTTTACTGTACAATGAGGCCTTGTTGCTCTTCATGTATGTGCTCATTTTCTGTAGAAAAAAAAATGCAGTTCTGTTAAATTATTTTAGCAATTAACATAATTATCCATTTTTAGAAGAAAAATCCACAGAACTTTTCCACATGCACTTCCACTAAATTAAGAAGGGCGAATGACAGAATTACATCACAGGTTTGGAGAAATGTTGTTTGGAAGGAACATCAGAGGGGCATATTGTGCAGCCTCCACATCAAAGCACTACTATTCCCAGCACTGAGCTGTCAGCCATTGGTTTGTTTAGTCACATCTTGAAAACATCCTAGAATGTCCACATTGTCAGTGGGCAACCCATTCCACTGTTGCGCCAAGTCCTTTGTGAAGTTTCTCCTGATGTCCAACCTGGCTATTGCCTCTTTTGCCATTTGCCACAGCTGAGAAGAGATTGTCTTTGCATTTTGTATCTGTTCTTCAGAATTTTTTAAGTTATTATTAGGTTGCTCCTTAACCTTGTCTTTGTGAGACTATGCTGTCTCAACTTCTCTTCCTGATATATATATACTGTAGGTCTGCAAATGCATCTTCTATTTTCTAACATCAGGGTAATTCTCAACATTTCACTGTGAATTTTTTTTTATTTGCAATATTTTTTTTATTTGCAACTGCCAATAACTTAAATAAATATCTGAGATGAGATATAAGAGTTTAACATCAAGGCCTGTACAGTACACTGAAATATCTGAAGTCTAATTTTAATGAGTCTAGGATTACCAAATTTTAGTGAACACTTAAAATTAGATTGTCTGCTTTTCTAATGAGAAGTGGTCAAGCAGCACAAAAGATTGTTAGTAGAATAAAAAGCAAGAGAGAAATTATATAGAAAATGTTCAGATCAAAACAAAACTCAAGCCTCTGCCCCAGCAGGACATTATGAGAAGATTTCAGTTTTATCAGCTTGTATACAGCAACATGGAAGCCACTGGGAACATTATAGTAATTCTACAACTGTTTAATTTAGTAGACAATAAATGAAGTGTTATTTGGTTGCTTTTACAAGTGAAAGGGGGAAAACTTAAAATGGAACTTGTTACAAAGTATGCTGTTTCTGTAATTTCACAGCAGGACAATCATAGACCACTTAAAACCACAAAGTCGCAGAAATTCTCAATGCTTCTACAGCATGTATCAGCTGCTGGAGCCTTATGATACTGAAGGTAATGTAAAACTGTAAACAGCATATGCTGAGCTTCTGTATTGTACAGAAACTTCTGTGCTGTACATTGTCAACTGTTTCAGAAAATGATTATAAGACATTCAGCTGTGATCAGCAAAGTATAAAATTACTGCAAAATTCCTGCAGATTCCAAAAAATAATGAACCCAACCCAAAAGTTAGCAGTACTCAAAACAAGGTATCTGGAGTCTTTAGCATTACAACAGGAACACATCCAAAACCCACATATGTGCTTGAGGTTTGACAGTGACGCTTGCACATTCAGATCTTAAGAACTCCAATTTTCCTTATAAACCTGATAAGGCTATCTAAGCCTCTAGGCATAAGTAGAAGACTGTAAACATCAATTATGATCCAGTAATATTAGAAGCGTTTTGTAGAAAATATCCCAAAAGAGATCAGGAGACGCCCAAGTGATATAATTTCTTACCATGCTGGGGAAGATGTGGGTCTAATTCAGGCAAGGAACAGAACTGAATCTGAGTCCCACCCATCCCACATAACCACTACAGGATTGAGTGAATATGTGCCTTCCCTACTTCCATGCTAATACAGGTAAGTGACAAGCAGTTTTGGCAGCTAACAGACATACTGAATACTGAATTTAACTTAGCATAAGGGACTGAGTGTTGCATCATTTACCTTGCTAGCCTTTGTAAGTCTATTTACTGTGATCTTCAGTGCCTAACCCCAAATATGGATTCTGCTAAAAGTTCAGTACCACGGCTACTAGGATTGGTCCACCCCCTCCATGTATCCCCTACTGACCACAGAAAAAAGATAGACACATATTATCCAAATAATAACAGATTCTTTTGCCTTCTCCAAGTGGGATCAACAGATGACTACCCAACAGATATTGCTAAACTGCAGTTAAATGACACACTTCTGCTTACATTCCCTTTTTCACCCTTTTCAACTTCTCAGTTTTTTCCTTTTACCACTCTCATCCACTCCCAAATAGACAGGCTTTTTGCATTTACTCATTACCTAATGTTGTCCCTAATTTTATACCTCTTCAGCATTTCTGATATGTTTGCACTGGTAATTTCTACTCAATTCCTTCAAGTTAATGATCCCCTCCCATTATCATAGTTCTCATTTCTACCACTTCTTATGTTGCTGTCTTGTTAAAAATGTAGCCTTATCAGAATTAGGTATCTACATATGCTTTACCCCCCTTGTAGAACTCTTATAAATTCTTGTGGTGTTGTTTTGTTAGTGTAGCTGCATGGCAGGGCTGCCCACCTGCGTGGATACACCTTTTATGAAAAAATAGATGATTTTATAGTGTAACAAAATGTTCAAAAGTGTTAGGCTGGTCTGCGTGATGGAACTTGTGCAATTTAGATGCATTCCTTACTGCAGTCGAAGATTAATCCCTATTGCATGAATAGAATTATTTTTACTCATTCTTGGTCAGCCCACCAGGAATATCCATACCAGCTCAAAGACACGAGATGTCAGTGCACACATTATCAGGAGACAAGGTTATATACAAGTTGGAATGATATACTGGGATTAACTTGATTTTTCAAATGGAGGCAGAGTACTAAATCACATATAACAGAAGATCATATTCAAAAGTTCATTGACTTTGCTTCTAAATCTCCTCCAGATTTCCCCAGATTGACAAAAAAGCTTTTAGGTTAGTTTGGGGACTAAAAACCTCTACTAACTAACTCTTGTGTTTGGTTGCAAATAACGGGTTTCTTGTTTCCTTGTATGCTTTTTGTTTTGTTTTGGGTGGTTGTTGTTTTTCTTTTAATAAATAAATAAAAACAGTGATAGAAAAATATTATCAGCTGTCTCTGTCCTCATTGAACTCTCTCAGCTTGGGAAATTACTGCTGTTGGCTGTGGCTCCTCACCATTGTATGCTTGCATTCATTCAAGCCTTAAGGCTGTCACCCTCAAACATCTTCCCTGAATGCTGGAATGTCTCTCAGTCCTGATGCCTAGCTCCACGGATAGAATATATATCTCTATCATACACGTGTACATATTTTCCTGTAGCAGATGACTAGTGTAAATGGTTTGCATTATTCCACATGAATCCAGCTAAATCAGCCCCTATGGTGAATTCTTAACATTCTTGTCTTCAAGGAGAAGAGCTTCTGAACAGATTGTTCATAGCAGTAGAAATAAATTAATTTTCGAATAGTTTGCATTATTTGCCAAAAGAAACTATATCAAACACGTCATGTCAGCTTTTTATTGTCCTGACACAGAAGGGCTGACTAAAAGATCTACCCAGTCATTTTGAGCAAACTCTACCATTGGTGAAACTCTCCTGAGATCACTTGTACTACCTCATGGTTTGACCAATAATATATGTGACTTCAAACTGACAACTCACATGCTTAAATGTTTACATACTTTCGCTGAACTGCTGCTTTCTGTAACAACATTATTCATGATGAGTGCAAGAATCATAAGAATAAAATCATGAATGAATAAGTAAATGAACAGATGAATGAATAAATGTTCAAAAAGAATTTTAACAGTGCCTCTCATTATGTCTACATGACCATTTCATGAGCTCTTGAAGGACAGCTACTTTTATGAACAAAAGTAGAGTTTTACTGATTATAAGTTATGAATTGAAGCACCTGTATTTATAATTGTTCCAGTATTATATATTGTATCACTTATATTAAAACAAGAAAGGAACCATCTAGCCCTGAGGCATCAAACTGCTTTAATTAACAGTAAAGGAAACCACAGTCTGATGTAATTCTTTCAAACACTAAAAGCTCTATCCAGCTGTACCTCTACACCATCACTAAAACAGTATATTGAGAGGCATAAGGTCACTCCTCTGCAAAGGCCTCTTCTCCATGCTGCTTCTGCCTGCAGTGGGAGGGCACGCTGTAATGAGCTTGCTCCCTTTCCCTGTGATACTCTAAAATATCAGATTAATGTCCATAAGGATGATTGCACTTCTTGTCACTTTTTATGAAAAAATAGATGATTTTATAGTGTAACAAGATCCAGCCCTTGGTCTAAAAGAGAAGTTCAGAAGAAGGAAGACTCAAGAAGGTATCTCAGGCAATAGCTGCCTCCTGGGGTATGGGAACCCTGCCCAGCCCTCATGCTGTTAGAGCTGCCCTCCAGGATTTCTGACTCCATAAGACCTGAGCACATGTTCCCTACATTTGAATACCCTGATTTCTGCAGGGACTGGCCAGGAGGGAGCTGCCAATTGCCCTGGTGAGTGCCCAACCCAAACCATCACGGGTCTCGATGGCACATCAGGGTCATCTGACCTGGCTGAACTTTTCCCTCCCATTTGTGTGCTCCCCTCTGGCAAGGAATTTAGGTACATAAATTACTCCTCTCTATTCTGGAAAGCCTATAGGTACCAAATAGTTGACCTGGTTTGCTATAAAAACATTCCCTGATCCCTTTTTCAATGTGCAACCCTTTGCACAAAGTAAGGGACTGCTGGGATGCAAAAAGAGGTTAAATATTGTGTCATGCAGGTGGAAGGAACTAAAGAATGTTACCTGGTTCACAGCAGAAAGTTTGTAATATTTCTTTGATTTGTTTATAAATTAAAAGTTATAAAATGTGAAAAAAAATTGTTAAATGCTTGTCTCTTGATTTTCCTGATTTATACAATTTGTTTTCTTGGTTTTTAGAGGAAAATAAATGTTAAATAACCACCAATTCCTGTAGATAAAAAAGGCTTGTAAAAACATTTTAGGGAAAAGTTGAGAAAAAAATCAAGCATGGTATTTAATTAAAATACAGTATTTAATAATATTCTTTTAAAGAAAAATTAACCCAAACAACTGATCACCTCTACTGAGGCATGATTCTTGGTGAGAAGATTAAGTTGTTGGGTTTTTTTAATGACCATATTTATACTGATAATATTTAAGCATGGCTCATTTCATAAAAGTAAACATAGAAACCAATCATTAAAATTCAGTCTCTCTCACCAAAACCCATGCCTGGAAAATTACAATCTACCATAGGATAATTTTGTAGACAGTATATAATGTAAGGAATGTCATTATTGTTACAATACCTCTTTACAGAAGAATTTTAAAGACCAGTAATTCTGTCAGTAGTTACTATGTCCCTGCCAGATAAAAAATCCAGCTTCAGAAATACAAAAAATTGTATATTTACATAATTATTCAACCTGAAGTTGCAACAGAAGTGGTATTTAGTAGCTGTTTATACTCTTTGGTAGTAGAAATTAATGGAAAGTACAATTAGTGCAGATAGCTAGATTGATTTGTCATTTTAAATATCTTGACTGATTTTTTTTTTAATCTTTGCAGTAATTATATGAACTAAATGACAAACTGATATAAAAACAATGCTTAAGGCGGAACTAAATAACCAATTAAATCTAGTTCAAGGAGTGAAAATTTGGTTACAAACCATAACTGTTTTCTTATTCAGAATTATTTTGCTATCTATTCTTCCCCTCAGGAAAGAGGTACTGGGCATTGAATCTTGGTATTGAATTCTGCTCTGTTTCTGTTGCTTTCACAATTGTTCCTTAATGCAAAGCCTATGAAAGTATACACTTATCTTGCAGGGGATTAACAAAAAAACATAACAAAAGGCAAAACCCAGTAATTTGTGTAGCCATTTCATTTTGCTGAGCAGAGCAGAATGGATTTGCTCCAAAGTGCTTTATAATTTGTGGTGTGTTTCACAAGAGTAGTATGTATCTCCTTAACTGCATAATAGGTAATGCTGTTGTATTGTGATGTTGTAACTGCCAGCTTTTACATAACACCCGGTTTGTTGAGCATGTTGCTCCAAGTCATAAATTATTGGTGCTAAAAGAAATTAACAAATTAATTTTCGAATATTAGCAGAGCACAACACATACCAAAATTGCTTTTTTTTTTCTGAGGAAATGGCATAGCAGGAACCAATCTAATGCTTATGCAGAACAGCATCTATTTTTAGTAAAGCAGTTTTCACTAGACATAATTTGGGCACTCTGAATAGAATATTTGAATGATTTCAAATTTAACTCCTTCCACTTATGGACTAAAGCCCATAGTATATTTGATAAAGGTGACTTCCCAACTTTAGGATATGATCTTAATTTTGATCTGTTGTTGCAATGTCACAAATTATAAGTGACTCTTGCATAAGTAAACAAACAGGATATTAATTTCTGTATCCTATACAGCAAGAATACACAAAGATAAGTCAAGTGATCCAAATGAATGCAGAATCACCTAACTTGTTTCATTAGGGTAGAGTGGCCCCAAATATCTATGCATGGAGGAGGCATCCCAGCAAAGCATAGATATTTTCATTTGCATTGTGTTAGTCTATGTATTCCACACCTGTTTCTTCTATACTGAAATATAGTACAAAAGATAGTACCAAAGGAGTGATTAATGTTTGTCCATTGCAGGTTCAGCCTATTAACTTATCTATTTATTTGCCTGTGTACACAGATTTTTCATATGAAGCCTGTGAAAGTAGTATCTAAGCAACAGACTGAGCATTTCAGCTTTGTCCTGTGGACTCTATTCAGCATTTAGAATGGAACATAAATGCAGGCAAGCTGTAATAGCTATGGGGAATTTAACCACTATGTTATCTTACCTGGTTTGTGCTAAGCAGCTGTAAGCAGTGTGTTATGTAAATGGCTACTATTTCCACCTTGAGACAGCACTCTCCCTGTTGTTACCACTAAACTACCCCAGAGATACTAACCTAAAGAAATGCTAGGAGAAAGACAACACTAGAAGCAAAACAACCCAGCAGGGAAAAAAAAATTGAAAAATCAGCGTTATACTTTGTTGTAGTCTCTGCATGTGGTTGCAGGCATATGTAAGATTTAGCAGGATTTACTTTTCAGATATTCAAAGAAAGCTAATAAATTTTGAGAGCTTCAGATGTTATTTGAATTACTTTATATATTTCAAAGAGTTGCTGTATTTTTTCACCTGTAACTCAGTGTTTCTTGGAAGTCTTCTCACAATTTCTGTTTATTTGTGCCGTTAACCACCAAAACCTGAGAGTGTGGTCCTCAGTACCATGGCAGATTTGACTTTCTCACCTAGAAGGGTTATGTAGGGATAAAGGAGAACTTTCAGCAAGCCATCTATAGTGAGAAAGTCATTTGGATGACCCATCTTGAACTTCTACCAATTTTGATAAATAATACAGGGAAAATTTTTGAAAGAAGACTTGAAAAGAACCATCAGCCTGGTATGTGAGAGTATTTTCAGTTGTTGAATTCAGTTGCTGCTGTTTTTGTAGAGAATAAAAACCCTGCAGCAATTAAGTAAGCAGCAAAAAAAATTCCCCATTTGTAGAGCTCATCTGTATTAGAAAAGTCATACTGATTGTATTGCAACTTCGATAGTATTCCCACAATTTTTGCTACAAAATGTGAGGACATCAGATGTGAATATTTTCAGTTCAGACAAGGACTGGAATATTGTATTCAAAACCTGGCCTTAGGCTAAAACAAACCTGAAAATTTACAATATTAAAGGTGAGGGCATGAACAGTGGCTTAAAGCAAGAATTTCTTCCAAAGACAGTGGGCTTTTCTGATGAAAATAAAAGAGGAGTAGTAGTAGTAATTGCTTTCATATTAAATAACTTATTGCATGCCACCAGATAAGATGCCAATATCTAGTTGCTGTGAAAAAGAAAATGGAAGATTTATCTATGAATAGACTCTAAATGACTAGATGTGATGTGTTCCTCTGTATTTGCAAGCAACAGTAATTGATGTCCTGGAAATTTTCACCTAATAAATTCCAAGTCACTATATGACCCTGGGACACTGGTAATTCTCTGGATTCTGTTCTAGCCTTTAGGATACAAATTCTTTGTTTCTACATATACTGTGAAGGACAGTACAGAAGTACACATACACTTCTGAATAAAATGTAGCTTGTTCAAAGTTTTCTGAGAGAAAAAGAATGACCAAAATTTTCACGGTCACAGTGTCACTCTTGTGTACAGGATTATAAATATATTTCTACAAAACACAGAGTACTTAAAGATAGCTAAGAGAAATAAGATGTGGAAAATTAATCTTGAATATCTTAGCAAAGGTCTGCATATTTACTCTTCCTAATAATATCTTTGTATATATTGACAAAGTTGGATTATAGCTATACCCTCTCGCAAAAATTAACACTTTTACAAAAAAGGTTTGATTCAGAGTTATTGCCCATCCTTGGCTGTCCTCATATTCCCAGGTCAATGAAAACTGTGTTGTAGTTTCAGATATGCAAAAGTAAATGTGTTACTAGTAATTCTCATTTTATTTGAAATAGAGATTGAAATTGCTTTTGTCTTTTGAGTCCCTGTTATTATTTTCCACCTATTTGATCAGGAAGAAGAAATCACTTAAAAGAGACGTATTAAAAGCGATGATAGTAGATAGCCAGAGACTGTGGCCATTGCATTATGAATAAAACACTGCACTGATATGTAGTGAAGGTTGATGCACCACAGCAAAAAAAGTAGAAATGAGAGGATGCCTCAATAATCTAGTAAAAAAAGTGTTTAAGATACCTGGCTAAAAAGTAAAAGCAAAAAGTTATTCAAGGGGGGAAAAAAGTGGCAAAAAAATTTATCGGTACAGGGCAAGAAAACACCAAGGAACTGAAAAAAAGAAAAAAGTAGGAGGAGAACTAAAATGACTAAATTTTCTTATCTTTTTGTCTTTCTGGCAACTATATGCCAAACTATTTTAGGACTTTCAAACAATTATTTTCCCCTTTTTTTCCCCAATAATTTCATTATAAGAATTTTGAGTTTGGTTATTTGCCATAGTTCCTGCTAATCTTGTTTGCTTCTTAATGTCTTTTTAAAATTTTTTGTGTTGTTGCCATATTTCTTTCTTCTTTTCTATTTCATTATTTTCTCCATTGTCTTGTTTTTTGTTTTTTTTTTTTTAAATTGGGCTGGCATCCACAGAAAATACTGCAGTATTTTTTTCATACTATTCTTGCCAGTAAAACACTATCCTTGACTAAAACAAAAAAACCCCAAGCTGCTGCTCAGGAAGTGGCTAAAAAATTGGCAAAATACCAGTGAACATAATCCTGGCATGAGACAGACTAGGCTACCTATAAACTTTTCCTAATGCTGAACATCAAGGTTTTTCTGGAAGTAGTAAGAGAAAGGGAGATTCCAAAATATTAAAATCTCTCATGATATTTTAATTGTGAAGGGCTTAAGGACTCCAGAGATATTCTATTCTAAACCACATGCTTCACTCTGTTCATTTTGCTTTTCATCTTGTTTTAATAAAGAAGATGACTGCTTTAACTACTTCATCTTAACCCTTCACTTTTTCTAAGCAGATGAGAAGAGTTTCTGTGCCAGGGGCAAAGGCAGCCTCTCTTAGGTAGGCTTTCCTCTGGAAAAAAAAGCAGTATGAGTCCTGGATCAGCACTAGAGTGCAGTGCACAACGGTAAGCCTTCTGGCAGTACAGGTAAGGTGGAGGAAGGGCAGAGAAATGAATCCCTTGGGGATTGGAGCATGTCCATATATTTTCTTTTGTTTCTTGATTTCCTGTCAAGCTCAGCTGCCTTTTCTAAGCACTGACTTCAAGACTGTATACCTGTGTGAAGGAGTCTGAGGGATTTCTTCTTGCCCTTCTTTTATGGATCCATGGTTTGTTTAACCTTCAAGAAAAAGTATTATCTATGTTTGGGTATGAGTATTTAGTTATTTCAATTATTGCTTCCAATATTTTGAAACACACACTTCTGAAAGACTGCAGAGCTATCCTATATTTAATATATCGTATATTTAATAGACTCTTATCCAATGTCATACTGTGTCAATCCCTCAGGAGACATCAAGCTCATTTATTAGTACAGGAGCCAGAAGAATACATGCTAGAACCCAGCACTGACACTGGCACATAAACAACCTTAAAAAAAGTTCGACAAACCTTCAGACACAGTAATTTGACACCTTAGTTTTTCTTCCTTTGATCCGTTCCTATGTAATACAATTATAAACCAGACACTTGATTAAGAACACTTATTAATAAGTATTCAAGACTAGAAACTGTGGAAAAAACCCACAACCAACCAACAAGCTAACAGCACTTGAAAAAGTTAAGCATTCATTCCAGATATGGAGCTAGTCTGCATTGCCATTTCTAACAAATAGTACTGAGCCTTTTATTTTCATATCTTGCTGTAAGTCTTTGCCAGCCTGCTTCTATTTCCCAAATAGCTTCTGCTTCACTACATTTCCATCTGTACAGAAAGGGCATGGCATAAACACTGATAAACAGTGAATGAAATCTTCCTTACCTCCCAGCTAAGGCAGGATACTGGCAGGCTGTATTTTTCTTTTCAGAAAGTATTATGCTAGGGATTTAGTCTTTTATTGTGATTTAAAAGGGATTTTTACCAGGAAGCTGGCAACATCAAGCTCTTTTTGCTAGATGTGGCACTGCTTTATGATAGATAGGCGTGTGTCGCTTGGCTGCTGTAACAACCATTCTCAGAACCAACGAAGAACCATTATCTATGACTTTATCTTTTTAATCACTGCAGTAGTGATTAAAAAGATAATTAGTCTTGCATTCTTTATGCCTGAATTTTCCTCTGATAAAGAACAAGACGGAAGATTGCCATACATGTGCCTGTATGAAAGAGGGAACGAAAGAGCTGGACTTTCCTCCATGGACCAGAGAAATATCATCTGACACTAGGTACAAAACTGATCTCATGAGGGTGTTATTTCCTGCATTAAATAGGCAAGAAATATTTGAATGGTTAGGATTTGGTGCAATCCTGAGTTATTTTTCCCCTATTCCATTACTATGCCGGTAACAACAGGTAGAAATTTATCTGAGCCTGCTGCACAATTAACACAGTTATCACAGTCTTCTTCTACAGAAGAAATGAAGATTCTAAATTAGCAGAACTTTAGAAAAACATAGGAATAAGGTGTGGTTAAGAATTATAACTCTAGATAATAACAAATGGACAGTTTTAGAAATCAGTAGCAATAGATGGATTACTGAAAACAACCACTTTGCATCTGTAGTTCTGTTTTCCATAGAAGGAAATTTTCAATATGAGAAAATTTCAATGAGGTACAGAATTAAGTTGTTCCATGTGATGAAAATACTAAGGAAAAAAAATTGTCCACATTGTCTATATTGTATTTAGCGTGTGTTCCTCTAAACCACAAGAATATCTATTGATGAAAAAGGGTACATGTATGTCCTAGAAAACTGCTGTTACATTACTTGGAAGAATGTTTTTCTATAACTAAATTAATGTCATCAGAACTAAGTTAACATAATTGTGATTAATGTCAATAGGAAACTGATGCCTAGAGAGTAGATAACAGAGCCCTTACACACTTACAAAAAAACCCAGATATGCAGCTGATTAATTAATAAAAAAGATTAAACTTGCTTTTATCCTCTGATCCTATGCAACACAATTGCAAATGCACATACAATCTGTGTCTTGCATTCTCACGGGTCAGCATCTATTCCTGAGTCCTGAACCCTTTTGTAATGTAATATGTATGATGGCAGAAATTTAGGAAGAAGGGTAAATAATGTTCTCCGCCATTTAATTGTTTGCCTTTCACTTCCAGGCTGTTCATCAGAGCTGCTTGAGTCTGGAGGTGCTTCCCCACATGCTCTTCAGCCATGTCCAGCCTTGAGCAGTGTCCTGTGTTGAGCAGTGAGGAACCTGCAGGAATGCACTCCAGAATGTGCAAGAAGTATCTGCAAGAACAGAAAGATGGGACAGAATTGAAGTTAAAACAGTATTTAAGAAAATTATTTTCTTAGTATCTGTAACAAAGGAAAAATATACTCAGAAGCAGACTGTAAGAAAAAACTGCATCCTTCAAAGATAGCTGCACAAATTAACAAGTACCTGGACTTAAATCGATTTGGAATGAACACAAAATTGTGCTTGTAGGAAAGGATTTAACTTGTCTGAAAGACAGATGCCTGAACTTTTGCTGTTGTCTGCCATGACCTTACTATACAACATGAAGGAAAACAACATAAGCACTTGAAAGATACTATTGTAGTGCTGTCCATTTTACAAAACCATAGTGACTATAAATCCTCATACCCAAAATCCATGTAGATCAAGCTATCCTTTGGATTTGATTTGTAGTTATTGGGGGTATATGAACCTCAATTAAACAGAACTCTGGCATGCAAACATTACCTTATTTTGTCTGAATGTGACATTCTTCTGCATCTGCCCAAGAGCAGAATGCATGAAAAGCACATTACAAGTCATGTGAAAGGGACAGTGTGGGCAATAGCACTTCATGAATTCCCAGAAGGTTTCTGTCTTGTAGCGGTAAACCATCTGACTGTTGAAGTCAAAGAACTCAGAAGTGATCAAAATGTTCCAAAGGGTAAAGAAAGAAAAAAATTCCCTACTCCTTCCATTAAATTTTGCATGCCTCACTGTCTGGTGAAATACCAGACAAAGTAATCCCAAAGAGCATTAAAAGGTATCTGAGAAAGCTTTTGGCTTTTCAGACTTGCCGAGCATATGTCATGCAGTTATCAGTCTGTGCTAAGAAAAGAGAAATGTACATTCTTCTTCTGGGACAACTGTCCTTTCCATGCAGGGGCAAAAGAAAGTTCCGAGACAGAGGAAGGATTTGCCCTTCTTAAAACAGCTTGCTCCAATTTTTTAAGCGAAGAGGCAAGACAAAGCATTTTCACCAGCTGCTTCTAAAGAATGCCTCCTGAGACTTCCATAGAAAAGTGGGAGGTCCCTGGAACTTAAAGAAGGGAAGACAGTAAGGGGGTAAGGCTGGGAGTGACAGCAGATAAAGGTGCAGAATGGGATTAGTTAGGACTTTGAAGTTAAGCACCCCAGTAAGCAGAGTACTTTATTTTCATTTAATAGCTCTTTGGATCTGTATAAAATATTCCCACTTAGCGACATGATGTTGGTTTAGATGTCTTACCTTGACAGGATTCCAGACCACGCTTAAATTAATCCTGACCCTATGTTTGCAGTTTTCAAAGCCAGTCCAGTTGGGTTTTGTAATTAGACCCTCCAAGGTAGCAGGAAGGTAGTGTTTTGGCTCCTTAGTTAGCAGCTGTGCACCCAGCTGGGTGTGTTTATTATAAATGAGGACAACTCCTCCGATTCCCATTCTCGGCATGATCATGCTTGGCTTCAGTCTCTGTTTCTGGATGCCACTGAAGATAAACATTAAAGGCAGTTTCATTGTTGCCTTATAAAGATTTGGTTGACATAATGTACCATAATGATATATTTCTAATCAGGCTATTTAGCATTATCAAACAAACTTTTAAAATATGAATCATAACTTGTCATTTGAATATAAATGTAACCTAACTCTCTGTATAATGAGTCTATGCAGTATAGCAACTGAATATGAAATTCAATATTTGCCTAAAGCATGCAGGTGATAACAAAACAATGGGGCATGGTTGACCCATGGAGAAAGCATTTCACTGCTCAATTGAGGAAAAAAAATGCTTGCAATTCAATCTCATCATAAAAACTGGAAAATCTGCTCTATGGCATTATTCACAAATTGCACAGCATTTTATTGTCTCACAGTTAATTTGGAAGGTTTAAGTGAGATTTAAGAAGTACACAGGTCCAGTACTGCTTCTTAATATGAGAATTTCATCATTAATAGCTATATATCAGATATAAACCTCTATTTAAAAAGTTGTAATTCACATTTAAAACTAGTTTTTCTTAAAGTCTCTGGAGTATGTTTTTGTAGAACTGGAATTTTTTGTTTCTAGTGGTATTTTAATGTGTACAAAAAAATTACTCCTTTCCACTCTCCTTTCTATTTAATTCTCTAACAGGAAATCTTTCCCTCTGCACTTTCTAGCAGTTTCACTGGTTTTTTTGCATGATTCATTTAGCTTTTTGTCTCACATATTTCATCCAAGTATAACAAATCCCCTCACCCAGCATTGGTCTAGAAAAGGCTGAGGATGGGAAAGCAAGTTATTTCATATCAGGTTAGAGACTTTAGATTATTGTTTTGCATTATAGTAACATTGAATTTCTCTACTTAGATTTCTTGTAAATTTAAATCTACTTAGGTTTCTTTTAAATTAAAGTTCCAGTTGAGATAAACTCTAAATTTCTTAGGCAAAAACCCATCAGGTTCGCAGCTGATTTCAGGGAAGCTAGGCTTTCACTTGATTTCTTTGCTTTTTAAATTTCTAAGATATGAATTTCTGTTTTCTTGATCTAATTTGCTGCACTCTCCTTTTCTGTTTCGACACAGTTGGCCATATAGATCAGTGGAATACAAAGGTGCTTTCTTTCAAGGTGACTTCCGTGCAAAAAAAAAGCACCACAAATATACCTCCCAATGATCAGGTAGTCTCAATCAATTATTTACGAAGTTTTACTGCTCATCAGTATGAAAATATATTGATGTACTGCTCTGTTAGGAATATATCTGGCCCAACACATAATTTATTACGTCTTCTCTAGAGTCAGCTCTGGATAGTGTCCATTAAGGTGTATGTCCTGAGCCCATTATCATCACTGAGCTAATACAGGTAACACTAAACATAACCATAAGAAAACTAATCTGAAAAGCTTTCAAAAGAAAAAAGAAAGGTATTTTGTTTCTACCTCTTTCCAAGTAAAATAGTTTAAAGGTGCTGATCTTTTAGATATAATTGCTGAAATGTAGTGTTGTATGCTCCTAGGTAGGATGCTCTCAACTGCAGATAATATGAATCTAGCACTATCATCAAATTTTCTTTTAATACAGTAAAAATTCTTGGATGGCAGCCAGCCTCTTTACCTCATATACAATCAGCCTCTATGATTACCTATGTAGTAGAAATCTAAATAATATGTTACAACATAGTGCCTAAAAGATGAGCAAACTGGCTGAGAACACACCCTCCACACATGCAAAGTTTGGTCTCACTCATTGCTGGTTTGACATTACTGATGAAGATGTGCTTTTTCTCCCAGAGATAAACATGATCCCATAGGCCAAATTCTCCTGTGAGTTACAGGCAATACAGACTCTCTGGGCTAACCAGTTAGAATATCCTCCTTTACCCCATTGTGCCTTATTAAAAATCCCTTTTTTTATCACACATCTTAGAAATAGGATATATTTCACTTTGGGAAGATGACTCTTGTTGCTCTTGTGCAAGCCAGCAAAACCTGTCATCAGCTAGGCAGATACAAATTAAACCAAGAAAAAGCATGCAAGTATTCATGTAGGTCACTGTTCATGTAGGTCACAGTCTGAAAATATAATCCACAAAATTGTAATGAATTTTTTTTCTGCCTCCATCCCCAAATCAGGTACTGCAACAGAACTGAAGGCGTTAACTGATAATTTTTTATTATAAAAAGCTCTGTGGTTATAACAGTAGGTGATTGTTGTGAGGAAGATAGAGCTTATATTCAGCTAAGGTGGTGATTTCAAACTTTTTTGATTAGCATCACCTGCAAGGGGTTATGTCCTAATATTATTAAACTTCAACCTCGCAGCAGTAATTTTGCTGTGTTGACCCCAGAAGCTGAGAAAACACAGGCTGTCAAGATGCATTTGCAATATACACAAAGAATAAATAAATTAAGTGTTAAAAAAAGAGTAAGACTTCATTAATATGATCTTTCAAATCCCAATTTCCAGCAGATGGAAAAATGAGCATCACCTATAATGTTTCATGATTTGTAACCCGAAGTGTGCTTCATAAAACTGAAACAAATGTTAAGACAAATTTTATTAGTCAAATCTAAAATTAGTTGGCCATGTTCTTAATTCTGTGTTAATGCTTTATTAGTGCTGGTATTTATATTACATTTATTACCTGCTTGAAGCACTAAGTACCTTTAGTATGTTCAATAATTGAAATATCTTTGTATTCCCTAGTACCTCAAGCCATTGGATTTTAATTATTAGTTCCTGAAGCACATTGGTTTGATGCTTAATAGGACTCAACGTCTGTTTCACCTCAATTTTTTCTTTTAATTTCACCTTTATGCTTGACATCTTCCATGCTTTCTTACTCTATATTTGTGGGATTTGTCATTCTCAGCAGTATTTGTGCTAAAAGTATTTTGAAACTTATCATGTAGGAAAATAGTGGCTTGTGCTTTATTGCCACATAGATACTACCAGCTTCATTTCTTCCACTTGAGTCTCTCAAATCTATGACTAGGTTAAGAAAATCTCTCATTACTCCTACAGCTCTCTTGACCTTTCCACATGCCTTTTAATTTACTCAGTCATTTCACACTTGAGCTCTTGTTTTGGGAGAAGGCAAAATACAGCACATTGATGTAACCAGTTTATTCTCTGAGACCAATTCAGATTCAACACTGAATGACACTCCAGCCTTAGGAATGACCAGGTCATGATTGTTTTTCACTCAAGTAACAAGAAAGTCGATGACTATACCAAAACCAGCCATGGGAGAGAATCCAATAGGGAATATTTTAACTCCTCTCTGCCTTTTCTCATAGCATGGATTGGACCAGCTGGAAGGAAACCCCCAACTTTTTCCTCTCCACATTGCATTTTCTGGATCATTTAAGTTGGTATTACAACATTTTTTTACCCTCCTCCTTTGCCCCAAAGTAAAAAGGGTAGTCTCATTCCTTATGGCTGCTGCTAGTAAGGAGGGCACAGGTTTCCCATTTCACAAACTTCATTTCACATTTTTGCTGATTCCATCTAATCTGTATCTGTTATTTTTAATAGCCCAGATAATGTAATCTTCAAGCCAGATTTAAGTTGTGCCCATAATAGTCTACTTCTCCTCATATGACTAGCTCTTTCACTCTCCTATCTACTTGGTTAAACATATTTCCATTTTTATATATTCATTTTAACACCCTTTTATTACTGAGCTTACATTGTTGTATATTAATGTCCACAAATTCCCCATTAATCTGTCACATAGCACATTTTCATCACAAAAAACCCCACCCAAACCCTTGCTAACATTTACTCTTTTTGTTTTTATCCTCTCTACGTGCATATTTGTTAGAGAGGCCACATTAAGGTAAGACTTCAGTTTGCTTGAATAGGGTCAGCTGACTATAAGACATTCTTCTAACATTACAATACTTAAGAAATTAAGAGTTACTGATGCACTCAGATAATTTCTAGAAGTCTTTCCTCCCCATTTGATATATTAAATGAGTAGGGGTCAGCAGCTATTGAAAGAGTCCCACAAGAGACAGGGAAGTTGACTCACATGGAATGGTTTGGGCTGGAAGAGACCTTAAAGATCATCTATTTCCTCATAGGTCTGTCAAGGTCCCTTCCCTCCAGCATGTCCATGGCATGACCCAGCTTGGTGCTGTCAGCAACCTTGCTGAGGGTGCATCAATCCCACTGTCCATGTAACCTACAAAGATGTTAAGCAGCGCTAGTCCCAATACTGACTCCTGAGGAACACCACACATCACTGGCTCCCACTTGGACTTTGAGCCTTTTAGCACAATTCCTCGAGCATGACCACCCAACCAATTCCTAATCATTCAAGTGGTCCATCCATCAAATCCACATATCTCCAGTTTAAAGACAGGAATGTTGTGTGGGACGGTATCGAATGCTTTGCACAAGTCCAGGCAGACAATGCCAGTCGCACTTTCCTTATACACCAACACTGTCACCCTGCTGTAGGGGGCCATGAGATTTATCAGGAACAATTTGCCCTTACTGAAGCCATGTTGCCTGTGACCAATCCCCTCATTATTTTCCAAGTGCCTTGGCACAGTTTCCAGGAGGATCTGCTCCATGATCTTGCAGGGCAAGAGAGGGTGTCAATAACCAGCTGGAGTGCATGGAGCTTCACCTGGGGATGGATGAGGAGCCAGGAAAAAGCTTATGGGTCAGGATGAACTGAAGGGCGTGGACAGGTGACTTCATAGTGGGAGTCTGCTACAGGCCACCTGGGCCAAGACGGCTCCACAGGCAAAGGGTGGAAGCAAGGACAGGCAGCCTTGGAGGGACACAGAGACTGCCCTACCAGTTAGCAATGAGGTTAGGAAAGATAATGCTCTGACAGAATTAAATGTGACCAGGGCATCTAGGGCAACAAGGAAAGTTTGTATCCTTATGTCAGTGATAAAAGTAAGACTAGAGACTCATCACTACAATGATGGGTCTCAGTCACTGTTCCAGCCCTTACAGTTCTTCCCTGTTCTTACATCCAGGACAGCATCACCCCAGGCTGGTCCTTCCAGTACCTGACGTCCTTCAGAAAAATTCCCAATGCCCTTTCCTTCGCAGCAGGTGCCAGGAGAACCAGTGCCCGTGACCAGAAATTCAGCTGTGCCAGGAACATTGTAGTTCTGTATCCACATATGTTGCTCTAATTCAAACAGAGAAACCAGGAATAGGACTAGGCTAGCAAAACAAATATATTATTTCATTATATCCTAGAAACATATTGAAACAGATTAAGGCTGCTTTGTTGAGGCTGTTGTTTGGTTCTTTTTTTTTTTTTCCTTTTAACTCTAGCAATAAAGTATGAGGGTCAGAAACCCCCTCTTCTGAAACTGACCTCCTTCCTGTCTCCAGCATAAATGTATCTCGGATCAGTTTCAGCTTATTTGGCATTGGGCCAGCCTGGCCATTCAGGATTTCAGAACTCATATCGTAGTCATGTACAGTAACTGCACTCCTCTCAGCTTTCATTTTGTGCAACCAAGTATGCCAAGCTTCTGTAGTTTTGACTTCTTTCCTTTTAGGATATAGTTATATTCTTAAAAAGGTCTGCCAATTACAACACAGAATAGTTTCAAACTATCATCATGACAGTAAGGAAAATGTGGTACAGCATTCGAACCAAAATGTCTTTAACTGTGTTATGTGTCTGTTTTTTGTCTATTTTCCTGATTTTTTTTATTGTCTTCTAAAGTGTGGGAGGCAGACACCTCTATGAATTTTGCTTTATTATTTTTTCCTTATGTCCTAAATACTATTTTGATAGTGATAACAATTTGTCTGGCTTTAAAATCAAATGCACATTGTTATTGTTACTACTGACTTTTTCATTCTCGTGTTAATTTACTGTGCTATTCTTTGGAGCTTTGTCACTTCCATACTTTATTTCTTTCAAAGCTATCATTAATTTATCATTGTAACACCTTCTGCAGCTTTCTTTTGTGAATGCAGCCCCCTGCATGACAAAGAAATCCTCTTTTTGTATTCTGATTTGGTTTTACAATGGAACATCAGGAAGAAAAAATCAAGTACACAAAGAAAGAATAAAAATATATGGAAATTACAAACAATCATATTTCATTATGCTCTTTTGTCTCTTGAAATGACAAACAAATAATCATATTTTATTATGCTATTTTGTCTCTTGTGAGTGACATGAGTAGACAGTAAGTTCTAAAACATTATGAATTATTGTTTTAAGCTTTATGGAGATACTATTATATACTAACGAAACAGCAATATAACTGACACAGAAGCAAAGACTTAGTATAATCCCTTATCCTGCATTGCATGTGCATACTTTTTACATTAATCATTACTTTTATCACAAGCAATAGGACTCTTCAGACACTGCAAAAATGTCAGTGCCACAATAGTACCTCCTGTTTAGACACCTCCTCAGTCATATTAAATTTTGTGAATCAGGAAAGGTTTTTGAATACTCTGTTATAAATCTGGCCTTAAGTGTTTTGCAGAATCAGAGCCTTGATGGACATGTCTTCTTCCAATTCAACTTAGCCAACAGAAACATTGACATGCAAGATGGCAAGTTAGGATATTGATACCAGAATAATGACTTGTCTTGGTTTTGTGCATCTAGAAACTCAGGCATAAAATTAAACTGGAAAAGCATTGTGTTTTATATTTTCTTTGAAATTTTCCCCCTTAATGAAGAAGGAAAAGATTGCTATGATCATCTATCCCAAAATTAGATAACCTAGAGCAAACAGGAAAAATCTATACTGAATTTAGAGAAGCCATAATTTGCACTACTGTAGGGAGTTCCTGAAATAAACACTCTGCATTCATTTCTGTGTGCTAGACTGTAGATACATACCCACTCAGACGCTAAGTGCCTACTTGTCAGAACTCCTGAACACTGAAAACACAAGCTGAAACCAAAAGGAGCTGTGATTGTGTAGACTATCAAAATAAGGGAAAAACAAAATCTTTATTCACAAAACAGAGTCAGACTGTAGCTGCTCCAGCACAAGTGTGTATCACACTACACCTATGTCCTCACTACCTGAGGTTTCTGTATTACATTCAACTTATGTTCATAAAGAAGTGGCAGAGAGAGAATATCAGATTCCCTGTTCTGATGACAGCAAAAAGGTGTGTGATTGCATAAAAACTGTTGCTACAGCAAGTGACCATATTACATATCTTAATAATGAGGAACCAAGTATTAAGGAAATACAGCCTAACTTCACTATAAGGAAACCATATGATATCATATATATATATGTGCGTGTGTGTGTGTGTAGATATATNTCAAGCTGTTCATTTCAGCAGGCTCTGGTAAATTGCTGCTTGAGAATAAGAAAGAAATGAGCAGCTGAGCAGAACATCAATAAGCAGTACTTCTATAGAAATGACTTCACATTGATCAACATTTAAAAGATGTTTTTTCAAAAAGATAAATGAATGAAGAAGGAAAAAAAAATAGTACATTCAAATGCTAAATACAGCCTACAATGAGAAAAGTGAGAGAAATGTCATTGTCATACTTGGAATACACTTGCATAACTCTTCAGGCTATTAGACCTAATTAACAGCAAGTGAACAGATTCTTGCTATGTGGGTGTTTATAGGCAGAATATGTTAAATGCAGAGTTTGACACATTGAAGTTAGAATTTAGTCAGATTTAGGCTACTATAAATTTACATAGAAGACACATTTCAGCTCTGAAAAGGAACTATGAACTAAAATTTTTTGGTAGGCTAATTCTGAGTGCTAATCTTAATGATGAAAAGGAAATTGTGCACTTTTCATAGAATAAATCCCATAATATAAAATATAAAATTATTCTTTTATATATATCTGGGGAAAAATACAATTGAAATATTCTAACAAATGTAGACTGGTTTATAATTCCTGGGGTTGTTCTTTCTTTCAGTTTCACTTTGGTATTGTTAGCATAGTGTAGGGAATACTCCAAACTGCTACAGTACGAAAGCACAGGCATCATTTTAAATTTCATAAGTGAAAAGTGACTCTGTACCCAAAGAACTTGTCAGGTAAAGCTAATGCAGCTGTTGTCATGAATAATTCAAACAAATCACTTCAGCCACAGTATGATGGAGCTGACTTCACGGCGGTAACCTCTGTAAATACTGTCAAAAAACAGATAAATTAACTATTAGTGACTGAAACTTCCAGACCTTGGGAAGCTAAAGTTGCTAAATTGTTTCTTGATTAATCTGGCTAGCAAAACTTCTCACCAGGCTTTTTTTTATTCCATGAGAATGCATCATTTTTAAAACCTTAATAACTACTTGCTATGTTTCAAAGACAACTTAAATTAGAGGTATGAATTACTATGGACTGTAAAGTAAGTTCCCAGATTCCCAGAATCAGGCCTGCAGGCTAATTTCTTCTGATTTAAGCCCCAGTATTGCAACTAAATAATATATAGTCCTAACATAAATGTATACCATGTTATTTAGGTCCTGAATCTACAATTTCCTACAGCACATCTACATGTATTAGTGCTTCTCTTTAACTCTGATAATTAACTATATAAATACAAACATTTCTAAATTCTTGTAGGACTAAACTGCAATCATTTCTGAATAATGAAATGTTACATATAAATACATCTAAGGTTTAAAAAGGATTAATCTTAGGACTGGAAGGAAGATACGCTGAATGAGCTAATAAGAAACAAACATATCATATGTATTGAAGTGTTGACTGGTAGGTGGATGGAAAATAGACAAGCTCAATACCTTTAGAAAAATCAGTACTTTGGAATGATCTTTTGTTGCTAACAGAGAAACAAGTAAGATCGTAACAGGAAGAATTCTTAACAGGAAAATATTAATAATTGTGAAACTGACAGAAATGACAACCAAAAGGAAAGAAGAATTGTGAAACTGGCCAAGCCTTGTAGGCTTACTGAGCCAGAGTACAGCAGTTTTGGAAATATGATTCTGCTGGCAGTATTTCACACTCTTGTCTACAATTTTAATATCATCTTTTGTGTGATGACTGTTTGAAAGACAATCTATTGATCTTAAATGCTTATTAAGTGATTTGTGTAATTATTGCAGACCGGCTCAAAGTAATAATCTGGAATTTCTTTTCAGGAACTCCTCCTTCCTGATCCTGCAACTCAGGACAAAGGACCAAAGGACTTCCCCAGGAGCCTACCAGAAGAATTTTATCCTTACAAGAAAAGTTCACTTAATTTTTTCCCTTACTGGGACTACAGAATTTTTTATAATTCTCTCTCTAAGGGAGTATCTGTTCATTTACTACACGTTATCCTTTACTTGGTTTTTAATTTTCATAGAGAAGTAAGATTTTTTTCCAATTTAATTTGAAAAGTGGTTACATATCCTTTATTTCATGTTATCCAATCACCTTGTATTGTATTAGTGAATGATTTTTCTTTTTTTTAACTGTACTCAAGAGTGTCTTTAAAACAAGTCTCTCATGAAGAAAACTCTCATCTCTCTCCTTTTCAGAAATGCTGTTTTATTTACAATTTTACCAAATACAGTTCCACAAGAGATTAGTGTAGCATTTTTTATATGTAAAAAGTTACCTTTACCTGGGTAAATCAGTTCAAAACCTGGCTGAGCAGTAAGCCAAGTAAATGTATTAATTCCTCATATCCTAATTTCCATTTCAGAGCTGTCTGAGCAGCAGTAAATGCATACTTTTATCTACATGAATGTTTCATTAGAATGACCTGGCTGATCAACAAGATGTGGTCCAGATGATATTCCTGACCCTCTTTTCCGTTTTCCCCCTCTCTCAGCATGATCCTCTCAGGTTAGTCGACATTTATCATGTAGACTGGTGAAACCAGCACACCAACTGACTCCAGGGCAGGAAGGACCACAGTGAAAAGAAGTTTTTTATCCGAGGAATTTATCTGACTGTACCCCTCTGGGCTACTTCCAAAAGGATCGTTGTTGCTGCTGCCTGCTGCTTGCCCCAGTGTGCCTACCTAAGGGAATCTCCAACTAACATGAATTCTTCAGCCCAATCTCAAAACACTCCTAACAGATAAAGAAACAATCCATGACAAATTTTCACCTGAATTTTTTTTCTTTGCTTTAAGCATCAAAAACCATCACATGTCTGAAGCTTAAGGATATTTACTTATGTACTTAAAGATTTACTGTTTTCCATTGTATTGCCCTTAGACTTCACACAAATAGCACTGCAGGATGCTGCTACAAAACACAATGTAAACCTGTAAGAAGATGGTTCCTACTCCACAGAGCACAAACAAGTTTTCTCTGTCCATTTTCACGGGAGTTTATATGGGTTATTTTCATTAACTCAAAGACATTGATGGGCCTAGCATATATTTATTCACAGAAGAAACCAGGAGCTGACCAAATAATAGGCAGCATACAGGAGTTTAGTATAGAAGTGACTTTAACATTTGGTGTATGGATTTTTCAAGTATCACAGTGGCTGTTGAGCCTAGGAAAAATGTAGCACAAGTTTCCTGTTCTTTCACTGAGAAGAAACTTCTTACTTCCGTAAGTAATACATTAATATTTATTTTATGCATGACTTTTCTGCAAACTGACAAACTCTGGTAAATTCTGTGTGTGTGGCAAGTGGTCTCACTCTGTCTTGTCAGACTATGTATTCTTAGGTGAGACATCCCTGAAAACACAAGTCACCAGAGAGAATGTTTAAGATACAGTTCTGCTGCAGCTGTGGGCTTCTGGAGGGGAGAAAAAAATGTAATTATCTTCTTGCTAATGGCACCACTCCGACCACAGGAACAGTTCAGTGCTGCTCATAAGTGTGGTGCTGCAGTGTCACAGCCATGCAAAACTCTGGCATGAGTTGTTTTAGACATGGGCAAACTATTATTCTATATTACACAGAAGACAGTGGACAGGAAATCTGTCTTCTTAGAAATCAGCAGAAACATTTCATCTGAGTCCTCGAGAGAAACAATATCCCCTGCAGAAATGAACAAGACAATGAAAACTGACTCCTCTCATACCCCAAGGAATTAAACATACAGAACCACACAGCGAAATTGTCAATAAGCAATGATGCCCTGCCTTCTTGCCCAGCAGTTTGAATGTTTTTTCTGGCCTTTAAGACAATTGCAAACAAAATAAACAAGGAAAGGGACAAAATTTTGCTTTGTTTCTTACAGTTATTTCTTTTATTAAAACTATTGATTGGATTCAGTAAGTGGTCAAGGAGGGACACTGCAGAAATCTTTTCTGAAATCTTTCCTCCACATTTGTTTGCATGCCCCTTTAACTTCCACAAAATTCTTATGTTTGAAGCACAACACATCTAGTTTTCTAGGAGTCTTTTCTCAGTTTAGCCATGTAAAAGCTAAAGGCGTTCTCTTTAAACACAGACTTAGGGTTACTCTATAGCAAACGAAGTGAGGAAAGTAGCACCACGGACAGATTCCTTCCACCCTGAAAGAGATATCTGACAGATCAGTGCTGTAGATGTGTATGTTACTGCTTTAAAGCAGAGAAGCCTTGACTAGTGGTTTAAAGACCCTAAGCTTTGGATGACTGGTCATCTTGACCACAGCACACTAGTGACCAAGTGACAGACCACAGCTATTTACCTGCTAACTGATGATTTTTACCCCCAGGCCTGAAGTCACTCTTGTTTAAATGAAGAACAAGTTGGGCTCCTGCCTATGTGGCACAACTAATGGTTGAACTCTCTCACCATTTAAAGGATTATGAAAAAACAAAGCTATAATGTTCCCATGTATGAAACACCCTGCTTAACAGCCACACTTTGACCTGGCACTGGTAGTCAGAGAAACACAGTCAGGTTTAGGCCTTGGTTTTTACTGGCAAAAATAATTGTACATCTCTCAGCCAATGCATGAGCACAAATCTGGGTTCTAACATATTCCGGCAGCACAGCCTGGACACACATGCATCAGAAACCTGGATGGAGGTGAGCCATGGTTCTCGCTAGAAACAAATAGATAAAAATTATAAACTCTACCACTTAAATAGAGTACAAATTGAGGTGCTTCACAGCCAAGAATCCAGACACTAATGTTGCAAATCAGTGTCTGTCATCTGGATGCTAAAGGCAGCTGACTTTTTTTTCTGCTCTGAATCACCCCAATTCCATCGTCAATCTAGAGAGCATGCTTATCTTTTCTAAAAATCAAGATCCCAGTGAGCCCTGCCACAGTGAAGCCTCACAACATCAAATACAGAATTTGTGTCCCACCAGGACCCATTAGATTTGTGCCACCAGCACAGCTGAACGCTGGTTTCTTTTGTGCCCTCAATTAAATGCCCTCTTCACTCATATTAAAGGCATGCTGATAGCGGGAAGATGGGGAAAAATGCTGTCATATGCATCCTGCTGGATGCTACTCTTGGAAGAACGACCATCATTACAGCACTGCAAGTGTCGACCGGAGCGACAGTGTAAGAGAGGCAGAGGCATTTGGTGGAGGCTGGGAGATTTTCAAGGGGGGGGAAAAAATAATTTCAAACCGAAGCCAGCCAGCCGAAGCGAGGGGAGGAGCCGGGTAGGGGCTTGGCTCTTTCTCGGGCCGTGCCTGGCAGCGCGGCAGCGCTTTGCCAAGTGGCAGCCGGCTCCGGCGGCCGCTCGGCCCCGAGGCCAGCGCGGCTGCGGGCCCCGCGCCCCGCGGGCGGAGCAGGCAGGGCCGGGGGGCGCTCGGGTCGGGGACCGCTGGGCCGGGCCGGGCCAGCCCACAGCCCAGCCCAGGCCATCCCAGCGCCGGAGCAGACAGGGGACGCCCGGGCCGGGGTCCTGCCGCCCGCTGCCGCGCCGGAGGGCGGCGGAGCAGAGGCTCCGTCCAGGCGCTTCCGGGCGCGCCGGGCGGCGGGGGAAGGAGGCGAAGGAGGAGGAGGAGGAGGAAGGGAGGTGTGGGTGGAGGGGAGGGGAGGGAAGGAGGGGTGGAGGGAGGCCGGCTTTTTTAGGAGGGAGACCCTCCTTCGCGGCCGCCCGCTCGCAGCCATGGCTTTGAAGGAGGCGGGCGGCAGCATCCTGCCCATCAGCGACATGGTCTCGGGGCCGTCGGGCTCGCCGTTCCCCGAGGTGGTGGAGCTGAACGTGGGGGGCCAGGTGTACGTGACGAGGCACTCCACGCTGCTCAGCGTCCCGGACAGCACGCTGGCCACCATGTTCTCCCCGTGCCGGGGCGGCCCGGCGGCGGCCCGCCAGCTGCCCAGGGACAGCCGGGCGCGCTTCTTCATCGACCGCGACGGCTTCCTCTTCAGGTACGTGCTGGATTACCTGCGGGACAAGCAGCTGGCGCTGCCCGAGCACTTCCCCGAGAAGGAACGGCTCCTGCGGGAGGCCGAGTACTTCCAGCTGGGCGACCTGGTGAAGCTGCTGTCGCCCAAGGTCACCAAGCAGAGCTCGCTCAACG
The DNA here is from genome assembly GCA_008694505.1 of Cyanoderma ruficeps. Taxonomy (NCBI): domain Eukaryota; kingdom Metazoa; phylum Chordata; class Aves; order Passeriformes; family Timaliidae; genus Cyanoderma; species Cyanoderma ruficeps. Next base: position 23,010,428 of record VZDJ01007747.1, read on the forward strand.
ACGAGGGCTGCCAGAGCGACCTGGAAGATAGCAACTCGCAGGGCAGCAGCGACCGACTTCAGCGGGCGGCGCTGGACAAGCGCTCGGGCTTCCTCACCGTGGGCTACCGCGGCTCCTACACCACGGTGCGGGACAACCAGGCGGACGCCAAGTTTCGCCGCGTCGCCCGCATCATGGTGTGCGGTAGGATCGCCCTGGCCAAGGAGGTCTTCGGAGAGACCCTCAACGAGAGCCGTGACCCCGACCGACCCCCCGAGAAGTACACCTCCCGCTTCTACCTCAAATTCACCTACCTGGAGCAAGCTTTCGACCGGCTCTCCGAGGCGGGCTTCCACATGGTGGCTTGCAACTCCACCGGCACCGCCGCCTTCATCAACCAGTACAGGGACGACAAGATCTGGAGCAGCTACACAGAGTACATCTTCTTCAGTAAGTGCTGCCCGCGCCCCGCTGTCGTCCCCCTCGCCCTCGTCCCCGGCCGGTGCATGGCGGTGTGCCCCTAAAGTACCGCTGCCCCCCCCCCCAGAGCCCTTGCTCTCCCAAAGCAACATGTAACTGGGGAGAAATGAGAGCTGCCCCGTTTCCCCTCGTTCCGCTCTGTGACCGCCATAGTTCAAATTTCATTCTGTGCGTTGCGGGGGCGGGACGGGACTGCCTGAAATGAATGCCCCGTCCGGAGCGCGGCGTGGGAACATTTCCCCGCACACCCTCCGTGGGGCAGCCTGGGCTGATCCCGCCTTTCAGTGCCGAGAGGAGAGGCAGCCCCCACGTGTCGGGGTGTCCCGGGGGAAGGGTCAGTGGTTACGGATCGAGGGGCTACGGCCTCGGGGTAGGGGGGGTCCCTGCCCCGCTTGGACGGGCGCGGTGCGGGCGGGCGCGGCTCCGGCGCGGAGGGTTGCGGTGCTCCCCGCCAGCCAGGCGACGCAGAGATCCCCGAGCAAGGAAGGGTTTTAATATTTTATCGCTGCATTTCCTTCAAGTGAGCGCACTGCGCCTGGGCACAGTCCCCGTGAGGGAAGGGGCAGCGAGGGCACAGCCGACTTCCCAAGGAGCAAGAAAGAGTCTGGCTCCAAGGTGGACGAAAATCGGAAAAGAGAAAATAAACCACTCCATAGCCATTACACAGCTCATAAGCAACTTCGCTGGCTGGCTGTCGGTAGCCTTAAAGGTTTCGGGTCACTCGCAGATAAGGAAACCGAGCGATGACGAATGAGTTTCAATCTGGCGAAGTATGTAGTGCTATGTAGGGCACTGACCGACCAGCGGGTTCGGGTCATAAAACCGCAGCTGGATGGAGAACACCATCCTCTGGCAGAGGTATGTCTTTGAAAGGCAGAGGCAGCCTTAAACATTACAGATGTGTTTGAGAGTCGAGCGAGACGGCGGAAGAGAGAGCTGTTCTGCATTCACTTCTTTCCTCTCCTGCCTCTGTGTGGTCTCACGCTCCCTGAGCAAAGGAGGGATGCATCTGCCTGCCTCCGTGGTGAGATGGGAGATGCAGCCTCTAACTTCACTAGTAAGGCAGATGAACAGAAGCAACTTGTTTGCCCTGCAAAACTGGACTTAGGCACGGCATTTAATAGAGGAGGGAAATGTGAGTGGTTTTCTACTGGGAGGAGACATTTATATTGCTCTGTATTGTATAGGTGGTGACTTCCATTTGCTTACCAGACTTGAGTACTCAGATCAATCTTTGAAACTGGATTAAAACAGTTTTTGAAGATTCATTGCATAACTTATCACTGATCATATTTCAATAGGATATGTGAAAACAGCTCTAGAGGAGCTTCACATTCTCCTGGGTGGAATTCTATCATGTATTTTACATGATTATTAAACCTTCTTTCTCAGAAAATTTGACAATTATTTTCTAAATAGTAAAATTTCCTTCTTGAAATAGTATGTACTGTTTGCTTAGAAGTAGATTTGTAGGTGCATAATTTTTTGTGTACATTGGTGATGCTCATAATATTCTGGGCTTTTTTTTGTGTGTGTATGTTATGATGAGTGAGGTTGCTGTATAGAATAGTCCTCTAATTCACATTAGTGTTCCAAATTAATCCCCAGTGTAATACCACTGATTTGTTTGGAATAATGCCAGGGATGAACTGGATGTTGTATGATTTTTGTTTTGGTTTTTAGTCTTCAAGCTTCTGATGTTTTTTAAAGTAAAATAGTTAATTACTTAATTGACGCAGTTAACTGAAAATTTATGGTTTTGCTTAATTTTTTGGGTAGGGGTTTTGTTTTTACTTCTAAATGCAAAAAAATGGCTAAGATAAAAATGGGCTGAAGAGATGTTGAGCATATTTTAATTTTGGTTTCTTGTTGTGTATTTAGAAACTTTTGTATAATAGCTTGTTTTATGATGAGATACGTTTCTCTGAAATACAGCAAGATGGAAACAATACTTATGAAAATCACCAAAATGGGAAGAGAAACATGGAAAACAGTGCCTGAAGTGAATGCTTCAGTTTTTTCCTTGTCTTTTTTTTTCGTCTGACAAAGATGTCCTATTGATGGAGACTGTTGATAAAAAACACTTTATTATAATAGCAATTATAATATGCCCTGGATGGATTGTGTGTGTGCTGCTGCCTTGCCTGACAGCTGCACAAGAATCCAGCAAAGGAAGACCGAACCTTGGAAACCTTGTGCTCTGCACCAGGATTGAGAAGAGGGATCAGGGCTACTGGCTGTAAACTCTCCAACAACATCAGCCAGGGCCGTGTTCCTTCCTTGCTCATGAGCAGAGCTTAATATACAAGGAGAAGAGCAGTAGCTTTTCAATTTATTCCTTGCAAAATGTCCCCATGAACCTCAAAAAAGCAAGCAGTTTTAGGGTAGGAGGTGGCTGATTTCAAGAGCTCTCATGTCCAACCCTGGACTGTGTCTTACATGCAAAAAAATATCAAAATGAAAGACTTTAGGGAGCTTATTCCAGTTTTGGACAGTGCCTGCGACTTAATTTGGTGCTAGCGAAGAAGAAATCTAGTTTTATATCCCACTGGAAAGAGCTGTACCTGCATTTGCATTTGTTATTCACAGCATGAGCATCTGCAACCAGCAGCAGCTGTATTATTTGTTGGTCTGTAAGTCCATAGCAGTCACATAAACTTCTTTTTCACCATTTCTCCTGAGGATTGTGGGCAATTCTGTTTCCTAGTAATGGTAGATAGTAAAGCGATTGGAAGCATACATGAGGATATATTCATTCTGTCCATTTTGTGAGGTCATAAATAGCTGAATCAGTTTCTCCCCAAGACCTGCTAAAGAAAGACAAGGTTTAATCTGTGGTTTGTGAAACATGTATCGGGTCTGTTTCTAGGATCTTTCAAACCTTGGTAGGTTTTTTGAGTTGAAATTATCATCTATCACTTTTCTAAAAAAAATAAAATTACTTTATATTCTTAAACGTTCTGAAAGATCAAAGTCACCTGGGATAATGCATATGTATTTAACTTGTTTATGAGCTGCTTAAATTTGGGGATAGAGGAGTAGTTGCAGACTAATTCTGATTGAGGAACCAGAGGTTGTCGGACACTGCTTAACAGGAAAGAGCACTTCAGCCTTTGGCAATGTGTCATGACAAACACAAAAACAGATTTCCTTCTTAGTGTGTATAAATCCTATAAAAAATATTAAGTTCTTTGCCCCTAGTGGTGTTTTAGCTATCATGTATGCAATGACAGAGTCATTTGTCTACACAGTTCGTACATGGCCAGAATTTAGCCTGTACCTGGCACTGATGGCTCAATTCTGAAAAATGCTCTTTGATCTGTTCCACATGTCCATTACAAATCCTGTCTCTGTCTCTTAATGGTCAGTTAAAGGAGCAAACTCCTACATGGTAGTAAAAAGGCTCTATTGGAGAGGTTGTTTATTTGTTTGTTTTCAGGTGGCTTTTTTTGGCTCCGTGTTAGTAACACTCTCACCTTAGTACACATGAGGATGATTTGGGTCAGGTTAGTGTAACATGAAATACATACGCAGAAGGAGGCTCAAGCTCTTCTACTGCTTAGTTTCACACTGCCATAGAGGATGACAGATTCATTAATTACCTGTTGATATGCAATAGGTTATGGCCTTCAAAAAAGTTGCTTCTAACTGGACACAGGAGACCTTGCTTCTTCCTGTGGCTGCAAGCATTGTAACATGTCTTCTGTTAGCTGACATCTTTGTGAGAAAAGGGTGAAATTTACATGTTTAATGTTCTTGGTGGGATTTGGTTTTTTTTGTGGTTCATGGTATCTCTCAATACTTTTGTGTAATGCAAGATTGCCTGTGCATGCTATGACTAGTTTTTTTCTTCTGTAGAATCTAATTAGTCCTAATGGATTTTACTTTTAACATCTGCTATGCAATGTGACTTAGGGGTGTTGAGAGTATTGTGCTCAGCTGAAAGCTTACTGTGCTGAACTGACATCTTTATTATATGAAGAATACAATGATATTTCCTGAAAATTCTGACAGGCTTTCTATGTTGACAGTCCTGTTTCACATATGACAGTTTCTGTTTTCCTTTTCTTTTGTTTTTGTTTTGTAGCAGGTGACATTAGCATGGATTTATGGTGCTTATTTTCCACTTGAGGTCACAGCATACTGAGACTACATTGGAGCTGTGGCAATTGTCATAAACAAGTGATAATAATTGTAATCAGATGGGGAATAAGCTGTTGGAAGCAATGAATTTTTAGGAGGCAATATGGTATTTTGAAAAAAAACCAAACCCAAACTCAAAGAAAATGATACCAGCAACCCCCCCCCCCCCCCCCC
>VZDJ01007747.1:23015249-23218517 GCA_008694505.1 Cyanoderma ruficeps
TCGACTGTGGCATTGCATATAAAATACTTTGTGGTGTTAATTGCTCTATAAGTGCCAAATCCCGTTCAGCATCCCAGTGGGATAGTGAGGGGTTGGTGGGTTGGCAGATAACCCTAAACTGCTCTTTCATGGGCAGAGTGGTGTGAGAGCCATCCTGCAAGTGGTTACTGTGATCACGTCAAGCTGTATTCCATCCATCACTGCATCTTTGGTGAAATTTTAATATGTGGAGTATATCTATGCTATTTTTTTTTAATCTGGAATAAATATGTGTAAGACATTGAAAAGNAAAAAAAAAAAAAAAAAAAGAGAAGGGTATTACATCTCTGTGACACATGGAGATAAATTTGGACAATTTTCTTTGAACCTGAACCAGACCCTCAAAGATTAGAGTACAAATTTTTGGTGTAGCGGGATGATGTGAAGGATTAAATCAGTATCACATGCACAACGTAGAAAAACTTCAGACTTCTAACAGTTTCAAGATCTAGAAATGTTGTTTCTGACAGGACTATTGAGCAAAGCCCTTTAAAGAGATTTTTTAGGCAGTCCTTTGACTTTGGAGAACTGACACGGAACTTTAGGATGTTCTGTCTTATGATTTCAGCTCAAGTCTTAATGCAGTTTAAAATTAAATAAATAATAGGCTGCTCCTTATCTTGTCGTTCTTCCAAAATATATGTTCCTGAATTCAAATGGATGAATCAAAGTGTTCAGTCATAATTAAGAATATAAGAACATTAGTCTTATGCTTCTACTTGATATAGCATGTGATTAGTCTACTGAAACTGGTATTCTGATGTTAGTCATCATTTCAACCAATAGACTTTATCTTAGAATTATTTTAAAATACGAGATTAAAAAGAACTTCGAACAGATTTGACTTTTTAATAAAAAATGAAAATAACCTGCATTCCTCTACAGCTGATATAAACACTGCTGTAGTGAAAAAGTGTGCCAGGAACCTCTTGATTTTTTTACACTTCAGTCAAAATATGCATAACTGAATACAATGATTTGCGATCACATTTCATCAATTGTCTCCAGTTTCTGGTCTTACTACAGTAAAATCATATTTTTAGGTGTTGTGGAGCCTTTTNAGCTAAGTGTTGAAAATGTTGTTTGGTATTTTAAAAATAGAATTAGAGATTGACTAAGAAAATCAACTATCCTGGATATTATATACTAGGATCAATGCCAGATAAAGAATAAGCAAGAATTGATGGAACCAGCTGTTATTTCTGATGTCAGGAAATGGAAACACACTGGTTTTGATATTATCCCAGGCTGGTATTTCTTGTGGATTACTTGGGGAAAAAAGTGACAGTGTTAGAAAAGCTGACTTTGCTGGATCTGTAATATTTTGCAGGAGAACCACTTCTTGGTGTCAGATCATTTCTTAGATTTTTAAGGATTTATGACAGTAGTTGCGGGGAAATGTTTATTTTTCCACAGTAAGATGAGCAAATCATATTTTATTTTTTCTTTAGTGTCAACATGAAATTCTAGTTATCTACTCTTCAAGTACAGAAGTTATGCATACAAAAGCTTTCCTTTTAACATTGTTCCAGGCAGATGATTTAAAATTAAAACATTACTGCTAATAAAATATATTTTACAATGTTTGCTTTCTCAATATAATATGGCTGGTATTTCACTGGGGCTGGTCTTCTCCTTTGCTGCAAATACCACATCTGTTACACTGTGATGAAAATTTGTGTGGCAAACAAAAATTCACTGAGATTTGCACCAAGAGGGTGTTCATTGATTGTCACATTGTCCCCTTTCTTGCCATAGTTCCACATTTAAACACAGGTCTCCAGAAATAAAAAACTGTTCAGGCAGCTCTCTTGGAGGTCAAAAGTAAGATGCTGTGGGTGTGAGGAGAGCATAGGCAAGGGAATTCCCCCTTCTTGGTCCAGCTGAACACTAGCATGGCCTGGGCAAAGTGGTCGGAAGTAATCGGTCGTGTTCTCATGTGTTACCAGTTCAAGCATGAGCTCAGAATACCCAGATGGGTCAAGAGGGAAAGGGCACAGGGTGGTGTGCATCCGTCTCTCCCTGCTGGGGTCCTGAGCAGCTGGAGACTGCTGTGGTGGTGCTTAGCGGAGCTTGCAGCCAGCTCAGCATTGCCCTTGGCTGTCTCAGCAGGTTCTGGGTGTCACACTGTGGGAGAGGTGAGCGGTGCAGCCCTGCTCTGAGTTTGCTCCCAGATTTTTCGTCAGATTTTCTTTCTCCAGTTTTGGAGTACTTTACTGCAAGAGTCATGTAAGAACTCTGCTACAGAGTTAAGCTGGCCAGGGTTGTGTTTGCAGGGCTTTTTCACTACTACTATTTGGTTGGTGGTTATTTGACTATGATTGAAAAAAAGTTGGAGGCACTATACCAGCTAAGATCCTAACCAAACAAACTGATGTTATTTTTATATCCAAGGATGATTGTGTTTCACTTCTCCTTACAAGCCCTTTATTTTCCTATTATCCCAAAGCATGTGGAGTACTAATGCCACTCAAATCACAGGTCTTTTATAAACCAAGCCACTCGAAGTCCAGTGGAAAATCCTGAAAAAAACTTACCAGGCAAATTTCATTTTGCTTTAGCGAATCAAATGCTTCATGATGGATTTCCCTGGGAGGCTGTTCACTTCAGCTTGATCAAACTGCATGTTCTTTTTCAGAAGAAGTAATTTATACTCTACTTAAAATTCATATATTGAATAAACATTAGGAGAAAAAAAATCTTATGTGTAAAATATCATTCTCAGCAGAGATGAAGTACTTTCATTTAAGTGTTTTGTATTACTTTTATTTTTTATTTTAAGCCAGTAATTACACATTTAGCTTTTACCTCATATAAATTCAAGAATATTAGGTGAATTAATTCTTTTTTTTTTTATTTGACCTAAATGGAACTAATCATACCTGTAAGGACCAACAGTGTGTGAAACTCAGAATCAAGTTCCATTCAAAATCGCAACTTCATTGGTACTGAAGCAACAAATAGCCTTATGCTAGTCCCTTTCACAAAGGTGAAATTCAAACTACACAAGTGGTTATTTGGTTTCATAACTGTTTTTAATACACAAAATCCTGTCAGGAGTTAAACAGTGATGATTTGTAATTTTTATGTCAACTTTAGAAACTAGTGCCTTTCCATTTTGATTCCATTTTATTAGATTGTGGTAGCTAAAGTTATCATGTTCATTACATTTTGACAGTGTAGCTTCAGAAGGCAAACTAAAGGGTGCATCTTGCTGCAGCTCCATTCCTATCGTAACAGCTCTAAATATTTTGGGGACTTCACCAGTAAAATCACAGTGGTGTTAATAAGCTTCATTATTCTAGCAACAAGATGAACACAATGCTTTAAAAACTTTTATGCAAATACTATCTGTGAAATTACCTGTATCTTGTCTTTCCCAGGGTTGCTCAAAAGAGGAGATGTGCCCTCAGAGATAGGGAACTGTGTTTGCCCATTCTTTGTGCTGTGGGGTCTGCCTGCCCTAAGCAGTGTGAAGACTGCTCTGAGTTACAGCTGGTGCAGTGATTCCTTCATCAATATCTTGCAGCTGAGAGTAGCTGGGTCAAACTGTAGTTGTGCCCTTTCTCATTGTTCCCAACATGCCTGAGCCCTGTGGCAGAATGTGAGCAGGAGGTGCAGAGACAGGGGCTGCTGCCTCTGGGGAGTGCCACCGCCTCTGGGTTGGTTTTGTGCTGCTCCAGCCACGTACCCTGTACCTGACCTGTTTTCTGTCCCAGTGATATGCACTTAGCAAATAAAGAAAGCTAGAGTAGCTAATAGAATAAAAATTAATAGGGCTTCCATTTGAAGGGAATTGTACAAGAGTTTTTAAAAAAATTCTGTGAATAACTCAATCCAAAGACAACAATTCAATTGCAAGTGCAACTACTCATGGCATCTAGTGTACTGAAATAGGTATTCTGCACACCTCTTCAGGGGTAGAAGGAGTGGGCTGGGAAACTGAGGGTAAAAATCAACATCATCATTGACTTTTATAAGTAAAAGTAAATATTCCAAGTCTTTGCTTAGCATGCATCCAGTTGTATTGTATTTAATACTGTCAAATACGAATACTTACAGAGGTGTTCTCTTTGCATTAGCAGAAAGATATTATTCAGAAACTAAGTCAGTATATTTTATTTTTTGTGTAAGCAAACAGTAACCTTCAGATGCATTTGTATCTTTTCTCTTTCATCCTTGCTGGGTTTTCCATTTAGTAGTATTAACAAATATTCCCAAAGAGAGATGTGCTACTGCTCAGGGACTCTTGTCGCATTTTGTTGTAAACATTCTCCTGCAACTGAACTTAGTAGGGAAATTGTTCTATATTTTATTGAATGTAGATGTTCAGAGGTTCTTTCAAGGATTACAGCTATGTCAGTGTATTTCATGGAAGTTATTGAAAGTGTACTATCATTCCAAAAGCTTTGTATCAGTGAATATTTTATATATGTCACAGGGATCTGTAAAACTCTTATTTAATGATAGGAGCAAAAAGATCCAGTATTGCATATATTCATGATTTTATTGATAATTTTTTTCTGCAAAAGGGTTACTTTCATAACCGCTTACTAACAGTTTAATTAAATGAGATTCCCCCTCTCTTGTAACTCAAATTATCATTAAAACCACTATACCTGCAAAACTATGAGAGTAATGATAAATGTCCCATTTTGTGTATACACAAGTATTCTGTAACACTATGGTTCTTAATCCAAGTTTTTTTTCATTCTCATTGAAACTCATGATACAAAAAAATATGAAAATCAACTACAGAAGAGCTGGAAGGCAGATAAAATAAATCAGTAAAATTGAGTGCCAACAATTTAATCAGTATAATGTGTAGATAATACAGTAGAGAAAGACTAAAACTAAACAACACTTTCTGCTATTTTTCTTTAGTAAACACATTTTGTTTTCCATTCTTCTCACAGTCACTCTTTTATGAGCAGTCACTTCTCAGTATTGTTCTTTTCAGAGAGCTGTTACTATTTCTGTTGTTAGTGCTTACTGTGGCTTTTGAGCAGTTCTGAAACAAAGCAGAGGCATGGCTACTCTTGCCTTTCCATCTATTTTTGTCTCTTTGCAGTGTTTGGTAATATAAATATCACTCATTCTGTCCTTCTAAAAAAATACCGTTATACAGCTTTATACAAATGTGATCAATATTGCTGAAGCCACATGGACTTCAGAGGGAAAAATGAAGAAACAAAATAATTTAGCTATACGTGATGCAAGAGAGAATGGGACTGTTGTTCAAGCAAGGCTGTCCTCTTTTAATTTCAAAACTTTGGTATCAAATCCCACACGTGGCTTTCTGCATGATTTACCCATTTGAAGTAACCCTTCTTTGGAGAAGGAGTTTTCAGAATTTGTATATGTAGTTAAACCTTATCACATTTAAAGAGTAAACCAAAAATCTTTAAGGAATGGAGCTAAGAGCACTTTAATTAACAATCCTGCTTGGAATTTTTACTTTCCCATGACCTATAGACTTCAGTTTTCTGTTTCCAATCCCTCAGAAAGCTGTGCTTGTTTACCTATCTTAATGTTTTCATAGCTTGCAAATATAAATTTGCCACCCTCACACTGTCAGTTTATTTCTGAGGATACAGGAAATGAGAATAATCTCTCTAAATTTTAGAGACACAATCTGTGTGTTTTTGTTCTCTCCAAAATGCACGGAGCAGCAGATAATGACATCCCTTGACTTCAAAATAACCCTCTAATTCTTTAGGATAGAAGGGACGAACTTTTCAGAACTGTTTTTTATTCAGATATTTGAAGATTATTGGAATTTTTGAAGTTTTACCTCATAACCTGCTAAATTTTAATCTTCGTATGACTTTTAGCTGTCTAGTAGTTCAGCCTCCAGTCGTAACAACACACATTTTTATTCCTCTACTTTCAGTATTTATTTTTTTCACTTGTAGCTGAAGTAGTTTGGTGTCTAAATTGGTGGAATTATGCCCCTAAATAATTGCATCTGTGATCACATTTGATTACAGGAAGCAGAATGTGCTCATGGCAGAGGAGATTAGGTTAAATGCTGTCTAATCAGTTCCCTAGTGACTGTCTCCTGGCAGTGCTTCCTTCCTAAATCCCATTTCTAGGGATGCCATGAATAAAAGCTGCATGGCCTGTGCAAGTGTGTGTCTTCAGAAGATGGTTTTGCTTTTCTGATTTGAGGGGTCTGATATGGACTTAGGAGCAAGGCTGAACATTGGTCACCCTTGCCAAAAGCTCATGGTGTGTGCTCATGGTGCTTTTGGGTGGACTTGGCAGGGTGGCTGTAAGGCCACAGGGAGCTGGAGAGTGTCTGTGCTGCTGCCTTGGGGTCTGCCATCCCCAGGGGGGACAGCTGGAGTGGGTCCTGGGCAGGCTGGGGAAGCCCAGTGGGTCTGTCAGGGCTGGTGCAGCCCTGGGGTTGTCCCATGGGTGTGTGTGTGTGTGTATATATATATATATATATATGTATTTTTGCTGGTATTCACAGAGGCCATGTCTGCCCTCTGTGAATACCAGCAAATAAGCCAAGAGCTCCATCCTCAAAGGACTTTTGGCCAGGCACCATAATCACAGGTTTGCTTCAGTGTCAGAGCAATGAGTCAGGGTGGGGCATTCCACAATTTTAAAACATGTTATAGCACCAAACACGTGAGAAATAACTCCTTGAGTTATTTTTATGCAGGAAAACCAAAGGGTTCTTGGTCAAAGGCAACAGTAAGAGCAGAGTTGCATCTAACTAATATTTATGCAGTGGTATTGCACACCATTTGTGTTCCTGCAACCATGCTGCTGAATCAGCTTAAATTCAATAGCAGCCTCAAACTTAATATAGTTAATCTAAATATTCTCTATTTGTCTGCAAAGTATGGAGGGACAAAAAGCAGTTGTTACGAGCAGTAGGTAATCTAAAATTAAAAAAAAAATGGGCGAAGTTATTTGCTTTTTAGATTATGGCAAAATGTTTCATTTATAATTAATATTAATAATGTATGCAAGACTTCTTGTATTGTCACACAGGATGAATAAAGGTACAAAGGAACCTGGAGTGGTTCATTTTCTGAACACAGTAAAAATATTCTGAACATTGAGAAGATATCCTTTGTTTTTTTAATATTTACCTAAAATATTTTAACACATGATTTTGGAATCAGGATTATCCTCCATCACCATAGTGAGACTACTAGAAAAAATACTTGACTTTCTTAATGAACCATGTAATGAATCACATTTGAGAATAATATGAGACTAAAATTGACCTCCAAATCAATACTTTCAATCTTGAATATATTTTCAGAAAATCCAGTCAAGTTCAGTGAAAATTTCCATCTGCCCTTTGAGTACCAGGCAAGCAGCAGGGATAGACAAATTTGAATTTAGACTGCTGGTTTGGAAAATTTAGTTTTTCTTATCACCTCTGTGGTTGGCAATAAACTGCACTTATTTCTTTCCCTCCTTATCCTGTGGTTACAGTGTAGGTTTAGCAATCCAGAAATTGATATTTTATCGAAGTTCACCTTGATTTCTAGCAGTGGTTAGCTCTCATTCATTAATTTGCTCAATTAAGTCAGTTTGTAACAGTGGAAGCAATGCTAGTAAAAACTATTTACTTTATTATCAAGCAGTCACTTCATAATAATACTAGACAATTAGTGCTGGTCCAGAGCCTGTTGTCATAATTTCTATTCAAAAAGGTATACGGTTTTAGACTGTGGATCAGGAAAGTAAGTGTTAAATGTTACATGTGGTAGGCAAATAACACTCAGCCTTCAAGCTTGCTAATAGACTTAAAAGTTCCTTGATAAAAGGCAAAACATTTCCTCCATTAAGGAGGTGTTGGAACAGTCTGTGCAGTGATGCTGTGCATGTTGTGCATCCTTTGAAGCTTTCGGGACTTGTCTGGATCAAGCCCTGCTAACCCGATCTAACTTCATAACTGGCTGTGCTTTTGAGCAGGAGGTTGGACTGCTCCTAAATGATCTTCTGGCCCTCTTTGATGTGATTTACATTGACATTGGCTATTTGAAAACACTTCTCAGAAAAGAAGTGAACTGCTGCAGGTAAATTAAGTAGAAGCTGGAAAGCTATAAATTCTGATTATTCTCAAAGTCAAAAACGTCAAAGCTTTAGCTTTATGTTGTCTTTTTACTTACATCAGTGTGTCCTATCAGAAAGGAAACAATAGCTTCAGGACAAAGTTTCTTATAGGACTTTCTGGCCCAAACTCAAGACCGCAGAATGTTAAATAGTCAGGCCATAGTTATGAAAGTATCTGAAATGTAATCAAACTGCATATTGGATCGCACTGTGGTTGTTGATCACATGTTGCTTGGAGAAAGAATTCTCACAAATTTAGAAAATCACCACTGTTTAAAACTTCAATCATTTTTATTGTCATTCTTTAGAGAGATTCTAGTGCTATTGCTTGTAAAGGTGACAGACTGCCTTGTATTTCTTTGGATTTCTCTTCATTTTGATGGTTTTGAGCAGTGTTGAGTTCCTTTATTGTGACATATTTTTTTGCTGCTTTTTTTCAGACTCTGTGTTTTTCCCCTAGCATAGCTTGAATCAATTTATGTAGCAACCGCAAAAATGCTGAAGAGGATTATTTTGGTAGCCTTATTTTACTATTAAAAATAGTGGTAAAGGAAATAGGAAAAAATATGGAGTTACTTGTTAGCAATATGCTGTGGAATAGATCCACAGCGTAAATACAAGGTAGTTAATTATTAGGATATTTCATCAGTTTAAATTTTTTCCTTCTTAAAATTTTAAGGTAAGAATAGAACATGAAGCACTAGTAACTAGGACTGTAAAAAAATGTTGGATATTCCTCTTGCTTTTCCCACATTACTGAAAAATTGTCTAAATGATGTAACTGAAGGTTCTTTGCTTTGTTAAAAATCCCCTTATGACAACAAATTGAAACAGAAATATTGCTTGCTTTGACTGACACCTAATAGGTAAATATAAATACATGGTCATAGAGAAGCAGCAAAATGAACATCTTAATTAAGTTCTTGTGTTAGTTGTAGGTTGTCAAAACAGCGTCAATGAACTTGTGTCAGTTATGCCCAGAGTAATGTGTTTCCTTCTCAAAAGTTACTCTTCTAGATGGGGCGTATGTTGTTAAGGCACAGTGTATTTCTATCACTAGTTATGGCAGTGGAGGGGTTGGGCAGACTGGTACAGATACCCTTGTTATGAGCTCACCTACATCCACTTAGAGAACACCTGGATGTCTTGATGGTGTCAGCTGGTCTGTCCACATTAAATATAAATCAAAACTCAAGTGACATGGTATAAAAAACCTTTTGGCTTGTGTTGTGTGAACTTTCAGTCATTGATGTAGCTTGTATTCTAAAGGGGGTTTTGTTCGGGATGGTACAAACTATCTGCACCAGCCAAACATAAAACTGTCTTGCTACAGTTCTGGAAAGAAGCAGCAGTGTCACTCAAGTGTTTAAAATTCTTGATCATAGCAGCAGCAATATAGAGATTACTACAAGTTGTAAAAATACTAAACAATATAAAGGTGTTTATAATCACTGGTCTTTATGAAGGCTCTGCAATTTTTGTAAATTTTTCCTATCTATGCTCCGCTGGCTCATGTCATGTGTACTTAACTTCATCTGTACAAAGCTGGTCCAAGCGAAACAGGTCAAATCCTTTGCATGTTCATTGAACAATTTTAGGTAATTTCACAGGACATAAAACAAAGGAAACTGGGACTGGAATGGACAGGAATGTCTGGAAGGAAAGAGAAAATCTTCAAGTACACAAAGTGGCAAAATCCAAAAATTTCTGATTTTCTGGTCTTGCAGATTGCTATGTTGCAATTCTTTCCATATAACACGATTTAGAGAATCAAGTCTTGAAACTGTAAATTTGAAGTGAAATATGTGGCAATTAAGAAAAAGCTCTTTTCTACCAAGACGTTCCTACCATTAAATACTACAGAATTTTAGTTTCACAGAGTTACACCAAATGAGGCTACTGGGACTAAGGGCTCTGCTGAGTTTGTCTGACATGATGCACTATCATCTAATGGAATCCATTCCTGGCGGCCTATCAGGTCAGGGATTTTCCTTAAAAGGGAGGGCTTCTGTACTTTACCATAAAGTGGAATGATGAATGTTATGAATATCGTGAGTGAGTATTCAAAATCGATGAAAGTCAATAGAATTTCATCGGCCTTTTTGTAAATGCTCTTTATCTTTTTTTTTCTTTCTATTTTTCCTCTTTCTTTGTTATATTGATTTTCCACGCTAGATGGCAGTGCCTTAGCACTAGTGCATGACAGGGGAATTGATTTAATTTATCCCGGGGGGAAGAAATCCTTCTGTTTCATGTTTCCTTCTACATACATAGCTTGAAGAATTGCAAGTGGGAGACTGGATTTTGATGAGCCACATATGGATGGGCAAAGAAAAATGCAGATTTTTTCCCCCTTTTCCTTTGCATAAATGGAAGTCTATTCAAGCTGATCGATCCAGGCTTGCATTGGCTGGATGTGAGATGAACTGGGGCTGTCTTTCAGTGCTCTCCCCAAGGAATTGCATTCGTAGAAACTTCAAGTGAAAAGCTGTACTGAGTTAGAGCTGAGAGTGCAGCCAGACTCTGAGCAGATTGCCTCACAGTTTTGAGCCATATGTTGTCTATACTGAGAAGTCAGTGAGAGAAAACACAGCTTCCTTCTCTTTCCAAGAAAACCAGGTGCTGGAGGGGTGGTGGTGGAGAGCTGAGAGCTGCTGGGGTGCACCTAGATATTGCTGTTTCAGTGCTGGAATACTGCCTGGGCTCCTAACTCCACCTGTAAGCTGGGATGCAATCCCAGACTGTGTGTTAGTTGAAAGACTGGAAGTTTGCTGACTGGAAGTATTTTAACTAAAAGGTCGTTGGAATGAGGGTTGAGGGGACACCATGATTAGAAACAAATGGGCTCTGGAAGAGTAAATGTGGCAGTAATAGGTGAAGACTAAAAGCTGGAAGTTTGTAGTTGGAGTTAAATTTTAAATTAGGAAACAATATTTAAAATTTATGGGTGAGGTACTTGAAAACAGAGGGGTTTTAAGACAAGTAGGTGACTATTCATATTTTCAGTCTTCTTGAAAGAAAACCTCCAGTTACTCCTCTGAAAAGAAGAGACAGGAGTTCTTAAAACAATAAATACCAAGAGATTTTGCAGTGAAGACAAAAATAATAGATATATCATTATCAGGAGAAACTAAATACTTTAAAATACAAGAGTAGGGGAAAAAAAGGAGAGACCTGACATAGGATTGATTGACTGTGTGAGAAACAGCTGAAAGAAAGAAGGTATAAAAGCACCTGGAAAAAAAGCAAAATATTAGAAGGTCAAGAGTTGTCAAAGACATTTGCTCTTTGTAAAATTTATGAAGAATATTCTTATTGTATGGTTTGTTCAAAAATAAGATGGTTTCAAGTTTCAGTCCAATTTATACTTCACAAAGGTAAGTTTGATGCAATACCTTCACCTTTTTCATTGGAGTTAATCATTTAAGAATTTGGAAGGCTCTTGCCTGAGGCTGGGATGCATACTGCCATGAATAAATTTTCTTAAAGAAAATTTAACTTAACTTGGTGTCTCCTGGGACCTCACTGCATGCAGCTTCTGCCGTATTTATTCAGTTTTATTTTTTGCTACATCACTCCTTGAATGAGCTGGATAAAACCAAATTGAAATACAGGAAAACAAATTTTCTCTTACTTTTTTACTGGATCTGTCATAGCTGAAATTTCATTAATGGTGCTGGAAGGCAGGCAGGCCAAATAAATGTTTATCAGTCTTCTACTGCAGCATTCACAGAAACAGAATATTTCTCCAAAATTTGCTACTATTTGCTGTCACTTTTTGCCTGTCACAGAAGGTGATAGTCCTGTCTATAATTCATGACATGACTCTGCCAGAGCAGAAGATGCAGATGACTAACTATAGAAGTGCAATTCAGATTATATTTGATACTACTGCTTAGATGATTCCTTGCTAGTTAGGGGAAGCAACAAATGGTTGTAAACTGGAATTTGGTGTGGGAAAATGAGCCTCAGTCTTGGGGCAGTTATGTGGGAGGTAGAAGTTGACACTTCTTTAAATCAGAAAGAACAATTGATTAAATATAAACTTCCTGCCTCCCAGATGACTTTTCTAACTGCCAGGTTAGATTGTCAAGGGAGGTATCTATTCATTTTGCAACAGGGATTTTTTTCTTTCTGAATTTGAATATAAATATCTTCCCTCAGAGGTTTTCATAAAGCAGAAACTTGCCTTCCAATTAGGCTTCTTCACATCAGTAGAAAGAAGGACACAGATTGGTTTGAGAAAAAAAGATATATACGGACAGTATTATGCAGAAATTTGAACTTGGGGATGTTACTTGTTGATTATTTTTGTGCTGTGTTGGTTCTCTTTCATCTTGTGGTGGATGTTAAAACTGGGATTTTCCCTTGGTACAAGGAGTCTCAGTCTTCCAGAGCACAAAGTTTTTGAGACTGGATTATAGAGAGTAGGGGGGCCCACTGGATACCTGTAGCCATTCTGTAGCCATTTTCCCCTTCTTTTTTTAATCAGCCATGCCCAGCACTTTGCAAAAAACAGGAAGCCTCTTTTTGTTGTTGTTGTTCATGCAAGCTGAGAGAAGTTCACTCTAATAGAAGATTTTTATCTTGTTCATACATTCTGATTGAATCTGAAGAACAAATGAATGCCAGCATACTTCGAACCACCCAAATGATTTATCTTTGCTCATATTCATGATTTAGTTGAAAGCAGAAGGTTTGTCTTCCAGAACTGGATTTCGTAAGCATGAGGATTACTCTTATTTTTTAAATGTAAACACCTCTGATTTAAACTTCTATTTCCTAAAAAAATCATTGTGCTTTTCTAGATTGATTTCTTGGGTTTACTCTGGCTGTGTTCCTGAAAAACAAACCCAAACAGGATGCCAACTCTGTCCAGTTTTGATAATCAGGCATTCACGAAGAAAAAGTTCAAGGTGTTCTCTTTAGCTAATGCTGCTTATGGGTTTGTACTGCTGCTTTCCTATCCCACTATTCTGTTGGCCTTCTTCTGATTCTAAAAATGTAACTTCACCACAGGAACAAGAGAGCTGCCACTCTTGCCAAATTAATGTTAACACTTCTCATTGCAGCTTTTGTCCCATCCTCTTGGTCAAGTTTTGTGGATTGTACTTGAATTACTCCAACCATTGTCTAGAAGATATCCTTCTGACTCACTGGACTTCAGAGAAGCATCTTACTCATAAATTCAATTTCGAATTGCTTTTCTTGTCAGATACTCTTGCAAAATGCTCATTAAATACTCCTGCTGTCTTCCTGATTTTTTCCTCTCTCTTACTTGGACATATACAGCTGCTTTTCTTCTCTTGCCATTACAGAATGATTTGCACTGGAAGTGACCTTAATGAATAGAGACACCTTTCACTAGACCAGGTTGCTCAAAGTCCCTTCCAGTCTGGTCTTGAGCACTTTCAGGGGTCGGCATTCACAACTTCTCTAGGCAACCTCTTCCAGTGCCTCACCACCCACACAGTGAAAAAATTCTCCTCAGTATCTCATTCTCATCTAAACCTACCCTCTTTCAGTTTAAAGCCATCCCCCCTAGTCCTATCATTACATGTTCTTGTAGAAAGTCCCTCTCCAGCTTTCCTGCAGTTCCCCTTGATGTACTGGAAGGTGCTATAAGGTTCTCCCTGGAGCCTTCTCTTCTCCAGGCTGAACAACCCAAACTCTCTCAGCCTGTCCTTCTAGGAGAGGTGCTCCAGCCCTGTGATCAGCTTGGTTCTGGACTTGCTCCAACAGGCAGTAAGGCCGCTAAAACCTCGCTTGATGTGACACTTCAAAGGACTTACTTTTCTTTATGTATTCTGAGTTAGATACATGGGAGAAGCACCAACAAGATACTCTCAAAAGGTCAAAACAACAAAAAAACCCTTTACTGGCAACTTACAAAATCAGAGGACTTTGGCAAAAGCTTTTGAGCAGCATTCCATCAACTTAAAACATTCCACAAACATTAGATGAGCTCATTCACCTTAGCAAACTCCAAGCCCATCTGACTTTAGGTTTCTCAAAATGTTACCCAAAATTCCAAGAAGACGTAGTTAGAAAAAGAAAAAGACAGAAAAGGTACAGAAAAGAGCAAACATTAACTACCACTCATGGTTCCAGTTACCTTCAGCTGATAGAAATCCCAAGAGGAGGGAGGATCAAGATGTACGGGATGGCTTTCTGGGCTGTGAATGCACATTGCTGGGTCATGTTGGTCATACTGTTCTTCAGAGGCTTATAAATTAATTCTTTATGCTTTCCATTGTGATGCTGTTTTTCTTTTACATTTCTTTTCTCAGGTGTTTTTTTTTTGGGGGGGGGTGTTTGTTTTTGATATTGGTATTTAAAAAAGCTCTGTTTCCTCATACAGTTTCTGCTGTCTGGAATATGTTCTACCAGCAGTTGAAGACTGTGAGATTTTTGTATTTAGTCCACTCTATCAGATTTTATTTCATTTGTAGCAGAGTTAAAAAACTTTAAAAGACATCAGCTTTGGTTGTTTCTTAATTGTCTTTGTTTTCTCATTTCCATCATGCCACACATATGGGAAACAGCTGGTTCCCTTGTTGGTATTCCTTAAGTGAAATGTTAACTTCTCTATGGTTACATACTGGTCTGAATAACTGCAAGTTCTTTGGGTGGCACAATAGAAACTAGAGATTGGTATTTTCTTTGTAAAATGCTATGCTTCTTTCCTTTTCTTTCAGTTCATAGTGTTCTTTTAAAAATAGGGGCTGAATTAACATAATTTCACTGTTTATGTTTTCTTAATTTACTACATTTATGAGTAAAATTCTGCAGCATACTCAAAATCATTTACTACTCTTGTTTGCTGCTGTAGATACAAATCCTCAGTCTGGCTAAAAAAACCCCTGAGTTGTTTGCTAGAGAGAAGGTTCAGATGCAACTGGAGAAGTGAGAAACTTCTATAGTCTGCAGAGCTCTGTGACTAGGTTCTGCTGGGGGACCTGCAACAATGGCTGGATCAGCATTTTTCAGGCTGTCATTTCAAGTGCCCTGGGTTGTTCACAGTCAGGACACTTGGTCTGCAGCTTGTGCAGGTCCCTCACTGATGCATAAGGACACTTTCTCATCGGATGCAGCCACTTCTTTAAAAAATTTTAAAAGGAGATTATGGGCAGCAAGATACCTTGGGATGTCCAAGTTCCCACCAACCCAGCGCTCCAGTGAATGTTTTCCTGCTGCACAGGCAGGTGCCTACACCAGGTAGGTCAAGGCAAGTGTTTGGCCCTCGAGTTTCCCATGAAGGCTGCGGCTACTATGGAAATCTATGTGTAGGGGTCATTTTTGTTTATTTAGAAAATGCCTATTCCCTCCAGATGCTGAGCAGTTATGTCACATTTTTTATATGAAGACCTGAGGATTGACACGGCATACTACTCAAAAGTTGTTGCATGTGGTAAATTGTGGCTGGCCTTGCACTTGCAGTGCACAAGTAATAAAGCTTTATGTGTTTTTATTTCTTAAGATAGACGTGCATATAAAAAGTAGGCAAATGATTAAATAACAGCTAATAAGATGTTAGGTCTATATTTTTGTCCATTTTTTTGGTTTTTGCAGTTTTTAAACTTTCTGCCTTATTTCAAAAAGTCACCAGAATTTATGTAAGTGTACTGTCTAATGATAGGAGCAAAGGTACTGATGTAGATGTCCTTCTCACTGTTAGATGCAAGAACTTACAAAACTGAAATGTAGTAATATCTGTGCTAATATTGTTACATCATTATGTAGTGAATTTTCTTATCTTTAAAAAATCTTCTAAGAAATGAAAGGGAAAATGGCCAATTTTACTCAACTTGAAAGTTATTTCATTAAAAGAATTTTGGAAGCTGTCCTAAAAATTAAACATCTATCGGCTGTTTCTATTACTTGTACTGTTATCCTGTGGACTTGATTTTCCAGTTTTAGGTGTGTAATTTTAGCATTGCCTCATTGTCATTTTAGCTTTGTGAAATTTTGTATTGAAGTGAGTGTTTATGGAAAATACTGTTCTCTACAAAGATGACAAGAAAATCATGAAGCATTAAAATTCAAGAGGAGTTGTCTGAGGGGGAAGGGAACATCATATTCAATCATGCTATTTCTTAAGAAGTCAACAACAAAAGACACAGGATATTTATCTGAAATGATCACAGCAGTGTATACAGACAGAAGGCAAAAGCAGATCTGGCATTTTAATTTAAATTTCCAAAATGGCTGGTCCTGTGGAACTTGTTTACCACTATTAAAATTATTCCTTTTCTTCCTTTGGAAGCTTGTTACAGTTTAGGATGCAGCATGTTGGCACTGGCTGTGCTGTTCCCCACTTCTCTATTTCTGACCTCTCCGTCCAGTGGGTAGCCTGAGGTGGGCATGGCCAAAGCAGGCTGGTGTCCTAGGAGGGGCTGTGAGATACTTCTTAGAGACAAAAAGTCAGGACAGACAGAGAAGGCTGAAAACAAGTCTAGGGCAAGGTGAGAGAAAGCATTTTTATTTTCTAAATGGTTAAGAATGGCTTAATTGATCAACTGCTGATAAAAAGCCCAGAACACAGTGGAGTCACAAGTACATTCCTGTTGGACTTTGATGGACGTGCCTGATATTTATCATTTTCGGGTCTTAGTGTACTCACTTTCCTCTTTGACATTTAAAGTATCAGTAGAATTAAATCTTGTAAAATGAAACATCCACCCTAAAACATTCTCTTCCATTAGCTTTAATCTATACCTTTTAGTACCAGTCATCATTTATTTACTGCATCAGAGAGACCAATTGAAAAATCATTCAAAGCAGCTAGAGAAGATTTGTTTGACAAAATGAAGAGACAAAACCCCAATTCCTGGATGTTCTTCCCAGATCACATTATAGATTTTCCTCCATTTTTAAACCACATATCATGTATTTTTCCTCCTTTTCGTTTGCATTTTAAAATCATTTAAGTTGGGGGTGATGTTAATTTTTATTTGAAGCGTTTGCCAACAATCCATAGGCAAGGGTTGCTGAATTTGTACTCTGAGTGTGTAATTCTCTTTCCCCTAACTGGAGGGTGGAACGTCTTTCTGAGTATGATTGTTTTTAGGGAAATAAATGCTGAATTTATTATACTCACACCTCCTCACCTTACAAAAGATTTTGAATCTTTGTGAAAGACTTAGCTCAGTGGTGAATTTGGCATTGTCAGGTTAACTTCATGATCATAAAAGTCCTTTCCAATCAAAACTATTAAGTGATTTTATGACATTGTTTCATTTTCTAGTAAGTGAAAATGTGGGAAAAAGGGAAAAAACCAACCAACTGCCTATTAAGTTTCCATAGTAACATGTATAGAATATTTGCAGAAGTTTGATTTTATTACATGCTTCTGTTTTCTGGTATGAATAGATCAGTCTGGCATAATGAATTTTGCTTCAGTTTTACTGGGTTCTGACCCTTCGTGGCAATACAGGCAGCAATCAATGTGACGTGCAGATGAAGGCAGTTTAACTTCTCGTTGTCACAGAAGTTTTATTCATCTCCTGTATTTATTTAATGGAAGAGCCTAGTGAAGAGAGCTGCAACCTTTAGCTTCATGTTGTTATAGTTCTCTTATGAAAAAAATAGCTTAATATGTAAGGTTTGAAAACCTATTTCTTTTCCTTTCTTAATATAGGTATTGTATATCTTTGTGTTTCAAAATTGCTAATAGTTGTTGCCCAGTTGATGAAATAAGGATGCTCCTTATTCCATTCTCTAGAAGTGGAATCCCTCTAAAGTAATAATTCTGGTGCTGGTACAATTCCTGCAAATACAGCAGCCACAAACCCACACATTCCTGGTTGCTTAAGTAGTTCTGCTGAGGAGGACTATGAAGGATTAGCTCCAGCTGAGGTCTGCCAGGAATCACTCTCAGTCTGATTAATTTTTTGCTTTAAAGAGTGCGTAAAGTAGTGGGATACAATAATAATTTTATTTCTGTGAGCTAAATTATAATTGATTGTATCATTATAATGTGATTTGCAAAGATTAGAGATTCTCAGGTCTTTCTAGTGTGGCTGTTTGGGAGTGGAATGATAGATATTCCTCTTATCACAGGATAGGTCTTCCTTTCTGCAGGTTAGTAGTGAATCAATTTCATATATAATTCTTTTATATATCTCCTTTAAATCTTCTTTTATAGGAAAGCAGTCAATTATCATACAGAATTGGGTGAGGTGGATTATTTCTTCTCTCAATCCTCATTTAGGAACACATTCTGTATCTTAAAACCAAGGGTAAAGATAAAATAGCAGATTTCCACTAGTAACCCAATGAGAGACCTTTAGCTTTTTCTTTTACTGTTCTCTCTGTGCAACTTCCAGCTTTACTAGTTGGCTTGTAGGAAAGTAGGATGCAAGTGTGGGAGTGATGTTCCAGATTCTAAAGAGCTAATCTTTTGCATTAGTAAGTAAATGTACATCATCCTATATCAATTTAAATGTACATCTGCATGAATTTAAGAACTATCACTTTGTTCACTATGACTACTTCTGTTGGTTAGAAAACACTTTAAAATGTCCAGCCTTCACTTTAGTCAATTTATTCTTTTTAAGTGCTGCTACTGCTTCAGTTTACATAGGTCTTCTTCCATTAAAAGAACAATCAGGTATTTTATGTGTTTTGGTTTGCTAGGATGCACAAGATACAATTTTGTCATGTGCTAGTTTTAGATTCCTCTGATCTTTAGTAGATTTATTTTCTGCATCTGATTCTGTTTAACTGTCTTTTTCTGAAGAAAGATAAAATTGTATAGATTACATTTAATGAGTTTTTATTGTTGCTGTGGCTTTTACACATTTTAGGATAGCATTCATTATTTTCACAAAGCCAAATCATGCAGACATTATTTTATCCAATTAGATAGTTGTGTCTTTCACATGTCTTGTTTTCTTCAGATGAGAAACTTCTTGTCATTAGTGCAGCAATCAGTTCACTTGGTATTAGCATTACATTTCACCCTATTACATTTCACGCTGCTTTGATTCCTTCATGATCTTCTGGTCCTAGCTTATTAACTTGTCTGAACCCTCCGTTGTTGGGAAGATTTTTCTTGATCTCTTCTGTTTCTGGGTGTTTTTTCTTGTCTATAAGCTGCCATGTCTTTTTACCACCATGTTGCAATCATGCTGCAGCCCTCACAACCTAGGGATATAGGACAGTGTGGCCGGGTAAATGCAAAGCTGCTTTTTTTTTTTTTTTAATATAAAATTCACAGAATCACAGAATCATTTAAGTTGCAAAAGCCCTCCAAGATCATTGAATCCAACCTTTGACTTTTTCAACTAGACCATGGCACTAAGTGCCACATCCAGTAATTTCTTGAACATCTGCAGGGATGGTGGCTCCGCCACATCCCTAAGCAGTACATTCCAATACTTAACAACCCTTTTTTGTGAAATTTCTGTTGATGCCCAACCTGAATGTCCTCTGGCTCAACCTGAGGCCGTGTTCTCTCATCCTATTGCTGTCTGCCTGGGAGAAGAGACCAATCCCCATCTGGCTACCGCCTCATTGTAGGTAGTTGTGGAGAATGATAAAAATAGCCTTCATTTCTCCAAGCAAAAAAAAACCCCAGCTTTCTCAGCTGCTCCTCACAAGCCTTGTGCTCCAGACCCTTCACCAGCTCTGTTGCCCTTCTCTGGACACGCTTCAGCCCCTCAATGTCCTTCCTGTGGTGAGGGGTCCAGAACAGGACACAGGATTCAAGGTGTGACCTCACCAGTGCAAGGTACAGGGGGACAATCACTGCCCTGGTCCTGCTGGCCCCACTGTTACTGACGCAGGCCATGTTGGCATTGGCCTTCTTTGCCTCTTGGGCACAGCTGGCTCATGTTCAGCTGGTGTTTAGCAGCACTCCCAGGCCCATTCCTGACAAGCAGCTTTCCAGCCACTCTGCCCCCAGCCTGTAGCACTGCAGGGAGTTGTGACTCGGGTGCAGGATTCAGGACTGACCTTTCTATAAACTAATTTTTAACATGTTTTTAGTGGCTGCTTGAGTGGGATAGTTCAGACACTTTTTCATATTGCTTTCGATCCACTGTTTGTCATACTGTGCAGATGTTTTGATGGTCAGTCTTCACTGGGGATTGTTTGCATTATTTTTATAAGAAGGTAAACCTATATTTGTTAAAAATATATAAGTTTAGTGTTGGGGAATACATTTAAGAATAACTTTTGGTCATATACATGTGTGTAAACATGTATATATCTGATGTCAACACCTAAGATTACAAAAGAAATTTGGGAGGAAGGATTCTGTGAATTGCAACAGAAAATCACTGGCTGGCATTTTTTGGTTGTGCAGCAAAACATCAATATGTTACAACACACAGGCTCTACTTTTGGTGTTGTGTTTATTCCATCAGCATATAACACTGACAGATGTGACAGCTGACATTGTCATTAATCTCACTTTATTTTGTGTAGAATTACAGGCAAATGTAGATAAGGGCTGCTGACTATGGGATTTCGGAAGTTTCTTTTTGACTGTTCTGGTGCATAAACTGCTGAGTGCTCTCTAGCTATAAAATCTCCTTGCTCTTTGAAATTGCCAGAGCTGCTATAGGAACAATGTAAAAGACACCTAAAAAAAACCCCAACATGCCTCCAAACAACTGAATACTGTAAAAGCAAATTCCTTACAATGTGATTGTCACAAACATCAAACACAAACCAAATATTTTTCAAATTTTGAGTGCAGTTTTGTTTTTCCTTGGGAAACATAGTTTTCTGTTGTGTTTTTTTTNTTTTTTCATTAGACCAAATCCCTGATTTTGTATCTCAGGTGTTAACAGAAGGTAAGAGAAGCCATGATGAATGCAAGAATGAACTGTAGGGAAGATAAGGCTGAGAATGAAGAACAGCGGAACACTTGCTGTCATTTATCACAACTTCCTAATTGACAGTAGTGTTAGCTATGGAAATCTAGCGATAAGTACAGTTTTTGGGGTTTTTTTCAAGATAATTCCTTGGCTATACAATTTGGAATAATCTCATAACTGAGCAAAATGGCTTACTATGCATCTGTTTTACATTTGATTTTTAGTCTATTGCCAAATAATGTGGTTTTTGTCAAAAAGAGAGCCTCTGACTTTGGTGCATGCTAAAAGGTGTTGAATGGTTATTTTGTGATTAGGGGTGTTGAAGGTGGAAGAAATAGCTGTCAGGCTTTTGCCCTTTTCTAGTGAAAACAGTGTTTCTTGTGTTCTAAGAATCTAGGAAGTGTTTAATATTGTTACTGATACATATTTTTTTCGATAGAGATCTCTTAAAAAAGAGAAAGGGGGGTTATAGAATCATAGAATAGTTTGGGTTGGAAAGGGTCTTTTAAAGGACATCTACTCCAACCGATCTGCAATCTTCAACCAAATGAGGTTGCTCAGAGCCTGTCCAACCAGACCTGGAATGTTTCCAGGGTGCTGAGCATCCACCACTTCTCCAGGCAGTCTGCTCCAGTGTTTCACCACCCTCATTGTAAAAAAATATTTCTTATCTCTAATCTAATTTGACCCTTCTTCAGTGTAAAACAATTACCCTTGTCCTATCGCAACAGGCCCTCCTCAAAGTTTATCCATGGCACAATTACAAATCATGCAGTTTGACTTGGAATCTCAGTGTAAGGTGAACACAGACAGAAGGGTTTCCCCTGGAATTTGGGTTTTTTCAATTTTATATGCTTATTTTTCTATTACTAGTAACGAAGAATCTTTAATCATACCATTAAAATGGGGCTTGAATAATTTGCTACTTTCATGCTTTTCATCATTTAATATTTGCTGCTCTGTGGATAATTTTGTCCCTTATCTTAATATGAAATTACTTTAATTATATCTGGAACTCTACTTTTTCCTCTTACTTGATGCTAAAGATATCCATTAGAAAGAGATGCTACAATTCCGACAAAAATTAAGCGACAAATTTGATACCTGCTGTGAGTCTTCAGAGAACTGCTCCCAGCTGTGATATTAATATTGCATTGTTTATCAGGAAGGTGAGTTGCAGGGTTATTTCAAGTTAAAGGCCAGGGTTATCTCCCAGTGAGATAACAGTAACATATTTCTTTGTAGAAAATTGTTGGTCTAATTATGTTTTTAACTGTGCTTTTATCTATGGTAGCCATATAACTACATACATTAGGGTTAAAATTATTTTACATTTTTGTCATTAAAAAGATAATATATTTGGATCTAAATTGTCCTGGATTCAAATATATTTTTAAATTTTTACGTAATAGCCTGTTGCCTTGGATTTGGATGTTGCTGTTACTGGACTTTATTCTAGTGATTCAAGAAAATTAGCTGCATAGAATTCTTGAACATTTGAATGTTTTAAAAGCAAAGTATGCTTTTCTTGGTGGGTTAAAGAATGATACTAATTACATTATTTTTTAGACATTAGGAATTGCAAGGGGAAGTTATAAATTTAGTATGTGTTAGAGTGAAGTGTGCACTCTAGGTTGTAGTCTGTCAGAATTCTGCATTTCCCAGGAGTAAATAAAACCACTAAAAGACTATTTAGTCAAATTGGCAGAAACTTTCGCAGCAATCATCAGTCATATTGTGTGTTTCATAGTGGTTCCCAAAGTTTGCAGTAAAAATGTAGATCCTATGATTGAAGCTAAACAGACAGGCTGACAGCAATGTCTGTCATCAGAGACAATGGAAGTGCAATGGTGTGAGAAGGTAAAAAAACAGCAATTAGTCTTATTTCTCTTGATGAATATTACTAATAATATTTTCAGTCTTGTTTAGTCCCTCACAGTTGAAGATTTTGATGCACTTTAAATATATGATTTAGTGCTCATATCATCTCCAGAACATGTGAGATACTATTTCCTTTAAATAAAGTGTAATGCAATCAGAGAAGAAAATACAAATCTGCAAAGCATTTTTAAGGGCTACACTAAGCATGTGAGAAACTGGAAATGATAGTGCTTTGCAGAATCAAACCACAGGTGAGGAATTACATTAATAAATTCAACTGTTTGAAATAGAAAAAAAGAAAGAGTAAAAATACTTTCAGTCTTCCAGTGCAAACTAGTTCTCCGTGATGAGCTTTTGTAAAAATTCAAAAACTAACAGTAGGAAAATGACAGGCTAAAGCAACATCCATACTACTGGGTAAAGTCGTTATGAGAAGTGTTACTTTAGCTGAAGATTTCAAGCACTTGAACCTCATTCAGTAAACAGCATATGGCAAGGAAAACCTTCCCTGTGCTTGTTGTAGCCACTGTTAGAGGTGATGTGTTTAATAAATGGGCTGAGCTTATCCAGATACAGTCAAGTCTTGTTTATCCAAGGATAAATCTTTCAGGCTCAGGGTTCAGTGTTCTATTGATGCAGGCATGCCAGAACTGACTCTGCCTGAGCTGCTTTCATTTCAGGAGGAGGGCAGGCATGCCCATGCTGTGTGCACAGTGTGTTCTTGACTGCTTCCAGGTGCTAGCTGGGGGATTTCCCCACTCGACAGTCATCAGCAGCACTGTCCTTTTGCCACTGCACCTTTGCAGTGTGTTTGTGTGACCAAGTTTTACATTTGTCTTGCATTATACATGAGTTTGAGTTACCCAGGTTATCCAACCCCTTCAGAGTCTGACAGTGTATAATGAAGACCTGATGATTGCCTGCTGTTTTGTCTCGACATTTTTTATGTACCAATTTGCTAGAAAACTATATTAAAAGTAGGAATTAAATAAAAAATGCTAATTTCAAAATTATAACTTACATGTGACTTTCGAATTAGGCTTACTGCTGTGTTTTAGTGATAGGATTCATTATCTCTTCTAGAGTCAAAAAGACATTCCTACAACTATTTACTTAGATGTTTTGTTTGCCTTTGGCTTTTGGTACATGGTGAGTTTAAAGCATTCCTGCAATGTAGTTCTTCTTCACAAAATTCATGACTGTCCACTTCAGAATTTTGCATGGAGTAGATGCACTCTGTAATAAGTAGGAAGTAGTGTGAGATTTAAATTTCGTAGGGTTTTATTCACCTATTTTTCACAACAAGTCCCATTTTGCAATATTTCCACATCTACATTCAGAATTTAAAACTTCTCAACAGTTGTTTCCAATGCTAGACCATAACATGTGGTGCATTTTGGAGTGCCAGTTGTACAAATATGTTCACATATGTAATTTTTGTCTGAACTATATTTAATACTAGCAGAAGGCATCATTGGCACTGTCAGACCAATTGATTCCCAACCACAAAATCCAGTCTGTGTCTTGTGAGTTGGCATTCTATTTGTAGACTGTAATAGGCACAGTCATTTGGGAGTAGTCTAATGGAAATCTGCTTATGAGAAGTATTTATGTTGTTATTACATGAAATTGTATATTTTACTAATATTATATAGGTTTTGAACTAGCTAAGTCCAACATTTCAAATGCTTAGCATGGCCATTTATGTTTGAGTTTAGTCCAGCATCTAAGATCTAACCAAGTTCATGGAAAAATCTTCACATTTTTTGAATACTTTCATGATGGAAAGTGTGTCAAAACATTGCACAGGATGACTTCACCTACCAGGTTAAGGCTTTGGAATCTTCCATACTGTTTCTGTGAAATGTCTATAATGGAATTCTTGGTCAATCAAAGGCACGATGTCTGTAATCATATGATGCAATTTGTTTCATCTCTATCATCAACTTCCTCACAGAGAAATATGAAAGTCTAATATTACAATCAGTGAAATCATGTGAAGTACATATCTGAAAGGTTAAAATCTACATTTTCACTATTTCTGTTGGGGAGTAGCTGAGCAGGGAAAAAAAAGGTAATATTTTCCTCTGGCTTTTAGTTCCACACAATATGCTAAAATGATAGCTGCTTTTGAAATACCAAGTACATTTTTCTTTGAAAGATTTCCAACCTTTTTCATCTAGTATGTAATATCAAGCTCCTGTTGAAATGGAAATGAGCTGGTATCAGTATTTTTGCTTATTAGTCCACCTGTACTTCAGCTCACCTGCATATGTCCCTCTGGACTTGGTTATAATGTGCAAGCTGGTCTTTTTGTTACAAGGCCAGGGCATTTTCTTATTAATATATGTAACTCTTCTTGTGATATATTCCCAGAGGCTTTGAAAAGCCTTCCTCTGTGTCTTTGAGCCAAATGGAAAATGTAATACTTCCAGAAAAATTTCAAAAGCTTTGATGTTGCTAATTGCACCATAGGTAGGATTTGTTTTTGAAACGTATGGCAATAAAGATAAGTAGGTGTTTCATATTTAAATCCTCGTTTTCAGGATTCCTCATTAACAGCACACAACCACTAGTAAAGTTTCTGCGCTTATAATGATCTATTTGTCTTCAATTTCCTAGATGCTTCCATTGTGGTCTTTAGCAAGTTACTATATATAAAAAGGAGAATTGAGTGAAGATACAGATACTTCTCTTTTGGGAGTACTTCCCTGGTAATTCTCACTCATGCAACTGCTCAGATTTTAGACTTCTGACTCTTTGCTTCACAGCAGAACATGCTCTGCTCATTTTCCCCATGCTACTTTAGGCTGTTTCAGTTGTGACCTATTTTCACACTTATTTCAAGCAACTTTAGTATAAATAATAAGTTCACTTTAGCGGTGTGTTCACAAAGATTGTCTCTTGCTGAGTAGCACTGAGTTGTTGAATCATCATCCTTCCCAGGCACAACTGGCTGCCTTTCATCTATGTCCATTTGTTTAATCTGCCTTTTCCATCCCTATTTACAGTCTGTCAGCATTAGTGACTACTCTTCTAGCTTCAGCTTTTCCAGTCCCATGTGTTGTTGGTTAAAATCGTTTTGCTATGTTTTGCACCTTCCCCTGCTCTTCCCTCCCATTAAGATCAATTTGCAAGCATTTCCCTCAACAATACCCATCCAGCAAAAGTATTTGCAACTTCTTGTTGCCTGTATATGTCTCTATGTTGTAAGATGGGAAATTAGATGTCTAATGTGAAATTAAAATCCACACAACCCAAGTGCTACATCTGATCATTATGCAGCTGCTTCAGCCAAGACCAGACAGGCTAATTTCACTGTACACAAGATATACTTGAGGGACCTAGGCATCCATCTCGAGTGACACCTCATCTTTTAGGAGCACCAAAATGCAGAAGCAGCTACGAGCCTGTAAAGTTTGCACAAAACACACAGAAAGCAGGGATGCAGCTGTCTGTCTCAGCAGTTATGTAGTGAGGGTTGGACTGTGTTCTTACTGATCATCTTCACTTTTGGACACTGCCCTAGCAGACTAGTGAGCTCCACATGGTGAAGATGTCACCAGAAGTGTACAGAACATGGCCAAGCTGATAGGAATAGGAGAAACAGGACAGAGAAAGAGGAGGGGCAAGGCAGGGTTGGAATAAAAGCTCTAACGACCCTGAACCATTTTCCCAGTCTTTAGGAGCAGCCTAGATAAAATTAATGAAGAAATAAATTTTATCAAAAGCTACTATCAATAGCAAGCCTTCCAAACAACGACTTTTATTCCTTATTTCTTGCGCTTGCTCTCTGTACTCATATCTTCACCTTTAGTTGCAACTTCTCAAGATGATACAGGGTTCTGCACAGATTACTTGATTTGCGATTTGTTTGTTGTTTCTGTCTACTTAGGTGTGCAGTAATCCACTGCCTGCCAATAACTGGCAAAGAGGGATGCATTTAACTCTGCTCATCCCTCCTGGCTCCAAAACTCTGTGGGCTGAAAACTATCTCACCAGTGTGTGTTTGGCAGAGGCCCCTTACTGAAGGAAAGACATGTAGGACTAAGAGGGGAAAACATTCTCGCCATCCTTGCCTTGAGTATTCCCACACTAAACACAAGTACAGAAGAAGAATACAAATCATCTGGAAGTCTTTCATTCCTCTAAACGAAACTATGTGAAGAAATTAAGTTTCCTAAAATTCTTTCCCTGCGCTCCTAGATTCCTTGAAACTTGAAGTGCACATGCTGACAAATTTCCTGCAATAACCTCCCCATCTCTTGCCTGTCTGTCTTAGCCAGGACCTTGTCCACTGATGACAGAGTGTCTCTGCAGCAGATCCATAGACCTGTTTTACTAGAGCAACTTGATGATTTACCCACATGCAATGAAGCTCAAACACAGGGTAATTCCATGCTCTACACCACCACTGAGGTGGTCAGCAATTGTACAATTACAGCATGAAAAAATATACATACCAGGTATGTATGGCTTCCCATTTCCTCCCTCTACTGCCTTGTCTGTCTATGAGGTTTCTGGGATAATCTCTAAATCCAGATTTTACTCTTTCATCTCTATTTGTATTATCTCCCTACAAGCTGTGTAAAATTTCATTCTATTCACTAAAATTGTAGTGTCTCCTGAACATACATGTTCCTTCTCCTTATATGAAATACCCCTCTCTACAACATGCACATGCAGCACATATCTGTGATGTATCTACCTCTCTCAACTGGGCAAGTTTCCTTGGAGACTGCAAGTCCCCCTGTACTGCAAGCACAGCAGCACTGTGTACTTTTTGAGTAACAAGAGTAAGGACAGGTGGGCTGTGAATGGGGGCTGCATGGTGGTGGAATAAAATCCCACACATTCAACAGAGGCATAGGGGCAGTCTGTTGTAGTACTGCTGCTCAGAGATTGTCTTTGTCCAGCTGTGGGATCTGACAAGTCATGTTGGCTGGTCTCCCTCGGCAGTTCTTTGTGAAGCACTTTTAACTGTCTGCATCATTTATTCTGCCCGATCAATGGTGTTAGCTTAAATGAGTGAGATTCCTAGCAAAATCCTCAGATTCATTAGAAATGACGGTCTGTTGCTGCATATGACGGGACCCGGTAATTCATTAGTCACACCAGACAAAGAGCAGAAAGTGCTGCAGTAGTTGTTTATGATCTTGACTCATTTCAAGTAAGAGTCTGCCACAGTCTGGGTGTTCTGTTTTGAAAAACACAGAGGCATCAATACAGATTAGAGACAACAGCTTCTTGGATACCACCTCATGTGTCACACAGAGTAATTGGCCGAGTGATTCACTCATTTAACACTTTCTCCTGGATATACTGTGAGACGCAGAATTTTTGGGGTATGGTGTAACATAGTGTTGCTCAATAACCACCTCTTCAAGAATATAGTGATGTGATTTTTTCTTCTGAATAATTTTTCAAACAGTGTTTTTGTTTTTTTTTTTTTTGTTCTTGATATTCAGAAGAACATGTTCTGGTGGTGGCTATGTGGTGGTCATTTCTAAGTCTTGATTGGCCAAGAAGGGAAATGAATATCCAGACTTGCTACAGGGGAATGGGACAATCCAGCACCATTTTGCAGTGGCACATCACACGGATTGAAATACTGCACAGAGGAAATGCAGACCCACAACACATGGTTGAAGGAATGGCCAATGTTGCAGCATTCAGAGATTCCTCAGAGCTTAGCAGTGGAAGCAGCAGTACCCTTATCAATGTGCTGAATTTGTGGAACTGAAATATCCAGTCAGTGAAAGAGGATGTAGACAGAAATGTCTAGATAGAAAACTGGCTATGTCTTGTTCTTCCATACATCAGGTGAAATAAGTGCCTATAATGGCAAACATGGCCAGTTGAAGAACAGCGTATTTTGTTTTGGCAACAGTCTCTCTTATTTCAAAATTATTCTTGAATTCAGAGAAGTCTGAAATCAAATTCCATGATGCAGAAGCACGTATATTGATTTGCTCAATGCATCTCAGGTATGCTCATCCAATTTCCAAGCACTCTATTTCAGTGACTGGGGCAGCTCTTAATGCTATGAGTGCTCGCTGCATGTTCTCAGGACTGCTGCTTCCTTCTCCAAGGAGCAGTGCCACACTCCTGCTGGCTCTGCTCGTTCTGCTGCAGGATTACACCTTTCCTTCCAGAACCCCAGAGCTGTATTTGTGGAGTGGGACATGTCCTGATGAAGAAGCCAGCAGCAAACAAGCGTGACTTCTGGTGGTTAGTAGTATGAACATAATCACCTTCCCAGGGAGGAGCTGTGTGTGATAGAATTTCTTCATGAGCCAGAAACATTATCTTGCGTATTCAGTAATGGTATCTTTCCTGAATGTTTTTACCCCATATAATTTAAGTGGCCTTTTATGCATACATAATATTTTCTGCCTTCTGCTTTCATTTCCATGACTGTGTAGGAACCTGGTGTCTCTTTCAGAGAGGAAATCAGCAAGTCCAATATGACCACTATTGCTATTGCCTCTTTCTTCGCATTTGTCAATATTGAGATTTTTCTTTAGCTTTCTTTCTTTAGTAATTGCATCCCTTTAGAAACCACACTGACAGCCTGACACGGCAAGTGCTGACTTGAGTTGTTATACTTTGTCCTTTTAACTGTTGCCAGCTATCAGCCTGTCTGGTTTTATGACCATATGTCATTTCTTTGCACTTGTGGCATATTTTGGCTCTGAAGAGAGAGATTGTTTGCAATAGATAAATTTGCTGGTTACTAATTGCCTTTTGTAGTTCTTGAAACTTTACAGTATTTTTATAAATTAATGAAATAAATTAATGTTGTTAATATTAATGACACTGCTTTTTGGGGATGCTTGGCTAACACCAGTAGGTTATTGCTATAGCTCTGCATGAAAAGTAACATTACAGAATTTAAAAAGATACAAAATACACCTAAGGTAGTACACGATGTTACCTTAAGTATATCAAAACCAGTGATCCTTACAATAAATTATGCAGATGTCAAGTCTTGCCATTGGTGTTTCAGAACTACACCCTGTTCCTAAATAACAATATTTTGGGAAGACATTGCACATGCTTTGTTGAATTGTTGCTACAGAAAGCTGATTATTCCACCTGGGAATCACATACTTATGACTGTTGGGAAATGCTCTGGAATAGTCAGTGGCCTTTTCCTTTTAGAAGACTAAACTCAAGGTATTTGGCTTATTTTACTTGCCTCTATATGAAATGACAGTCCTAGTTGGGAATAGCTAGTGGTTTCTGTTTCTAAGAGATCTAGAATAAATAAAATGGTTCTTATGTGGAAAGTATGAGATACCTGGGAAAATTTGAAAAACATCAGGGCTTAGTTGACTCAAAACTTATTTTAACTCATGGTTTACAAAACTTGAATACCAAGGCTGCTCAATTCTATAGTAGCTTCAGATCTGAGATGTAAGTTCTAGTGATAACAGTGTCACTAAAAACCAATTTACTAAATTGTTTCAACAAAAGTTTCTGTTGCCTTCATAAACTATGTTTATGAAGATTTACTTTCCATTCTATTTACTCAAATGCTGTGTTGTTTTAGTACTGCTACAGCTCTGTTTTTCACTCAGAAAAAGTGACCTTTCATGCAATGTTTTTCAAAATGTAAGTATGAACCAGCAGAATAGGGAGAGAAATGGAAAGTACAAAGGAAATCTAAAGTTCAAAGCTTTCACAGAATGCCTTAAGGTTCTTGAAGTCTTTCAAGTAGAAAAGTATGAGGAAAATTAATTACTTGCTGGTGACAAAACATAATTAAGAAATAATAATGCATAACACAATATACAAAATCTAAACAAAAGTCATAATATATTATTAATATCTAAAATATTTATCCAGAAGCAATTTTTCAACCACACCCCAATAGTTGCTTTTTTAGGTACAAAGATACAATTTTAATGAATTGAAATGAGCATTTCCAAGTGAAAATTGATGTCTTTGGAGCTATGATATTGTTGCATTTAGATTACACTTCACATAAGACCTTCTTCACTAGTAATTTCAAGCCATCTCCAGGAGAGAAAGGCTTCCTCAAACGTAATGATGACTTGGGAAGACAAATGCTGTCACTCCAAACATTTTCCCATCCTCCTCCTTTCCCCCACTTTATACAGTGAGCATGATGTGACATGGTCTGGAATATCCCTCTGGTCAGTTGGGGTCACCTGTCCTGGCTGTGTTTCCTCCCAGCCTCCCACGCATCCCCAGCCTCCTCACCAGTGTGGCCATAGCAGAAAAGCAGAAAAGGCCTTGGCTCTGTGTAAGCCCTGCTCAGCAATAAAAAACCCATCTCTTGGTTGTCAACCCTGTGTTGAGCACAAATCCAAAACACAGGTCCACACAGGTCCACACCAGTCCCTGTGAAGAAAATTAACTCCACCCTAGCCAAAACCAGCACAATGTATTTTAAGATAATGACATGACCTCCTGTAGCACTGTCTTGATTTCAGCTGGGGCTAAGTTCATGCTCTCAAAATTAAAACTTCATCTAAATAAAACTTTAATTTTTTAATAGGTTTAAAATGTTTTTAAGAGGTGATAGGAAGCTAATTATAATGCTGCAATACAAAATGAGCTGTTTAACCCTTTATAAGAAACAGAGCTTGAAAGTATCAAAATTAAGGTCTGCTGGCAGAAGGTGTCATGTAGTAAAATGAAGTACATGTGGCCTTAAAGCTTACGCTACAAAAGAGAGAGTCACGAAGAATAGGTAAGATCAATGTCAAATAGCAAATGCCTAGAAAGATGATCCTATAGTGGTACTTCCTCTACTTGTATATAAATGTGCAAAAATATTTGGTGGTTAATATTTGAAATGTAGATGCTGGTACATCAAAGCATGGGCCCTGATAATAGATGTCTGGATTATTTAGGAAATAATTTTGCAAACTATGTATTTTCTCTAGAATTTAATACATCTTGCCCAAAAGAAACTTGACCAGGAAAAGGTAGACAATTTTGTTGACGAATGATAAAGCTATCCATTTTAAAGTCAATATTAAACTTTACCTATCTAAAATACTTTTGAAGTAACTATTATTCACAGATCCTTTGTAATATCTTTATGACTTGTTCATTAAATTTTAAAATATGATAATGTTTTATGTTTAAAGCAGAGGAAACTTGGAGACACCAAAGAACGTCACTTGGTGTCCTGAAAAAGAGCTGAGAAAATAATTCATAATTTATCTGCAGGATTTTATATTTTTTTTCTCTCCTTCATGAATACTTTACATAGAACACTTTCGCAGTATCAGAATTCAGATGTTGAAATTGGGTTAGTTTTAAGTTCATAATTTTGAGCCAGTATGCTTTTTTTTGTTAACCATTATTAAATTTACAAATGCTTGACATGTTTGGACTGATAGGATATTTTTGACCCTTAGTTGTGACTCTCTACACCCATCTTCTAGAAGAAATAAGCATAAATAACAATATTTTTGTGGACATTACCATCTCAGTCTTCAGTTGCCTGTAATTTCCTGTCTGGAGTTCTGAGGACCCCTGATACTGAAATTCTTTCAGTGGAGAATGCTTATGTAAAATAGAATATATTATCATTTCCCCTAAAAATAAAATACTACAACCTTTGTGACAATGAAAAGAAGTTTTAAGTGTAGATGTTTATAAACTTGGAATAAGTTAGTTTATTGGTCAATGACAACACGAAAAATAGAAGAAAAAAATAATACTCACAGGATGGAGATAGAAATGCTTTTATAGAATGTAGGAGAGATGGAATTTCCCACCCTCAGGTTTTCTTCATCTTATGAAAGGTAATCCATGGTTTAAAATATTTATTCTTAAAGAGAAGTGGTGCTGATTGAAGTCTTGTGGTTGTAGATAAGCATCTGACCTTGAGAATGATATAGTTGCCAAGCTCTAAATAATGTTGCTATGTACTTCCAGTTTTAAATGGCACTAAAATGGAGAAGGGCATAAACATCATCTGCATAAGAAAAAAATTTATAACCCTTTCTACATTTGATTGTAAAAATATTTTTAAACTCTACTCTTATATATGGAGTTACGTAAATTTTATGTATCTTTTTTCAGACACCTACTTAGAAAACTAGGCACAGTGTTTGCTCCTGTCCTGTGTTTCCACTAGCACTGAGTGTTTCTTTCTTCACTTAAATACCAATCAGAGATTGATTTTTATTTGTTTGGTTCTAAATGCTCAAGGGCCAAGGTGAAAAAATTTCATCTTGCTTCAGCTAGCTGGAAATCCCTGCCTTCTGGGGCAGCCCGTCTGTGCTGGAAGGCTTGCCCAGGCCAGTAGTTTGTACTTTATGCTTTAATGATGAATGCAGCAGGAACTCTTTCAAGAACTATTGTAACATAATCTAACCCTAGTGTTCTTCAACATGTTGATCTTAAAACATGAAATACGCTGTACCACTGGTGATCTGAAATAATAGTAACATGCAGGGCTTTTTCTCCTTTGTGAAATGCCCTTCATTGAAAACTAAACCTATTTGAAAAAGCCATCTCTGGAAATAGAAGACCAAGTGACTTTTGAAAAATTAGCTGTATGAAGTAAGTTAAGCAAGGTGTCTCCTCTCACAGTTTAAAAGACATTTTCCTGTGAAAAGTGCATACCTTGGCAGCTGAATTCAGATGAGAAGATATTAAAATGCAGAATGTTAAGGGGTTGGAATGAACCTTAAAGTTCATGCACTCTTCTCCTCCCTTTGCAGATACAGGTAAAGAAGTTAACAAGTTACTTTTGGGTAGATAGCTGAGGAAGTTGAAGTAGCTCTTTCTGCTATTTATTCTTGCCATGGTCATGCTTATGAGAGTGTGATGAAGATGGTGCCAGTGTTTTATCCCAGCCCTCTGGTTACCAGCAGTTCTCTTGGGATCTTGGAATTCTCTGTTGTGCTACAGCCAGGTGTGAAGTGGCATCATGCAAACATTAGTATGAGGAGCTGCAATTGACTGTCAGAGACTTCTCTGAGCTCTCATTTGGTACTGAGCACAGTCAGTTTCACAGCTGGTCTAAATCAATAAAAGAAATAAAAAATGGTGATTGAAGTTTACAGGCTTGAAATATTCCTGATATTACTGTAGTAGAGTATTAACCAAGCCTCTGTGCATGTGTATTTGCCCTGCTATTGAGAACTTGTCACTGAATACTCAGCTCATGAGATTGCATGCAAAAGCCCCATTTATGACTCAGATTCTTTTATTCTTTGAACCACTGTAACTTTACATTTGGTTTGCTTATTTCTTTGTTTGCATGTGGTGCTTAATATTGTCAGAACAATGCATTTATTTGCCAAATATTTTCTTTGATGTAGGTGACAGATTATTCCATCATTAAAGTAATATACAGTGCTTTATATTCCTTCTGTTTTCAGCTGCCTGTTTTTCCTATGCCTGTTGTAACTAAAACCATAGTGTTGTCAGCCTAATTATTCCATATACCTCCTTCCATTTGCTCTAATTTTTAAATTAAAGAACATGGAAACTTTGCTTTTCTAGGATTTTGTGACACCTCATTTCTTGTCCTGAGAGCCAAATTCACACTGTGAATAAGCTTATCTGCCAATAGTGAATTGCCTGTCATTCTATCTTGACTATGTTTTCTGGCTTAATTGCTGTGAGTCAGCAGTAGGAAATTAGAAAGATGCTCCATAATGAACGGAAGCTGTTTGTGAATATAGCCCTTTTCCAGTTCAGAGCATTTGCAACGATAAGTTGATTTTGGGCTTTATTTTATAGGGCTGTGCTTTGTTTCTTTTTTTTTTTCATTTTCAGAACTTAATAGCTTGTCATATGTGAGAGGTCAAAATGAGGCAAGAGTTGTAATCTGTGAATAATCAGCCAAATGATCTTATATTTTGAAGTCTCTGAGATTTGTAAACATGAGCTATAATTCTGAAAATCTGATTATTTTCATGTCCAGCTTTTCCCATGTGAAGTATTCTTACGCAGTTTTGGAAATGATGCCTTGTTATCCCATGTAGTCAGAGTGATCTTCCCAGACAAAGTTCCTATTCCAAAAATAATGAGTGATACATTACTTTATATGGTGACACACTGTTTTATATCACAAGGATTAAATGGATGACTCAGATGTGATCCTGAAGATTTATGTACACAATAAACTTTTAAGCATTGGAGTAAATTTAGGTTTGCATGTAAGTCTTCCCAGGATTAAATAGTAAAATTTAGGTGCTGATTGCCAAGCGACAGAAGTGTTGTGCTTGGTAAACTATTTTTAATCATATGCCACCCATTGATTTTTTCCATGCAAAAACATTGATATTACCTTGAAATCATCCGTTCTTCTTTTCTCTTTTTTATCCTTTGCCTTTACTTAGTTTTTTGGGTGTCAAAGACAGAAAGTCAAAGCAATTTGAATTTATTTGGTACGTTTTCACTCTAATTTAAGACCTGAAACCTTTACATATTCAGAAAGGCAAAATGAACAGGTATTTATATTTAGATCAGATCTGAAGCTCTCAGAAAATGGTTCTTATCAGGTGGTTATGCTAAGCATAGAAATAGGATTTTTATTAAAAAAAGGAGGAGAAAATTTGCACAATACTACATAATAATAACCTGCATTTTGTTCATCTTGGACATTTTATTGTCTACTTGTAAAATGTGTTAATGTAGAAATGCCTCTTTTGGGATATTGTTGAGTAACGAATACTTCCGTTGGATTTTTGAGCTGTAAGGTCAATACAAGGGTTTTGCTGGCTGCTCCCTTTGTCTGGTAGTTCAGTCCTTTGTGTCCCAGTTTTTCCGTCTGTCCCAGTTTTTCCATCTGTAAAGTAGCTGTACTGATTCTGATTATTGTCAGGAAGTGTTTTGATATCTATTTATGAGATGATGTCTTTAAAAGCCACATACAGTTAGTATGCTATAACATACATGAATGTATCTCCTTATTAAAAAATCAAGTAATGTAACATTTTACCAACCCTAAATTCCATGACAGTTGCCCTGATTTACCAAGAATCCTCATTTGCCACTCCATTTTGGTATTCTTTCTCAAAAAATTACAATGAAACTCCAGGGTTCACCTTAGAATTCAGAATTTAAGCTTTGTTTGTTGTTGTTCTTACTATTATTATTGTTATTGTATTTTAAAGGGATTGCTGGCTTTTCTAAGTTAAAAAGAAGTGATTGACAAGTTCACCTCAGTAGGATGAAACG
The DNA here is from genome assembly GCA_008694505.1 of Cyanoderma ruficeps. Taxonomy (NCBI): domain Eukaryota; kingdom Metazoa; phylum Chordata; class Aves; order Passeriformes; family Timaliidae; genus Cyanoderma; species Cyanoderma ruficeps. The sequence continues at coordinate 23,051,264 of VZDJ01007747.1, forward strand.
AAGACAACAAATCCTTTTCCCTTTTTCCTTTCAAGGCTTTAAAGCCAATGTTATGATTGTGGGCTTATCTTTTGAATTTGAATGCTTGGAATTAGTATTATTTGTTTAAAACTTCTTTGTATCCCTGGACAAGCCATTAAGTACGGTTCAGCTTTGTGGACTTGTATCCCCTCATGTATCACAAGGGAGGTAAAACCTGAAAGTTCAGCTGTTGACTAAGTCCATCTGTTAAATGTACTAAAATAGCTAAATCATTTATGGGCACTGTATGGAGATATGAAATATTCCATAATGTTTTCATAATCCAAAATTGGCAAACCACTGTGGAAGAACAGTAGTTACTAGGGAGTAGCTACACCTTCAGGGAGAAACTCTTCAAGTTTACTTGAGCAGATGAGGAGGCATGTGTTCAGTGATGTCTCTCATTCTGTAGAATTGGCAAACTCTGTCTTAAGTTGCAACAAAGGGAGTAAAAATTTAGAGCTGTTCTTTGTTTCTGAAAAATTACCAGGTTATTAACCTTTCTTAGTGCTACAGTTCTGTGGCTTTCAGCCTCCCCCCCTGCTTTTTTGGCAATGTAGTGAGCTGTGAGTGACAGCAGCTACCTGTCACCCAGTGAAAACCTTGGAGAAATTTTGCTGGGTTGCTTGAAAGCAACAAGAGGTAAAATTTAACTGCAGGCATCTTTTTCTCTTTTATGTCTCTTCCTTCTCTTTTTGCTTCTGGCTTTCCTCACTATGGGGGTAGAGAACCTACTTGTAGTTTAGTATTTATCCAAGAGTTCAGTGTTGGAAAGTTCAAGCTGCCTGCCCCAAGCTGAAACAGTAAAGCCTGCTGTGGAATTTTTTAATTCTTACTAAACTGAAAGTTACTTGAAAAGCAACCATATTCATATGGCTTCTGAAATTCAGGGGTTTCACGAAGGTGTGCATGCACATGGAAACAGAACTGGGTATATAGAGAGAAGAGAACAGTATTAAGAAGAGTTCTTGGAAAAGAAGTCTAAAAATTAAAAAATGTCATTTCAGAACCCTACTCAAAATTAAGGCCATTACACACAATCCTATTAAAACCACAGAGGAACTCAAGTTGTCACAAACTCCTACGATGGGTGAAAAATGCAGGAAAACCAGCAGGTTCTGAAGTCAAAATAGGATTTTTCCAAATTAATTAAAATTTATTTGAATGTTCTGTTAATGTCACAGAATCAGCTCATTTCATTCTAGAGACAAATGTGAAAATAAACCAAAATGTCCAACTGACACAAGGCTGATCCTCCCATTCTTACCAAGGGGAATGGAACCCAGTCTTCTTTCTCTTGGAACTTTTAGTGCTATATTCAGTGCTTTGTAATGACATGTCATAATATGTGTCCTCTTACTCCAGCTGAGGTTCCTATCAAAGCATTTACTGTTTCACTGTTGTCCTTGCCTACATCAAAATGCATCCATTTGGTTCTACAGCTCTTAATTGGTTTCTTTGACCTTCAGTTGCTGCAAGTACCACAAATTCAGTTTTTTGTGGTGAACGTGTAGAAGAATGAGGCATTAAAAGAAAAAGCTAGTTTCATTTGCTGGCAATTAATATTAGGCTACTCATGCATGTAATAGATTGCTCTCTTTTTCATCTTCTGACTAATTATAAAGGTCTATTTTAACTTCAAAGTCTAGAGGATCTTCACAGACACTGAGTTCACATCCTCACAGGCAGTGTTCAGCAGTGCTGAAGGAATGATCTCAGGGCTTCCCCTGAGCCTCTCGGAAGAGTAAATCTTTGCTAGAAAGAAAAGGTATATTCAGTTCCATTTCTGTGTAGGTGTGTTTCTGACGTGAGAACTAGTCAGCATACATCAGAGCTGAGTGATGAGTACATGAACAAGACATATATTACTTTGGGAAGTTTTGCAGCCACTAAAAAGAATAAAGTTTCATCTGTTGTCCGCTGAAAGCAGGCCTTTGGGTATTATTTCAGAATAAAATACTACCATAATGGACAACAAAAATACAGTGCATCTATCTAATGTATCATAAGGAAGCATAAGTCACTTCTTTAGAAAAATTATAGCGAAAGGAAATGGCTTTATTATAAAAGTGTTCATAATAACAGTAAGTGTAGTGAGATTAAATGGGAATGAGATTTTTCATTTTTATTAATGAAATGTTTGATGTGTGTTGAGGAACTCTGCAGTAATGTTGCTGTCATTAGGGCATGATTTAGTAGATATTACTGGCTGGTACTATTACATATGTTTTTTTAGTTTCTTCTTAATGTGTAAGTTTTCAACCTGCTGGTTGCTGCTAAGCTTTGCATCTACGAATGGTGCAAAAATCTGTTTCAATCGAATGATTCATGTATAGAAAATGTATATTCTTTTTTACTTCTTTAATGCATACGTAATTTCAAGATTTATGGAAATATTGCAAAGAACTTGTAACAATCCTAATTGAAAAAGGGTGATTTTTTGTGGCCATTTTAGATAGTCAGGGTATCCTACATGGTACTCTAAGGATTTTTCTTAAAAGAAATTGCCAATCTTACTGCAAGTTGCAGTACAGGTAAAAATTAAATTTAAAAGTCTATAAAGAAGACTTACCTGTAAAATCATGTACTTCATTCCTTGGTCATCACTTTTTTAGAATCCTCTGCAAATGTTTTTTTACAAGAAACTGCAAACAGTCCTGTGTGTATGTACTTTTATGTCCATTTATTTCAGCAGGGAATGTGGAAACCCACATGGATGTGGAGACAACGATGAACCAAGAAAAAGCTGATTTTGCAGTTTCCTTCTCAATGTGGTCCACAGTCATTTTATCTTTCTTCACACAGTGTCTTGTCTTTAGTTCACTTGTCTTTTTTAGGTTGTAGTGAATTTTTTAGTGTCTTCTATTCAGAATATTTTTCCTTTACTGTGCAGTTTCACAATTTCAGGGGAAAAAGAACTATTGTAGAAAATGCACATTTCTGGGAAGAGAAGAATGGGAAATGTGGGAAAACTCCTACAAGAATGGTCAGATGCTGGGAGATGACAGAGACACTGTTCACTGGAGGTTGCACAAAGGGAACAGATAATTATCATAGTATCTTCATAGTCTTGTGTTATAATACAAAGCTTGTAAATTAATTGGGATCACTTAATCTGCAGCCCAGAGCTATGGTCGGACACTGTCACCAGTAGTTGATGTGACACATGAGGTGTTTCTTACCAGAGCATTCACGTCTAGCATGAACTCTAGTCTAGCAATGAGCACTTTATTTTATCCTGTGGATATCTAGATGTCTTGTTAGCATCCTGAAATCCAGGAGATTGACCTGATTGATTTCAAAGTGGATAGGTCAGTCAAAATATATGAAGGATTATGCTTTCTAAACCAATTTTGGTAGGGAACCAAATAGTTGTATTTGAAATTAATGGGAATCAATGGGAAATTGATTATATTTGCTTATAACACACTATAAAATATGTATTTCATACCTACTCTGGAATCTTGTAAGAAAACCCCAAACTAGTGATAAATGAATTACAGGGAAGTTGCAGGCGCTCAGTAGCAGTGTAACTGAGACCACAAAGTGGTCATTTTTTAAAAGGTTGCATATAATCACCTGTTAATTTATTAGACTACTAGAGTGTTGTCTTTGTAACAGAAACTATATCCCCTTCACTGTTTACGTAATTCTCAGAACATTATCACCTGAACCTTGGGGTTCAGAACCATTGCTCTTCAGTGCTGTCTGTAGTGGCATATTACCAGTTTAAGGCTGTTTTAGTGGCCATACAGGCGTCATGCCTTCGCAGCTGAGAGAATACCAGTTTAACACCACATGTGTCCTTGTAACCTCAGGAGTGCTGAGGGCTTTCCTCTACCTCATTAACTGTGAATAATTTAAAGTTGCTGGCAGCTATCATAATTTAGAGGGATGAACCCTGTTCACACCAAATCAAACACACGGGGAGAATTCACGGAAACCTTTGCAGATGCTCTGCAAGAGCTTAACTGAGTTTCATGTATAGAATGAGAGACAAAATTTTATATTTAGTATTAGCTTCAGGTAATTTTCTTGTAATTATGCAAAATCTCTTTTGTATCAAAATATTGTTAAACTTTTAATCATATGTAATAAGGTATTCAAAACAAATCATGCTAGGAATGGAAGATGTTTCATCTACAGGGAAAAAAAGATCTGTAGAGAAAGCTTGATTGGATGGCAGAACATTGTAGGTAGTCACAAGTTGCTTGCATGAGTACTTTTAAGTTAGATTCCTTTATATTTTGATCTGCATCTCAGTGAATCCTGCATGAGAGCTCATGGGAGGGTTTTTGAATGTAGAGTTCTCCTATGAGAAGTGGCTCAGAAGCATTTAGTACTGAGGAGTATTGGCCTGTTGGGAAAACACACTGATGATGTGTCTGGGAATGGCCTCTCCCAAGACTCCTCAGTTTGCTTGTATCTGCTTCCCAGCATCTGTGGGCCCAGGGTGGATGATGAGTTTATTATGATTTTGTGAGATGGGAAAGAAGAAATACAGAAAGAATGTAATAAGAAATATAAATACATATGAGAACCTCCTTATCTTTTACTTGTTTGCCTTTATAGCTACAAGTCACAGTATTTGATAACCTACTGTGACATATACCATAGCCTGGAGAAATGCTGAGCTGCTACAAGAAGGAGACATACACCAAGGGACATGTAAACACCTAGGCAGAGAGAGAAGTATTCAGCTGGAAACTGTCTGCTACAATGCCTGCTTTTAATGGAATGTAAAACTAGTATTTCTTTATCTTGGAAAATAAAAAACAAGCCTGACTTTTAGGGACAAAGGGCACACCAAATATTTCATTTAAATATCATTAAGTAAAGTATGTTAATAGCAGAGTTGCACATTAGCAGCACAGTTTTAATTCCTCAGGTGCAATTAAGGGAAATTCATCTGCTTTGTATTTGTGGCCAAGACAAATAAAACAATTTCAGTTTTAATAATTGATTTGGTATTGTTAAGAAAACGTTTTCCCTCATGTTTTGATCTCCAATGTATTACAAATAAAGAGAAGAGAAATACAAAAATAAAACAGCTGTTCTTAACAGGCAGAAAGGGAAAGAGGAGCCAGTTGGGCAGTCCCATTCACCATGGATTTAGTCCATGGAAGTAGTTTTCCTGGTCATAGTCACATAGCAGTTACTGAGATTTAGAGGTCCTTTACTAGAACACTCCTTTAAGAATGCATTGGAACTTTTCAGTTCATTATCTTCTTCAGTTGGCAGTGGTGCTATATATATTTTAATGGTAAAGAATCAACACGTGGTATAACTGACAGTGGAAATCTTTCTGGCACTGCACTGTGAGTACAAATACATCCAAGCAATATGGTCAGGAACTTACCTGAAGGAAATCACTAAAATCACTGTCTATTCTGGAAAAAGAAGTGCACAGAATATGAAAGGGCAGCATTAACCTTTTTTGTAGTTCTTAGTAAATGAGAAGTAATTAAAAGGTGATATGCTGGGATGCACAGGGAATAGTTTTGTGGTTAGAGATATAAGTAAAATTTAAAACACCTCCATAAATTAAAGCTTTACTGTTGTGATTTTTGTGTCAAAGTATTAATTATATATGATTACACAGAAAATTTCCATTTGCATGTGAAAATTCTTGGGACTTGAGGATATTTTTTAGAATGTTTGTTGTTTAAAATTCACATCAAAATCACATTACTTGTGTCTGTTATTCACTAGACGGGGAGATCTATACAAGGGAATATGCACATCTTAAACCTTAATTTCATCTATTTGTTAATGTTGTGTATTTTGGTATGTACCTCTTGAAAACCATTCTCTGTTTTCTGATCCTTCATTTAATTATTGATTCCAAGAATTATGCCAAAAATAAGGAGCAAAAACAATCCAGGCAGTCTGTTCTATATTTTTTTCCAACAAAAGCATATCCAGCTAAATTGTCTGAATCATGAAAAAAATGAATACATGTGGAAAACATACATCTCCAAATGGTTCATTGTTTCAGAAGAGGCTTACCTGGATTTGCAGTGTATGTCTTTTCTGATGAATACTTAGCTCTGTGGTTTCAGCCACCCGAAGTGTCAATCCTCTCTGCCCATGAGAATAAAAGCACGAGGTAGCATTTTTCCCTTGTCTCAGCCAGTTGTGGCTCTGCTCATTCCCAACACAGGTTGTATGAACACATTTAGTTTGTTTCTTTGTATGACCCTACTATTCTTCTGAGGGTCTCCAGGAGATAATTTTGTAATCAGCTTATTATGCATCATTTTTTTCTCTGTAGTACAATTTTCATTCATTCTTCCTTAATGTTTTTCCATAGCTGACAGATGCTATGTGATTGTGAGATTAATTAATAAAAACATTACCCTAAAATAGCATCCTAGAGTGCCTTGCTCTGCCTTTCCTGGCTGTATTACACTTCACTGTATTTTCTCCTTGGTTTTAAGTCTTTCTATTCATTGTATTTATATAATCAAACTATTTTTGACATATGAAGGTGATACAGATGCAAGAGTCCATTCAGAAACAAACGTACATTGTTGCTTTTCTTAGAAAGGTTTAAATATTTGTGGGTTTTCACTCTAGTCCTGTTTGAGGAAAAAAGCTGCCCTATTACAAGCTTCAGTAAATTTTTGATGAGTCTTTTGTGTAGGCAGTCCCAGAACCTCTGTCCTAAAAATGCCAAACCTGTTTTTACCAGTTGCCGTGGGAGGTTTTTTTTTGTTGACCTGAGCTGTCTCATTTGCCTTGAGGGTAAATACTATGCTAATATTTAGAAGTGATGAGTTCCCCCTTATTTCAGTTAGTCAGAAACCAAGAAATTGCTTCTTTCCTCATCTTCCAGATTTCCCTGTTTTAATGTACCTGGAAATTTGCTTTTCTTTCCGATTCCTTTACAGAGGAACAAGCTAAAGGGGAAGGTCAGGCATAACTTGACTGGTAAAAAGAGCAGTATTTTAACAAATCAAGCATGCCAGTTTACGTCCCTTTTTTCTTTAGATTCCTTCAGAAAAATCCATGTCCTTTCAATGACCTCAGAAAGGCACAGTGTGCAGATAATATCCACCTTAAGCAACATCTGCTAAAAGAGACCAGAAAATTCACGTCCTTCTGCCCTTCCCAAGGATTTTTCCAGCAGTCCAGAAACTTCTCTGGGGGCAGAACTCTGCGGAAAGAACAGCTGTGTTCTTCAGTGTCGGAGCCGCTGTTCTTCCCAGATGGGTGCGCAGGAGGAGCCAGGAGGATTTATTCCCTTCTGCAGCTCTGTGCAGCTAGGCACCATCTGCCCCATAACTGCTTTTTGAAACATATATGTAATGCAGTTTTCTAAGCTGCCACATGTTTATTTGAAATATTCATGTGTGTTGCCTGAAATATCTAAAAGCAACAGGCCATAGCAGTCTCCTCTAAAAGAAAAGAAAAATCTGGAAGCATTAAAATGGTGTCATCATCAATGCATCTTTGCCCACAAATTTTCTGATTACTTGTAATGCCTAGCATGTCAGTCAAGCAGTCTTGGCCTCAGATGCTCACAGTTCTTAAAAAAGGAGGAATCTTTTTTTACCTATGTATAAAATTATTCGCGTGATTAATCATTTCTTGGTGGGACTTTCCATGTTATCTATCTATAGATAATAGTCATACTTTCTGCTTCAGAAGTAAGGAGAAGGTTGTAAAACTGAACTGGATTAAAAATACAGAATATATCCAATAGGTGGCTACAGTTTCAAAAATTATTGGAGTTTCAGGTACTTATTAATTAAATAAGTACTATAAACAGCATGACAAAGCTGTTTCTTAAGTAGAGTATGGTAGCATCACTATAGCTGCAAATAACTTTATCCTGTCATCCTAACTTCCTGGCATTTCACATGCTCCCCAACCTCTCCAAATACCTATTTGTTGATCCACTCAAGAAGAATAGGGAAACTTAGTTACTTTACAGCATTTTGGAAGAATGACAAAACATAAATTCATAAAGATTACAAAGATTGCTCTGAGCTGAGCTTTCCTAGGTGTTTGTGACGAATATTGGCAGGGACAAAATGTGACTATGAATAGCTACATAATTCACAGGTTCAAAAAATAGCTTCAAAAAATGTGAAGAATTACTGTAGCTTAAAATAATTTTTTTTGTCTCTCCTTTATGAGTACTTCTACTCTATTAAGAATTGGGAATAATATTTTGCATAAACAGAGTAATAATAGCTATTTTTTTCTATGATATCATTGACAGACTAAAAGTCCATGAACACCCAAGTAATCTGAGTCATCATGACATTGAAATCTAACTTCCCAAAATTTGGGATGTTACATAATTACACATCAATTTCTAGCAGGTATGAGATATTTATTGGCAGGTTTTTTTATGGAAAGATAATTATTTGAGAGATTCTTTTGAAAGTACTTGTCTTGTAAAGAATTTTCTAAGTAGAGAACAGAAAAGGAAATGAGTAGATGTAAATCAAGTGAACTGTAAGCAATATCATCCCTTGCAGAGGTGATGTGTGATCGTATTTCTGAAGATTTCCTTCTTGACTAATGTTGTACTGTCTATTTTTGACTCTTCTCTTGAACAAAGATTTCTGTAAGAGCAACAGAACATATAATCCTTTGTTATTTAAATTCAAGTAGTTGTTCCTTGAATGGATTCTGAATTTTCTACAAGTTCAGGTCTCTGAAGTGGCATAAAATAGTAATTTTTGTAGCTCTGCTGTTGGGTTGCTTCCTGTCCCATAAGACTATGCTATGACTTGAATGTTTTTTCCATTTTTATTTTTAAATCAATAGGACAGTAAGAACAGTGGTTTATAATTGATACTTACGTCCTGAAGGCTTCACTCTATTCAAACTCAGGACTGGTATTTTAATATTTTTAAAAACCCTCCAACAAAGTGATTGATCAAAATTGCAGAACTAAGGTTTAAATATAACTACACCAAAAATACCAGTACTATAAACAAATACTTCTAAATGCCTTTCACGGCAATTTCAAAACAGAGTTCAAACTTAAAATGTAATTGAAGTTACATCTTTTGGCTATATATTAATTTTTAAATTAACTTTATATGACTTTTCCTAGTATTACAATGTTATTTCTTAAGCATTATTTTCATGAAAAAAATGTTTAAACCTATATATTACTGTTTAAATATTTTAATAGTTTTCACATATATATGAGATGAAAGAATATTCTTTTTAATTCTCGTTTATGTTGCTAGATCTGCAGTTTCGTGCAGGCATGACATTTTACTCATCTGATAGAACAGAAGATTTACTTTTCATTAAAGTGTTATTCATAAGCAAATTGACTAAATCCTTTATTGACCTTCCTTTTAAGCTTTAAAGAGTTGCAGCTCATTCTTATCTTTCAAGGTCAGATATGTCTGACCTTTATTCCGTTTCACATTACTTTTAATTCTTTGATTCAAAGAATCCCTTATAGTGAAATACTGCTTTAACTTTTCATCCCTTCAGTCAAAGGTAATATCTGCAAACTATATTGGTAAGAAAACAGAGGTCATTCGACAAAATTAATTTGCTCATGTTCATATTGTTATGTTAAGATGCTCCAGTGCAATGTTTCTATATTCTGCTTATTCAGAATGAAGTGGAGTTTGAAATAACTGTGTCCTGAAATAACCTGACATCCAAGAGGTGCTTAATCATACCTTACATTCCTAAGACAGTCCAACATTAGATTACTGATGTTAATTTTTCAAATTACTACCTACAGTTAAATTCCTTGCTTGTTTTTTAGAGGATGATGACTTCTGACAATATTTTGATGAATCTTCATTTGAAAACTATGATTTACTGCTTAACAGGGAAGCCCCATCCAAAATATTCCATTTCCTCTGTAGCTTTTGATGAGAACCAAGTTATACAATTTTGTGTATTTGTTTTTGTACCTTTCCTTGTTAGAAGTAAAAAAGTGGATAATACAGAGTGCAAGAAAGGAATTGGGATCAACAAATCAGCATTAATTTCACTGCAGTTACCTCTTCTGCTGCTGCACTAACTTCGAGCGAATGTGCACATACTCTCTGATGAGCCTTTATTTTTAGCCAGTAACTCCTTGTAGTTGTGAGCATTAGTTTAGTTCTCATTCTGCATTACAGTTTTGTTCCACACACAGAACAAAACTTTGGCTCCAGGTAAGACAAAAATATCTTTTCGAACTCCTCTCCTCGGACTTTGTATCTATAACCACTCTTTCAATGTTTTCTAGCAGGACAATCACATCATTATTGTTACTGTCTTTTGATGAAGTACAAAACCAGTCCTCATTTCCCCATGGCTGCTTGTTCTTCCTCAGGCATCCTCAAGCTGTCACAGCTATGTGTTACTGACAATGGGAAGTGGAAAGCCAGTCTGCTGCTGGGTGTTGAGCCTAAAATCCAGCAGATAAAGTCCTCTAGGATGCTAAAATGAAACAAAGTCCAGTTCGGTATTTAGTTATTGTGACAGGTATTTATTTCAGCCTAGTTCAGTTTTGTGCATGACAAGAAGCAGTCTTGCTTTGGTGTTGGGTCTGAACTCAGAATGGTGACCTTAGGAGTATTCAGTACCCAGAGAGAATTTTTGGGATGAAGCTTTCGGTGGAAATACTTCCACTGTGCTCAGGTCCCATTCTAGGTGTCCACTTTAATGGGATAGAAAAACTCCTGAAGTCACTCCAGCTCGATCATTATGCATGTATAAGCACACTTTAAAACATTCTATTTGCAGGTGAGAAACAAGTATGAACAATTGACACCTCACTGGAAACAGGGAAATGCCAAACAGCAGATCCAGGCATATTAAGGATTTCTGAGAATGGTCATTGTGATTGTCCTCCAAGCCCTCCACATTTGATGCTTTCTAGAATATAGAGCAGCAGTGTCCTCAGGTTTGTTCATGAGCATCCTGAAGCTGTATCTTGGTATTTCTGGAGGTGAGATTGCATCCCTCCTAACAGCTTGCAGAAGCTAACTTGCTGTGGTAAATGAAGTTTGTCTAGATAGTGGCCATTTGTGATGGTAGCCCAAATGAATCTGATTATAGGCTGACTTCTCAACATGGCCCTACCAAACCTGTCTGCTGCTAGGGGTTGTTGACTCAAGTATCCATTTAGCTACACATCAAATCTGGAGTGGGAAAGGATTAACTCTGGAAAGCCATTTCAGTTCACATGTAACAGTGCAACAGCAAAGCTTTTGGAACCTAACCCTTGCAGACAGAAGTTTAAAAATTACTCAAGGGAAAGCCTTGGAATTGTTTATAAAACAGATACTGCAAATCATCTGCTTTGTTTTAAGAGCAGAGTTGCTGATTTTTTTTTTTCTTAATTCTTTGAAATTCAGCCTGATGGTTCCTGGAATTACTTGCAAATGAATTCCACTGTGGTTTAGTATCATCAGTGGGAAGAGGAGTGTGAAGCTGAGCAGATCTCTTGCCATCTGGAATGTCACCCAAGCACCTGATAGTTCCATTCTGAGTCCCCTCAGGAAGCTTACAATTATATAAAATGTTTAATCAAAGCTGTTATGCCAAGTATAACTGCAAAGCTGACATCAACATAGGAAAAGAAAAGTTAAATGGTTCCATATGAGCTGTTCTTTTCACTAGAATTTTTAAAAGATGGGAAGAAAAGATAATGCCAACTTTGCTTCCTTTATCTGTGAGCTGCCAAAACCACCCTTTAGTAAACAGTGTCCCTTGGGTCTACAATGTTATTGTCACTTTTTTAAAATTACAGAATTAATGCCCATAGATAGGTGGCTTTGTGTCTTTAAATATAATGTTTTCTCAGTTGTTTAAGACATGCTAATTTCTCCAGTTAATCAGGCAAAGGTGCCTTAAACCCAGCTGGCTTAATGTGCATATTTTTAATTTTTGTTTCAGTTCTTTAACAGAAAAGACTGACATATTAGAAGCAGTGATTAAAAACTGAACACATCTGATGAGCAAACTTCATGTAATCTGTATTTTAGAAGAAAAATAATACTTGGGTATTAAAAATATTATATCAGATCTGGGAGATGAGAAAAAAACCCCATTTGTTAAAAAAGTTCTATCTAAAACAATTTGAAAGTATTTAATAATTTTTTTTAATTTATGTCTATGTAAGGTGAATTTTTATTTATAAAACTGTTGGAATGTAGGCCTTGGGAACAACATTTTTTCAGAACAGAAAGTGATATTTTTGATAAATTTAGTTGGAAAATTGTTTGCATAAACAGCCTTTCACTAATGCTCAGTTTAAAAATTATATACTCAAAAGAATAAACTAAAAAAGCATTTTTGAACTTCACTTTTTAAAAGAAAAAAGTAACACTAGATTTAAGCAAAATATAAACTAATGAAGAAAAATACTAGCATAAGAGAAGTGATCTTGTGGATTTTTTTTTTATGAAATGGAATTTTATGAAGCATTTAACTTCATAACACATTAGCAACTTCAGATTATTTAAAAATTACTACCACTTAACTAAAAATGCTTCAAGAAAAAAAACTGAATCTTCTAAATCCTTGCTAAAACAATTATAAAACATACAATATGTTTTCTGCATTTTCCTTATTTTTGTTTGTAGTGTATGTCACAAAATCTTATGGTGTTGAAGACATGATCCTCCAGTGCAAGACCAAAAATACTGAAAAGCTTTTATGTCCAGTAATGTAGATAAATTTCAGATAACCTTTTCAAAGAACTTGTTATTTATATAGCTGTTTAAATAATTGCCTTTATGCAAATTTAAAATTGTGATAAATGTGCCATCAATTGGTGGTGATATCAGCTGAGGTTTTGGCTGCTGTGTTATATCAAATAATTGTTAAAATATGAGTAGAAGAAATTCCAATTCAGAATAATGAAGCTTGTCTGGTACTTTTTTACATTTAAACACACTTTGGCATTGGCAATACTTTTAAAGATGTGAGAAAGGAATATAGATCTCATGTTCTTGAAGTCACTAAGCAAGCTACAGATTCCTTAAAGCTAAAGCTTTATTATGCTAACAAAGTTAATAGACCATTTGGACACCTTGAAGAATATCAGGATATACTTAAAAGACCTAGCTAGAGATAAATTCATTATCCCAAGGGTCCCACAGATAAGGAGCAGGTTCAAATACCTCTGCACCATCTGACACTTCTACAGATTCAGCTCCTTTTGTTGTCTTAAGGCATCCAGCTTGGCCTTTACAAGTGTACAGTTACTCACTGAGTGTTGTAAGTGTTGGTTGGCAGAAACCTCCAAGGTCATTGAGTTCAACCTGCTGCCTGAAGCAGGACAGTCCCCAGCCTCACAGGAGGTCAGCCAGCTTTGTTTAGCTGAGTCTTGAAAACTGCAAAGGTTTCACAGCTTCTCTGAGCAGTGCATGCAGTGTGAAAGTTTCTCCCAATGTCCAGCCTGAATCTCCCAACATGTTGCTACAAGATTACATCATGTTATTACATCATCTGTCTCTATCAGGGAGAGTTTTGTTCCATCACATGGATAACTACCCATCAACTATCTGTGGGTATCAATCAATCATCAAGCTCTTCCCCTTTACAGGTGTTGGACAAGATGACAGGTATTGCTTCAATCCTTTCTCTCCACTATAAGTGAAGGCATAGCACCATGGCTGACTTCTGTTACTCCTTGAAAGAAGGCAGAGAAAGAATCCACACAGAATGAGGAGGAGANTTTTTTTTTTTTTTTTTTAAATCAGGAAAGCTTCACTTATCTTGGGCAGCAAGGAAATCTTCACCTTTATCGAGAGGTAGTTTGGTTCAAGGGGGAAGGAGCTTGGCTAGATCCCCACCATGTGGTGGATGAAGTGTACCATCTCAGCAAATTTTGAACAGGAGATGGACATGAAATTGTCTAAGCCTTTACTCAGCTCCCTGGGAAATTACACTGGCCTAATTAGAGGTATAGCAGATCTTCAATTGCCACCATGTCTTTCTACCTACTTCCATTTCTTTGATCCAGAGGCTGAAATTCCTGTTAAGCTAGTCAAACAGCAGGCTTATCCTGCTGCTTTTAGGATTACTTTTATTTCTGAAGACAAACTAACACATTTCAGAGCAGCTGGAGAAGCTACATTAGGTACACCTGTGCTAAAAAGGAAGAGGGCTGCATTAACAGGCTTTCAAAGAAACCTATACACACTGAAGGTGTGTTAGCACTTACCTGTCGTGAAGCTGTATTTTAGAGGTACCAATATTAATAGAAGCCTTTAACTGCCAAGAATTCAAAACATTAAGCTAGCTAGCTAGAAGAAGCAGAAAAAACCAAAAGATGTGTGTGTGTTTCAAGTGTGAAAGCTTGTGCAGGAAAAGTGAAAAATCTCAAAAAACTCAAGTGATCCTTTGTGTCATTTTTTTAAATGTAAAGCACCTGATTGCCATGCCAGTAAATATGTATTAAATGATGCAGAAAGTAAATGCTATTATTTCTCCCTTTCATGTCTCTATGCCCTTTCAGAAAGTCTCCAAAGACTTGTGAAGTGACCCATTCATCTTAATGAGATACTGCCAGGCGATAAGAACATTTCAGGGATGTGGACACGGATAGAAACCTGGGATGTCACATGGCTTCATTTCAGTGGGTCTTCTCATTTTCCCACCTTTAGTTTCATCTCTTATGAAGCTCGCTGGTAATTACAGCATAAAGGTTTATATTTAGATAAACAATTGGGCAACATTACCTTATTTCTTCTGCTGTTTTAATGTTTTATACGATTGCTGTGTGTATGTGCATGCGTTGAAGACAGGAAAAAGAATTTGATTTATTTACCATTAATAAGTCAAATAAAACATCTGAGGCAATGTTCCTCAGTATTGCACGAAAAACTCTGAAGAAATTAGTGGGGAAATCAGAATTTAAGCTACTCCATTTTCACTTGTATATCTTTATACAGCATCTTTTTGCTGACATTTATACAAGACTATGCGAGCTCTGTAAGAGGCTCTAAATATTTTCATTAGTAAGAAAATTTCAATCACTAAAAGCACCTCAACTTACAACAGAAGTATGTTTGCAGGCTGCCACATCTTCTTTACTAAGTGTTTTTGTTCTTCACATTTCTCTATTTCCATTCTCTTTTTATTATGCTGTTAATAACTATTTCCTCCTAAATAGGCAGTTATTTTTTTATTTGTAAAATACTAGAAATATGCTAGGCAATCACTAAAGTGATTTTACATCTGTCTCTAATTACTTTCATTTCCAGTGCCCTTTCTTTTAACTGTGATTTTAATCCTTCTCATTTAGTTCTACCACCTTCAATTGATTCCTTGAATTCTATTCAATTTACTTCATAGCCTTATCATATTCCTTGACAGTCCTTTGTATAAAACATGCTGTCATTTAAATTATGAATGATTCTATTGCTTCTTTGTAGCACTTTTCTGAGTTTTATAGGGTACACCTTCAGGTAAGTTTGACCTTGTTTCATGTGATCAAAGAGCAAGCAAGACTTTAACTGGAATTAAGATCAGCTTCATCTCTAATGCTGGCAACAGCAAGGTTACCCTGTCTGGATTGTTCCTTACAAAATAAGGTCAAAGAAGTCAATTTCTGAGTCCAGTATTGAAACTCATTTTCTAAAGAACTGTGGTGATCACAGGAATTATAAGGAATTGCTTATTTGTTTAAAGAAATAATATCAAATATATGAAACATCTCTGCCAGGAATTCATTTTCACCTAATCCTGCCACTTGGTGGTGGTAGGAGTTGAATCAGCTTTTCTAGACATGGTAGATTCAGTCCTGTCAAGACACATACCTGATATCACAGGATCAGTTGGGGTTTTTTAAGCATTTAAACCCTCTCATTATTTTAAATGATCATGTAGGTATTTGATTCATATTTAGCACACCACAACCGTTGGTTTCAAGAGATGTAAGGACTTGATAGAGCAGTTCCTAGCTAAGCAAGCAGTTGTAATTACTATTCACTTTATTTAATTAATATAACGGGGCTTCTAAATTGGGGGTTATTTATGAGGATTTTGGTGTCATAAACTCCAGACCCTGGTAAGAACTTGAATTCATCTAAATCTTCCTTGGAAGTTTTTGGGAATCCAGAGCCATATGATATGGATAGGCCATGATTTTCAAGCAATGTATAGCTTATTTAAAAAAACGTTATTTAAAAAAAATATTGCACAGTTCTATTCCATTGTATTAAGGATGAATTACCTCTCCCGACCTTCTCCCAAGCTGGACACAGAAAAGAGTGGTCCTTCCTTATCTTTTGCCTCCATCCACTGTGTATATTTCTTAGGGAAAATCCCAAATTTTCAAGAATATATCTTGCCTTGTCTTTGTGAAATATTTTGCAATTTTAATATGATGTCACCAAATGGAAGAGGTTAAAAAGAAGTTATATAGAAAATCTTACCAAAAAGGAAATGCAGTTTTAACAAAGGCTATCACAGGTGGAGCTTTTGTAATACAATGAAATAGTGTTAAACCTCATACTGCAGAGAAAATGTTTTAAGTAAAGTATTCTCCCACTTCAGCATACAAATATTTGAAAATGCAACCTACACTGAAATCAGAAGTAATTAGCACATTAAAAATATAACTCTTTAGGCCAAAAACTTCTAGAGGTCCGGGGAGTTTTTCCATTTTAAGGATTAAAAGATTTTTCATTGCAAGAAAGAATTCTTATTTCAGGCCATCTGCCCCTGTTGCTTTTTTGGGTTTGATTTGGCATCTAGACTAGTATCTCTGCTCCTGTAATTAGGATTTTAAATTTTTTTTGTCATCTGGTCCCAGTAGATAAAGATAGAATTTTTCTGAAAATTATACTGCTTTTCAGGGGTGCTCATAAGTCTTCTTATAAAATTAGGAGAAAAATACTAAGACTTTAGTGAAGTAAAGCATATGAAGACTTTAGGGTTAAACATGTTGGTCTCCATCTATAGCTTTTGCTGCTGTTCAGTTGGGACTTCTTAATCTTCTATAAAGAAATACTCACATAACTGCTCTGACAGGAAATAACTGTGTATTTTGATATTGAAAATTGTACAAGTAGAGGTGATAATATTCAAAAGCTGTTCAAAGGCAGGTGGTGGTGGCTCAGGTACTTGAGTAGAAGCTTGAGGCCCCTGCAAAGAGAGTCTCTAGTCTGCACACCCTATTGCAGGGGGTCTCCGTGCCAGGGTAAACTCCCCTCTGAGGCCAGAGGTGGTGGATTTCAGGCTGATGCATCTGTAACCAGCCCAAGTGTTCAGCAAGCTCTGATCCAAACATTGCTCAGTTTGGCATTGCAACATGTGCTGAGCCCGGTTTAACAGGAATGCACACTCTTTCAGCAAAGGTTTTTATCTGGGACATGTGCTCCTCTCTTGCCACAGTTTCCTGCGTGATTTGTCTCAAGACACAGGTGACAAGTGCTCTGTGTGGGTGTGTGCACAGCTGTGCATCAGTAGGAAATTTGCCAGTCTGTTATTAGTGGTTCTTGATCTCTTACAGGGAGGCTTCACATGAGAAAATTGGCAAAGTCATACATATTGAAAATCAATATCTAATGGTGTATTTTCTATATTAACAAATTTATAGTGCTTTGGCTTTGCTGGAGGCCTGCAGATACCAATTGTTGGGGGTTTTTTTCCTTCTTTACAGACAATCAACTCCAGAATCATCCATTCTTGAGTTATGAATATAAACCTGTCTAAGTTTTTCTTAATGCCTTTTTTATTTTAATGGTTTGAGACTTTTGTTTGATTTTTTTGTTCTTTCTCTTCAGGAAATTCTTTCCTTGTGTGTATATATTGTTTCTTTAAAATGTTTTTCATGCTACAGGAGAAGATGTGAAATATTTCTCACTCCAGTTGCAATAAAACTCCTTTTCAGACGGAATTCACAGACCCACCAGTTCTAACAAAATCATGCACTCTGTTAATCTTCCTCCTTAGAATGAAGTTGCTAAAAAATTGCCATAATATTATTTGGTGAGAGATAAAAAGGGCAGTTATTAATTGAACTCTATGATTACAGCACCTGTAACCATCAGGACTTTTAACTATAAATAAAAAATGGCAAGACTTTCTGAAGTTTGCCATCTAATTACTTTTTCTATAACTTCTTTAAAGATAATAATAATAATTTATAGAAAGAAGTAAAATGCATTTCTTGAGCTGGCATAATGACAACTGCTTGATTATATGAATATTGGATTAGAATTTTTTTTTACTATAATTTGAATATCTATTGACTGTATTGAGGTGGCAGCAGTAGGCATTCATGAAGACTCTGACTTATGAGTGAAAATGTGTTGATGACCTGAAAGACTGTTCTGTGTTTGGAGTTGAGGTACAGTGGGTATCAGGAAAATGAAGTTGAAAGAGGCCCTGGAAACACTGTTTCAGAACCGTCTACCAAGTACTTGATCATTTGGGCTATAAATTATACATAATAATTTCCTTATTTAGAATATTATTTAGAAAGAAAATAATCAATTTGTCATTTGCTCTTCAAAACCTGCCCATACAAACTGGAACTAATTTTTTTTTTTCAAAAGACAGTTGATTGTACTGCCTGATCTGAGAGGATGCTGCCTTACTGCTTAAATAATAAGAACCAATTTCAGTAGTACTGGGTTGGAGTGGATAAATAGCTATTCTTCCTGAATGAATTCTCAAGAGAAAGACAGCCTAAAGCATTAATGAAAGTGAATTATTCATCTTTTATGGGGTTTATTTACTTATGATAATTTAAACATTCTTTGTCTATCAGTTTTCATCCCTAAAGTGTAAATCAGTTTTGAATTAGTGTGTTTTGATAAGAACGTAAAATTTAATGCACCATCCTACCAAACACTGCTTCTTGAGAGTTAAATCTCTCTGACAGCTCTTTTGCTTCTGACTGCAATAAAAGTTGGAATTTACTTCAGAAAGTTTCATTTCAGAGACTTCAACCTAACTACTCCTTCATTTATCAGCACTCTGAAGTCAATAGTTGACTCTTCCACACCAGAAAGATGAGCAGGAGGAAATTCAGGATAAATTAATTCTTTTTCCTGCCTCTCATACTGAAGCTGTTGAGACGATGCTGCAAGAGTTATGTCTCTCTTCATTGCTCTAGTAAACTTAACACCTTCACTGCCTTCTTCCAGAAATGGGATTTATTTCTTTTGCAGTCTTTGCTGTTGCTTGCCCTGGCTGCGCGTCAGGTTTTGTAGCTGTGAGGTCCACAGCATTGGTCAAGGAACACTTTGGTGTAAGACTGGGCTCAGCTCTACATGTAATTAAATATCTAGTGGGAGAGGATCTTGGTAGCTTTAAGTTAACTAAGTTAAACTGTGCTTCTAAACCAAAGTGCAGTCACCACTGAGTTTGGTATTCATCTCTAATGGTGGCTTTCCCATAACCTTGCAGTGTTCAGCATCACCTGTGTGTTAGGCAAAGTTGCTTGAGTCAGCCTGACAGCTCAGTCTGTAAGTCACACTTGCTATTAGCTTACATCAGGTAGAAAAGGTGGGGGTTTTTTTGTTCAGTTGGTTTTTTGTTTCCATGGATATATATTTGCAAATATAGCTAAAGAAACACGTGTTCTCCTGTTCTGGAGAGATTGTTCCATGACTGGAGCTCATGAGAATCAAAGAACGGAAAATTTAGAATTTGAAGCAATGTGCAGAAAATTCAAATTCTTTTTTAGGTACTGCATTATAATTTGATTTTGAAGAAGGCAAAGTACTCTCACTTGTAGCCACTCTTCAGGAAGAGATTCAGTACTTGTTTTCCCACTCATGTGCTTATTTCCTGACAGCTTACTTGCTGCAAGTGAATTCTGGCAACCAGTAGAATAGTGGGGAGAAATGGAATTAAGCATTTTGGTGACTCCAAAAAGCATGAGATTATTGAGCCTAATTTCCCCATCACTGCTGTGGTCTAGAAGGTGACTGATGTTCTCTGACTCTTCGTTAATAAATCCTGTTTTGTCCACGTGCTATCAAGGACAAGCATATGGACAAACTTATTTATTTTTCTTCAGAGGGTGACAAAGCTTCTCTGTTGGGATGACATGGTTGACAGGTGAGGAAAAGGTTGTATTTCACACAATCTCATCAAATAGGCTGAAAATACTTCTGCATCTAAATGGAAACAGAAAACATATGCTTGCCACTGCTGATTACTGGCACAATATAGTGGCAGGAATGAAATAGATAAGTGTCTATAAGTGAGATCATTTGAAAAGAATTTTAATTGCTTTTGTTTATGTAAAAGTGAAATAATTATTTCTAGAATATGCCTTTAGGATATGTTGGTGCTTTTCGTGCTACTGAGTTCAGCTGTTATAATAAAGTATTTATACATTTTTGCATTTTTGCCTTTCAGTCCAATCATGTTTTATTATTTTGCTGTTTTCAGTATCCAGAATATAACTGTAGCAACTGTAAAATTCCTGCGGAGGAAACCAAATTAGTATTACTAGACACTAGATTTTTTTTTTCATAGATAGTAGTCACTGTAAAATTTAGTAATTTAAGCTCACTAGGATTTATTCTATAATTTTCTATTATCAGACAGTTTATCAGACCCTTAGAGAAGATTTAGTTGCTGCTATTATTAAATATTACTTTTTCTTGGTTTGTGCTGTGAGGAGTGGAGATTTCTTATTTCTTCCACTTAGCAGTTTTTTAAGCAAAGACTGTTGCTTTCTTTCCCATAGTTTGCCACAGTGGGAATTTTTTGCCTTGATGCATTAACCAGGATGTGCTAACCAGACCTCACATCCACTAGATCTGGAATTAGTGCTTTACTGTTGAAGATTTCTCCCATCTGTGCTTATCTCAAGTTCCTGCTGTTGTGGCTTATCTTACTGCAGGTTCCTCTTGTGGCCTTGGCAGTGTTTTGAGACAGGCAACTGTGATCTTTAAGTACTTACAACCTTGTATATAGAATTTTGAAGTAATGGGCTGCAGCCTGATTTGTGTCATCCAGCCTAAAAAACTTTCTTCAGCTTTCTTGTACTATACAGTGAAAAAACCTCAATATTTAAGCTTTAAAATCTTTTGAACTTCAGAAAGTACTAACCTTCAGAATGCTTCAGTTTTGTATAGAAGGACCACTACTGGGAAATTGATGTCTCATATCTACAAAATTCAAATCAGTATTCAGTCACAAATCACCAGCTTTATGCCACACATGGTTAGCATCAATTTTCATCATGGAATTTGTCTGGATGCTGATACTAGTTAGGTAGAAAAAATGAATGAATATGCATCCCAAAGGAAAAGCACTTTCCTTCTGAACACTTATAG
Source organism: Cyanoderma ruficeps (assembly GCA_008694505.1). Classification (NCBI taxonomy): domain Eukaryota; kingdom Metazoa; phylum Chordata; class Aves; order Passeriformes; family Timaliidae; genus Cyanoderma; species Cyanoderma ruficeps. The sequence goes on from VZDJ01007747.1 coordinate 23,072,524, forward strand.
GTGTTAAATTTAGCTTCATTAGAGCATACTCATATTATTTGGATGAACAGTCAATGAATAAAAGAAATGAACAGCTATGCATAACATTCAAAATGTTTCCAATAGGCACTGAATTCAGAGTCACTTATTTTCCATTTTCTAAATAGATGTTTATTGGCCATGTTCCTCTGTTAGTAAATAAATCACTTCTCTTCACAGTGTAGTAGTAATGCCATATAGACTGTGATGCAGTGACACATGGTATGATGGATTGCAAAAAAAGATGCCTAAAAGTGAGATACTTTGAATTCTTTTCTGAAGAACAAATTTCTGGTGAAACACAGAAATGTAGTGGTAGGAAGATAAATAATCTTCCACATGTTTGTATTTATCAGGCATGGATGTTACAAATGGTTTCATATTTTAATAGAAATGACCATTTGAAAGTTTTTCTTCTTTATAACTATTAGTTATTAGGAACATCAATTCATTTTACTTCTTTATCTGAAGAAAAGTGTAAGGAAAGCACAGGTGATAGGGAGTATACTAATAGAAGTACAGAAAACTTTGAAGTAGACACAGTACCTCTGACTCTGTATATGAAGTTGTACAGGTCTTGAAGTACAAAAGTGTAATGTATTACAACATTCCTATATCTTCTACCCTTTCCTGTGTTCTGACTGGAAATGGAGACTAAAGTAACCTGCTTCTCCCTAGTCTCCTCAAAAGTAACATACATGAGTTGTAAAGGTTGCTGAATTTCCAGCAGCCCAATAAATGGTAAGAAGGTGCTGCTTTGATGGCCAACTATGTTGTGAATCTCCATGAGAAAGTAGTCAGTAAAGCTCTCGTTTCTTTCCCCTGTCCAAGCTCTTACACTAATGCCAGCTCTGGTTGCATCTTCTGCACTGGAAATGCAAAGGCTCTGTGTCTGTGCTCCTGCTGTCTGCCAAAGGTGGCCCTGATGCTGACTGGAGGCCGCTGTATGCCACGGGTTTTCCCTGCAAGCCTGGAGCAAGGCTACAGCCGAGGCAATAACCCTCACTTTGTGATTCAGAAGATCAGGCTAGACACAGGGGCATTGTGCACCCACCTTCCTCTAACAACAAAGCTCTTTCTAAAAAGAATTTCAATAAGTCACATTCTAACCCAGAAGGTGATTGGGAAGCATTGACTGTGATTGTGTGATTCAGGTGTTACTGGGGTTGCCTTGACAGCTCTTCATTGAGTCATTTCTGGTTTTTCACATGCGTCTCTCTCGAAGGATCCTGTGCAAAACTTGTGATAGAGAAAATGTAATAACAAGTTATTATCAATTTTGGGAAGTTGTTTGTATGATACTTTTAGATTGTTCCCATTCTATGTCAGTAAAGTAGTGCCCCCCATGTAATATTGCTTCTTAATTCAGAGAATCTAAAATTTCTTGCCAAAGTGATACAGAATTTTGGCAACGTGGGTAAAAGCAGTATAATATACTTTCAGTCATTTAGTTTGAAATTCACTAAATCAAACTGGAAAACTAATGAAAGAGCAGCAATTAGAATAAAATCTATTAATGGCTGCATCTTCACACTTCCTTGTTAAGCATTGTGTCACAGTCTGCAATGGGCCGCCTGTAATATCAAGAGATTCAAAGATGTTCTTTAAAAAAAAAGAAAATAGCAAGCTTCTTCCATGCCTGAATGCCCAGGATAGGTACTGAGCACTGCTCAGCTGCACAGCCCTGCGAGACACATCGCGAGTGCTGTGTTTTGTGCTGGGTTCCCCAGTGCTAGAAAGACATGGACATACTGGAGACACAAAAATTATTAAAGGCTTAGAGCATGTGTCACATAGGAAGACTCGGAGAGAGCTGGGACTGTTTAGTCTGGAAAATAAAAAAACTCAGGAGGGAACTTATCAATTGATGTGTATAAATATCTTTGGAAGGAACCAGATCCTTCCAAACTGTGCCCAGTGACAGGATAAGGGCAGTGAGCACAACTGGGAATAGAAGGAATTCTGTTTGAGCATACAAAACCCCTTGTTTATTGTGGGCTTGGTTAAACACTGGAATAGGTTGCCCTGAGAGGTTGTGGAGTTTCCATCCTGGGAGATACTCAAAACTTGACTGGGCATGGTCCCAGACAACCTGCCGTAGTTGATCTTGGTTTTAGTGGGAGTTTGGATTGGGTGATCCCCAGAGATCCATTTAACCTCTGCAATCCTGTATGCTTACTTTAGTCTTGCCAGGGATGTTGAAAGGTTAGCCACACAGCTCTGGGTCATAGAGACACACTTTTCATTCCGTGTCCAGTTTACCATAAACAGCTTTTCTTCCATTACCAGCAAATGCTTTAAAGGTACGAACACAGGTGATGTGGGAGGTAGATGCTGTTCATTGTCCAAATACAGACTCGGTGTCAGAAAACATCAGATAAACTTTATTTATTTTGGGTTGTTCCTGTGATTATTAAAATATTCCATGTATGCATCAACAGAAGTGTAAGAACAGTTTTGGGTAATCATCATCATCATCAGCTGGGTTACTTTATTCTGTATTGATCAGGTCTAGTGCTGTTTGTTTTCATTTTTTTCTCTTAAACAGCTTGAAATAAAATTTATATGTCAAATTCTCCCTTAAATAACCAATTTCCACTAGACATATGATTTGTAATGAGTAATTTTTTTAAAAATTAATGTACAGGATGGTTTGCAAGAATCAAATTATACTTAATTCTTGTTCTGTAGCTTCACCAGAATTTCAGTGCAAGGTTGTTGCAGGAAACAAAAATTGATTGGGTGAGAGTCTGGGTGAAAGTTTGATGTTCTTTTCTCAAAATTTATAAATCAAATTATTTTACAAAATGTGGCAGTATTAGTAGACTTTAATAAAACACAAAAACACATCAGCAAACCTAGGCTACTGTAAATAATTTTAAACTGAGTAAATATCAAGCACCTTGTCACAGCAAGGTCGACTCTTCTGAACTGGAATTAGCTAATCAAACAAATCTTCAAGTTATTACCAAAAATATCCTATCTCTGTATATATTCTACATGAGTCTAAGGATGCGGGTTGCAGTTACTAACTAAATGATTTTGAGAGTTCTTTCACTAAAGAATTTGAAAAGTAAGTGCTTTAGTACTGCCAGAAGGCTATGATCTAACATCTAAATTATATTCTAAAAGGTAATAATAATAAAAAAATTCCAACAAATAAATTTACATGGAGATTTAAACCGTTTTCAAATATTTATCCAATAGGGAAACCCCACCAGTTTTTACCAGGAAATTTATTGAAAAATTGACATTTAGGAGACGTTATTTATCAGAAAATGCCAGGGAAAGGCGCCAGTCTTCCAAAACCTGCACAGTAGCGAAGAAATCATTGAGGAAATTTCCTCTTGCTGTGTGGACTCATTGGATGTTGTTACAGTAATAGTGCATTTAAACACAGCAAACATGCAGATGTTGCATGGATATTCTACCATTTCTAAGAACTGAAAATAACAATTTCTGAATTTTTAAAATCTGAAAATAATAATCTCTAAATTAATAAAAAACAAAATTAAGAAGAATGAGCTGCTGAAGGCATAGAGGATCTTGGACACTCTTTACCTCCCACAGGACAGGCCTACACAGGGCAGTGGAGCACATCTTCAGCAAGTGCTGATGAAGCTTGTCTGGTACCAGAAGTGATACACTTGATGCACGTTAGTACTGCCCTGGTGCTCAGGTGCAGCTCTGAAAATATGCCATGGATAATTCTTGATGTAATGTGTTAGCTGTCGGTAGCTTGGATGGGCTCAAACTGAAGAACAGCACAGAGCCAGAAAGTGTTTTGTACCTAAGAAAATAAATCCCTACTCCTGGCTACCTACCTACCACAGAGCTAATTTCATAGAATATCGATAAACAGTTAAAAAATGGCAAACAAGAAACAATGGTTAAATCTACAAACACTTGGAGAACTTTTCCTCTCTCTTCCTTTCCACTGTAAAATTTCACAAGGGCAGGTTAGAAGCAAAAGTTAAAAAAAAAAATAGAATTTCTTCCTGAAAGCCAAAAATCATAGAAACTTGGTCTTCAACTATCTGCTCTCATGAGTCCCATTCTATTTGTAATATGCAAACTAAATGCCTGTCTCAAGGCATAATGCAAACTGTCATAGCATCACTTTTGAATAAAAGAAGACTATTTATTGCTTTTTACACATGACAAGGAAAGGTCTGTCCTGTGGGAAATGGCACTTTGTGTCAGTTCTATCCAAGTTTCATCCAATCAATTTTAAATAAGTAGAATTGACAACTATTGTGATTAGGTTGCAAAACCAAAACAAAACAATTTTAAAAAGCAGTTGCTACTTTCTGAGCAAATCTGAAAGTATGTTTTCTTGTATCATCTTATTTCTATCATGCCTTGGCCTCATCCAAAAATTAGCCCCAAACCTCCCCTTCTTTTGCTTCATGTGCTCTGTATTTCAGCTGTTTTTAAGGTTTTTTAAAATGTCACATGCTTTTTTCAGGCATCTTTTTAATGGAAAACTCAGAAGAGCCACGGAAAAGTAAAATCCCATCATTGATCTCAGCAAAAAAAGCATAGTTTTTATTATGACATGCATGGAATTCTGTTGTATTTTTGCTCTGTAGTACTACAAGAACTACTGTTTTTATTTTCTGATCTTCAACTCCCCTTTTTCTGATTGGTTTTGTGTGCTCAGCCAGCATGTGTTGCACCTGCTGCTCTTCTGCCCTGATCCTGCAGATGTGACCAGCAGTTCGTTTGCATTTCATTTTCCATGCACACCGTGTAAATTATAGGTTGTAATCCAGTTGATGGAGTGTAGAGGGTCAGCTGCATGGAGCCCTGCTGAAGGGAGGGTGAAGCTGCAGTGTCCACGTGCTGCACAATAATTGTTACCAGTTTTCAGAATGGGGCTGTGCATAACCAGCCCAGTTTTCCAGTCTAGTGCTTCCTTTCATTTGTGTCTTTCTTAGTACTTTTTTTATGATATCAATAAGTGAGACCATAATTAACACCTGAGTAGATCAACAGTGCCTTTGTGTAATCTCTTAATCCTGTACTAATATTAAGACATTGCTCTTTTTTTTTCAAATCCTCTGTTTAACATGTCTGGGCTAGTTCTTAATTTACTCTAAAGATTAGCCTTGGTACACCAACCTATGGATGTTTCCCAGCAGTCAGTTGACTTCTTTCTCGATTCATCTTTTACATGATTTATTGCTTGATGAGAGAGCCTGATTAAATCTAATGGACTGCGAGTATACGTCTATTGGAATATTGACATTTTATCACCAATTAGGCTGTATTTCTTATTGTGCTCTTTGCTGGCTTTATATCACTTCACTTTACAGGATTAGGAAATGCTTCTTCCTCTGTTTTTCAACATATTGGTTTTCAATTAAGGTGTTGAGGTGTTTTATTTGGAAAATAGAAGCTCTACATGTCAGAAGAGAAGTACAGGGAGTAAAGATGTATGTAATTGGAAGGCATAATCATCTTAAATATGCTTCTCCTTTTCTTTGTTTGTATTCTCTCTTTTCTCAGAATACATCCCACAGTTTGATAAATTAAGCTCCTGTATGCAAATCTGCTTTCAAGCTAGAATTGCTTTCTTTGTTCCAAACCATTTTGCAACAAGAAACTCCTAATGATTTCAACTGTAAAATCTTGCTAAACTGTAATGCACGTGTGTTGCCTTTGGAGATACCACTAGAGAAATGACTGTCACCTCACTACTTGTCCCAAGTGTCTTGTACCAGTAGGTATCTTTAGACTTCAGTAGAGTGACTGTGGCACACTGCAGCACTGAAGGCATGGGAGGCTGTTGTGGGGAGCTTAACCCAGTGTTAGAGCTGCTGTAGGGTTATGTAATGCCTGTTAGCTCTCTGTCTCTGCATCATTACTGAAAAACAGCAGCAAAGCAGACGCAGGCAGAAGTGCTCGTCCCACACCAGTTCGATTGTATGGTTTTGATCCCTCATGAGCTATTTCTTAGGCTTCTCAGCACAGGAATAGAAGAAAACTAAGCAGAAGTGAGTGCTAAGTCAATTTTGGCCATCTGTACTGTGTTCTTTGTACTGACTTAAAAAAATCCAAGCTGTTTCTGAGACGAGAGGTCCCCATTTATACACTAAACCTCTCTTCACCCAAAACCACTGTGGCCACGTGCAACTGACCACAGAGAACAGACCCTGACCCACACTCTGGTTAAAGCCGCGCCCAAACACTGTCTGAAAAAGAGCTTGTTGGCATTGCATATCGCTGTTCAGGGAACACTGCCAAAACACAGTGTCTGGCCAATCCGTGACCAGTAGAGTTTTCCATGAGTTTTTCTTGTATTTATTATTGTGTATTTTTCTGTACAGGTTTTCTTTGCACCGTTCAGCTTTATGCTACAAGTCAAAGATTTCAGTGTATTCCATTATATTAGGTTGTAGGCTGAAGAAAATCGACACTGAAATGTCTGTGCAGAGTAGTGGAATGTGGGACTGGACTACATAAGATTTTGAATTAAAAAAAAAGTCCAAATGGATTTTTTCATATAACAGCACTGATATCAGTAAAATCAAGGAAAACTACTTAATGTGGGCACCATCTTTTATATTATATTTAGTGTCCCAATACAAGTCATAATAGATAATCTGCACAATAGCTTTCTATAGTATATGATATGTTGCGTTTAGGTTGCATTTTCTGCACACCCTGTGATGCTAATTAATAAGGTGCTATACCTATCTACATTTTATCTTAATTTTCAGTAATTGTTAGTGATAAAATTATAGAGAATAAAAAGTCATCATATTAAATATATTCTGTTATGGGTAGAGTATTTGCTACACATTAGGAAACCTGGTCACAAAGAATATTATCTATGAACTACAGGATTATTTAGCAAAACAACTTTTAAAATATGAATTAAAATGCTGCACTGTTGTTTACATTAGAAATACATGGTATCTCAGTGATAAAAGGAACATTCTGATCTACACTGTCAGAACCAATCCAAAGTGATATCTATTGATGCAACACTGAAATGTTGTTTTATTAATAGATTTGTTTATCAGGCTGTGAATTGAGGTGCCAGAGGTGCCAGCACATTATTTTCTTTACTGTTTCAGGGCGTAATAATCTCTTCCAGAGGTGCAAAGAGAACAGCAGAGAGTTTAAACTTTACATCTTTTGTCCCACTTCAGCAAAATCTATCAGAGGATGTCTGCCCTTGCTGCTTATATATGTCCCTTGAATTCTGCCCCTGTTGACGACCACTTGTGTTGATGTATGACAGATATCTGCCTTATAAATATATTACAAAAAAGATATATTGCTTTGTCTTCCAGAGGGATTTTAAGTCTTTATGTTTCCCTCCTGGAAACACAGCACAGGTGTATAAATATAAATTTATGTTTTTCAACACAAGTATAGAAGAAACTGTAAAGGTTCTTCAATGGGCAGATATTTAGGGTCTGGTGGCAGTGAATATTCTATTCAGTTGCTGCTGAGACCTTCAAAGGAGAAAAATATGTTACATGTTGTCCCAAAAGTAAGCACAGTATATTGTTTGTTTAAACACAGTAATTGATCCTTGATGCACATAAAATAAGGAAACAGGTTATTAACATTACCCCAAAAGAGTTACCTTTCTGAAACAATAAAGGTTTTCATATGTGTGTGAATTGACTTCCTAAGTCTAGCACTAATGACTCTGGATTACGATTATTTGTTTTTGTTTGAGACTTGTAGGTAGCTCTATGCAAATTATAGTGATGATGGAAATTAAATATACATGAAAAATACTGTTACTGAATAATCCTAGCATAATAGGTGGCCTGCTTCATAATACATTATTATTCTCATAATGGTTGAGCAACTTGTATCACAGATGCATTTGGTGAAGTAGCAACAGCAGTGGAGATAGCAGCATAAACATCATGCTCCACTGCGTGCCCTGTGCTAAAGAAATTACAGTGTGGGAGGAAGGAACATAACATTGCAATTGCTGAGACTGACAGCCAAGGAAGTGATGAAGTCTTATGAAATCAACAGCATGTTGGGTACATACTCTCCAATTATGATGACAGGTTTTCACTAAAAGGTGGACCTGCTATCATTACACATAAACAGAGTTGTTAACAAAGTTTCCAAAAGATCAAGAGCAGCATATATAGTTTTAAACAAATAATAAAAGTTGTTTGAATCTAGAAGATCTTCTAATAGTTTCATCCTGTCTCCTACCAGTATAAAGTTTGTGCAATATTTTTTTTTTGTTTGTTTGGATTATTACTCTCATCTGCCTCTAAAATCTTTTGCAACCCTTTCTGTCAGAATGGCACACTCTCTTGATTCCACATGCTCTGCTGAGAGCTTTGCTATTTATCACCATGTTTGTAGCATCATGCATACAATGCATGTGCTAATTCCAGCTGTAGAGCAAATTCCTGGGAAGACCTGCCAGGTAGGGGGTTTTTGCTTGTTTTTCTGGGAAGACTGCAGGATTTATAAAATTTTGGGGTTTGTGTAACTGATCAGCTTCATTGTGAGTCATGACAGAAAGCAGGTTGCATTCATTTTCCTGTAAGCAGGTGCATTGCACTGCTGTGTAGGCTGGGCAAGGGGAGGAAAGATTGCTTCTGCCTGGTGTCCTCACTGGGATGACTGAAAGTGGACGAGAGCTGCAAAGCTGCTGAGAGTGCAAGTCCCAGAAAGAAAATCTGTCGGCCCACAACACAAGCAATTCAGGGAAAACCTGGTTTTGATTTTGTTCTTCTTTGCCTTAATTTATCAAAAGATTTTGAGAAGTACCTATAAGGAAATTATCTATGCAGATCCAGCCCAAAGCTGTAGTTAATTTGGGGATCTCATCATAGATGTGGCTGGAAGGCAATTCCCAGTTTACTGAATTTTTACTGTTTCAAACAACCACATGTGAATAAACTTATCAAACTGCAAAAACCTTGTTCTGGCTTGTTAGAAAGCTTCTGAACCCATAATGGGTTAAAATTAGCCTATTTGTGTACCAACACTGCTATTTCTGTTTGCATTGCTTTTTCTTCTTTTGGGCTTTCAAATAAAAAAATGCATTAAAAAGAGGACAAAAGCTAGAAACACTTTCTTTAATTTGAATTGTCTTTCATTCGTGTAAGAAGCCATAATTAAACACAGTATTCTGGGTGAGGTCTTACCTGTACCTTGCAGAGTGGTACAGTTTTTCCTTCTGGGTATTCCTCACTTGTTATTTTCTGGAATTGCATACAACTTCTTCCTTAATGACCATACTACTTTGTTCAAGGGAACTGTGATCAATTAGTACAACCAATTCTTTGCTCTCCTTTTTGTTTCCACTCAGATGCTTAAAGAAGAAAGCTTGTTGATTATTTCCAAGATGTGTTTTTGTACCATTACCTTCCATCCTGTTTCTATTATTTAGTCACCTCGTTTGACTTTTACTCTGTAATATCTTACAACTTTGTGTCACCACATTTCTGCAGCATGCTCCTTTATCTTGAAGGTCATATCTGAAGGTCAGTGTCTTTATTCTTGAAGGTGATTACTACAGATATTAAATGAGACTCATCTCAAGTATGATTCTGAACAGAAGAACCCACTTTTCTCTAGCTCAGCAATTCAATTTTCATCTTCACTTCTCATGTAGTCAAGCCTGTGCCACCTTTGTATTCCTGTATCAGTCCTCTTCTTGCCTGGCTTTTTGCAGAGCATAACTGCACAAGTTTCACAATGCTTTTCAAATGAGCGAGAAATTTTACTGATATCCTAAAGATTATATATTTAGGATATTCTAATATCCTGATATTATAAATATTATATCCTAAAATATTTATTGCTCAAAATTCATCTTTTCATGCAGCTGCAGATTATATTCCTATCGAAGTATTTATAGCACATCCATTACTAAAGTCCAAGAAACTGGTGGCAAGCAGAAAAATACATGTTTACATATAAACCCTCTCAGAGGACTACTGCATTTAAACACTGAAAGGTTTTCCTTCATGTATGTAGTTTTGCAAAGCACTTATGGATTCTTCATACATAAATGCCCAGAAAAGTAAAGAATTATTTGTATTAAGTCTTGTGTAAAACAGAAGGGGAATGCAATTAAATAGTGAAATATCTCAAGTTGTTTTGTTCAATGCTTGTTTATACAAAGCTACACATAGGGTAGTATTCATTTTACAATCAGAGTTAAAATAAGTTCTTTCAAAGAACACTTCAATAATAACATAAAAGCAAAATGAAGGAAGTTTAAATTTTTTGGTCTATCTGGTATTTTTAAGCTCCATGACAAAATTTGTTAGTACCATTTTACAGCACAGAGAATAACTCTGCCACTCTTTTCTGTACAGTCCCAACTGAGAAACAGCTTTTTTCTCCTTTACTTGGTGACATTTTCTTTTTGGTTATTAAAAATAGAAAAGGACAGCTGCATACTTACATGTGCATTAACTTCATAAATTGTTAATCCTGAAAAGACATGCTGCTCACAGAAGGGGTAAGCTTAATGCTGCAGACTGCCATTCAGTGACTATCACTGTTTCTTATGTTTGAAGTCATGCGCATCAGACAATACTTGCTTCTCTTTAAATTGAGCCCATTCTCAGGGTGTCCCTTGATACAAGCAAGAGTTTAATTTATTTCTGGAAAACACTAAAATAAAAACAATAAGCATAACCGACATGGCTGTCTAGTTTGTGTCCCTGAACAGGAGGGAGTGGGGGAAGTAGGTTTGCAGCATGTCGTGACGGTCAGCATGGATGCTTCTCCTTAGAGAGTGTTACCTCCCATCTCTTCCCTGAGCGCTCTTGCCTTGGGTGGTGCTGTCCTGACACATCGAGCCATGTGTCAGGCATGAGCAGGATGTCTGTCCCCACCCTCATGGTCAGCACTGCAGTGGACCTCTTTGCAGGAAGCAGCTGCCCATTCTCCTGCAGGGATGTCCGTGAAAGCAGGGTTGGACAGGCACCCCCCAGTGACATTAGGAGCCTACAGTGGCAGGCAGGGCAGAAAAGGAGCATGGCACACTCTTGTGGATACTTATGTACCAGTTAAAGAAGGATTTTTGTGTGGATTTCATCCAGTGTTATTTTTGTTAGCTTTCTCTGATCAGCTACTGCATATACCATTTCCAAATGTCTTTCACTTATTCACTTCCCAATCATAAGCTTTTGCTTGTACTTTATCATTAAACTGAAATGCTTGATGTGCTCTAGTAAAGTCTTTATCAAAGAAACATGAGGAGGATAAACCTTGAAATTTTTCATTGCTTACATGACAGGAGAGTGGCAAATATCTCTAAGCTGTATTCCAGCTAAGGTAAAACTGAAATCCACATCAAAAAGAGAAGATTTAGGTTGAACTTAGATAGCTAAGTGCAGCATGTCATCCTAAGAAACTCAACTCAGTTATCACTTCACTCTGGAAACACTTGCAATCTCTAGCAGAATTTCCAGGTTTCCAGGGTTTTAGCTGTCCATATGTGTGTGCCTGGTCTGCCTACTGAGGTTGTTCCGCAAGGCAGAAAATAATTCATCATCTAAAAATGATGAACCCTTTTCTAAGAGTTAGGTTTTAAAAAACATACCTAAATAAAGAAACTATAAAAAATTAACTGCAAGGGCAACGCAATAGTTCCTAACATAACAGAATCCTAACAGAGTTTTTTGATGATGATTGTGAAAACATTTCCAAGTTTTTGGAAACCAAAAGGTTTTAGCAGATGCTAAGAAGGAGCTGAGAACCTCCAGGTCCAGCTGTAGCATTGCTGAATATAGGAGAATGTCTGTCTTGCATGCATTCAGGTTAATGTATAGGAATAGAAGGGACAACAGAACCTGACTTGTGTTCTTACATGTGAGCACGATGAAAGACCAGAGCACCTTCATCAGCACTGCTGGCATGAGGGTGGATTCACAGCAGGGTACCTGTGTGAGAATCTGAGCCATGCTATAGGAAATGTGACCATATGAATGCCAGAACTGAAATTCTCATTATTGAGGGCAACAATAGCAGTAGGAAGCAAAGGAGGTGATGATTGTGAAATAATTGTCTGCCTCTACCTGCTGAGGAAATAAGTGTCATTTTTTGTTATATGGATATATTATATAATGTTTTGCCATTAGTACAAATGTATTTTTGTATCTATACTTCTAGTACTGCATCTGTATTAGCCACAGATGCTGCATAATCCAGAGATACCCTTACTCTAACTACCTTATCATACACATTAAAATAACTCCAATTTTTTGTCCCTTTCTGCCTTCTATTCATTCATATAAAGACATTGAAATAGCTTCAGAAAAATATCATAAAAGGGATCTGTGGAACTGTTGTTTCAGTTGTGTCACAGACTACTGTAAAGTGATGTAAGATGTGGAAAATATATTTAAAGCACTAGTTGTGTTCACAAAAACACCCTGTAACATTCTTTCAGTGAAAAATATGTGTTTCATCAAAAGCTAAAGTATTTTAAGCGCATAGATCTAAATTAATTTCTTTCCTAAAAAAAGAAAGGTAGTTTTAAGAAGAAAAACAGATGATTTCCCAAAGTGTTGAAAGTTATTAAATAACTTCAGTTGTTGTTTTTTTCTTTCTTTAACTGACATGGATTTCCCCATTTATTTTACATTATTTTATAAAAATACAAGAATGTCACTTTCTGGAATGAAAAAACATATCTTAAAACAAAAGACAGAAGTCAAAACCCTCCCTGAGCAAGAGAAGAGACAATTTTCTCTAGACCCTAATATATTTTTAAAAATGCTGTATCTCAACTCTGAGTAGATAATAAAAAAAACCCCTGTGTTTTCTGTTTTCTTATTATGAACATCTACTGAGGAATGTAAATTGTAAACAATATCATTTACAGTAGGTTGAAAAGTACAGTCAAAAAAGGTATTAAGTTTTCTGTGAATAATGGTTGTCGTTTTAATACAAGGAACAGTTTCTGGTATTTGTGTCAGAAAGCACTTCATGACTGGTTCATAAAATCCAGTCTAAAGTCTTTCACCAAAGAAACAGAACTTATAGCAAGATTGTGCCTCTTTATTCGTGTTAGTGTAATTAGCAAAACCACACCCAACTAGTGCAAAGGGATAGCACCATAGTGCAGGCCTCATTCCCACTCTGGATCCCTTAAGCTTGGTTGAGGAGAAATAAAAGGATATATTAAAGCTTTTCATCTGTCAATAAAAGTCCCTGCCAGTGCAAATCCCCCATGTGTGACCTTGCCTGGAATACAGGCAGCTCTAAAGCTCTGTCATTTGTGCATACTAAGCATGACACAAAAGCTAGATCTGAACTGGGCAAGTTACAGTTATCTTCTGAGAAGAATGTAGGAATCTGTAACAGCCTATTTTTCTTCCTTTCATTGACATTTCTTTACACTTTTTAAGTCTAATTAAAAAAAATGGAAGGAAGAATATAATAAACTTTTGACTGTAGAGTGAAAATCAGACAAAGTCTGTCAGAAGCATCCTGAAGAACTGAATTTGTAATCTCTGGGCTTTCACTCATCTTTTCCACTAAAGATTTTGACTTCCTTTGCCATCCTAAATTTGTCAATCCACAGTAATACTATGACATACCGCACACATTAGCAGACCAGACAGAAATAGTAGTAAGAATATAAAAGGGAGACATCTTCTACAGTCACATGAGATAAAACTGTTGACTAGTTTATGGTTTGGATTTTAATTTCTCTTGGTCCAGCTGTACTTTAACCCATGAGCCCAAAATAAATTTGGAATTTTGTAAGAAACCAATGCAATTTAACTTATTTATGTTATCAAATATTAGTATCCATTTGTCACATAATATTTTCAGCAGCAGGTCTTGAAGCTTTTTACAGAAGGGATGACATATTTTTCAGGTGGACAAAATCGGGGAGTGAGACAGAAGAACACCGACTTTAATATTGACATTGAAAAGCAAAAGAAAATTGCATTTTCAGGCAAAAAACCCAATTTGTTCAGGGTAACTGCCTTGAATTTGAAAGCCCAGTGTACAGCTGAATAGGAAAGATACACTATCATTGGTAAAGCTTGATTAAATTATTTCAGCTTATAAGGAGCTCAAGATAGAGGAAAAACAAGTATGTAGGAAGAAAAACATTACGCTACCAGAAGACTGAGGCCAGTGAATATAACAAGAGAGGAGTATTTTGATCTTGGGTTCCTTTCTGGGGAATACTGAAAATGAGAAGTGCACAGATATCACTTTCCCTGATTAATCACTGTAGAGATTACACTTGGAAATGTGAGTCACTGAAGTTACATTGTTTGCCCCTGCCAGTCCAAATGCACGTAACTGGTCTTTATTGTCAACTCTGAAGGGTGACAGAAAAGAAGTACCACCTCAACTGTCGTCACAAACAGACTTCAGTTTGGTTGGCTGTGTTCTTTCATTGTTTCCCAAGAAAAATTCATTTCATAAATTCAGCCTCTAGGGTTTGTTATCAGTTTGTGTATACATATAATACTTTAATATACAAATTATTTACAAAATATTTTGCTTTTTACAGAGAAATGTTAGGTGTTCTGTGCAAAGTGAATTCATTATCCTTTATATTTTCAGGATTTTTTTTATTTAAATATATACCATATAAATATTTTTTGTTTTCTGCATATATATTCATATTTTCTGTAGCTTTGAATGAATGTTTTGAATTATTCCATTAGGGTGTCTAGGAATTTGGATCTTAAAAAAGTGAGTTGTTATTGTTGGCATGTGCTTACACGGTTTAGGATGGAATGCCCCATACAAGTAATTTTGTGTTGCTCTATTTTTCATGTACCAGACCTTAATGATAAAATAGGTAAATGGCACTGCTGTAGTTGAAATTTAAGTCTCAAATGTGCTTCATGCTGCATACGCCAAAGTGAGAAAGACCTCACTAATAACCAGCAGTGTTACTTAAGGAAAGCTTTCAGCAAATATCTCTGGTCTTTTCACAGAATTCTTGCAGATTGAGAACTTTCTGTTATCCCATGGAGCAACAAGAAAGGGCATAAACTATACAAATATGATCTGGAGTATATTCTGAATTGCTTTACTCTTAGTGCTTGAACTCTTAAGGTAATTCACTGTGGATTCTTGCTCAGTTCATATACTCACTGCTAGTTCTTGGTAACCAAAAGTTACTGAGTGTGCACTTTCCATTGTTTTGCATTGCTTATAGCCTGTTAATATTCAGTATCAGCACCAAGGTGGCTGATGTCTGAAATATTTCTTTAACGTGAGACTTTTTCTAAGGCCAAAGCCAGTGCATGGTATTTTGACAGCTTTCTACTACCAAGTCTTATACACATTCTCTAAAGTAACTTTTTTTTTTGCATGCCAATAGGAAAGAAAAAAAAGAAAATTGAAAGAGCTGGAAGGAAGAAATGAAGATTTCCTATTTTTTTTAAGCAACTGACATTGTAATTGACAAAGAAAAGTTATGTGAGATGATACTTAGAAAAACAGAAATAAAAATTATCAAGGAGACCTGCTAGTGTAGTATCTGAAATGGAATGGAGAATCAAGCCACAAACATGATGGTTAATCGTGTCTTTTTTTATTGTTTTGTTTTTTTTCCTCTTGCTCATACTATTAGAACAATCCAAAGGCCAAAGGCCCCTCACAATCCCCAAAGAGGAGAGTTTGTACCAATAAGTTATGAATACACTTTCCTTCAAAGAAACACTCAAAGCAAATATTTCTGAAACTTTGTGTTGGTCACTGTCCCTCTGCTTTAACTCATGCTAGACCTTCTAAGAGAAGCAGTGATTTTGGACATGATTGAATCCCTGAAATTCCACTGAAATATGTTTGTGACTGGTAAACCTTATTTGAGATGGTATTTTTTACATTCCGTGTATCCTTTTATTGCAAGAAAACTGTATTTGATGGGGGCATTATTAAGTTGATGTATTTAGCCTCTGTGTGTGTCAGAAGAAGGCAAGTAATTGCTCCATGCATGTTTCCAATTGCCACGCGCCATCACTGAGAAGCAGAGTCCTTTCCTGTGAATACTCTTTTCCATCCCTCCCTCTGGTGGCTGTTCTTCTGGCACAAACATTTATATGGCCACACAGGGAGCCACATCTGACAGCTGAGAATTTAAAATTAATTTAGAGAAAAAAAGAAATGTGAGTGGCTCAAAGAAGAGTGTTGCTTATCTGAGTGGAAAGAGATCCAGCTTCACATCGCCTAGAAGTCTGATAAGGGCTTTGCCAAACACAGGCCTGGTACCTAAAAGACTATTTCACACTTGAGCAGATGCCCAACCAATATTAATATTTACAAAGCAGAATGCAGCAGCCAGTAATGTGGTTGACTACAGATTGAAATGCCTGACTGACCAACAGATAAATATGTTCTTAGAAGAAAGGGGAAGCTGAGAAAAGGGAATGATAATAGCGGGCAACCTCAGAGGGACCCCCAGGGAATGGGAGCGTATATCAGGGATAAACAGGGATACAGAAGTCAGTATCCCTTCCCACCACAACTTCTACTTTCTCTGAATGTTATCTGAGAATACAAAATAGAATAGGAAACAGAACTGAGAATCTAGACCCACTGGTGTGTTTCTATAATGTGAAGTGATTGTCTTTCTTTTTGTCACTACTGCCCTTTTAGAGCTTTTTGCAAGTATGCTGTTAGCTTTTAATCTTTTTTTTTTCCTTTTTGTAACTCAAGCCTGCATCTGAGGTGAAGGAAATGATTAAGAAAGAACAGCTTAAAAACACTGAACATTCATGACACTGAGATTCCCTGGTACTGTCCAGTCTTCTAGGTGTTGAAAGAATAAGAAGGTACAGCTGCTTTTACCTACAAAGGCTAGAGTAGAAACTGGAAGATGGGTCTGTGTCACGGAACTCTCTTCCCGTGAGCAGCATTAACAAAGTAAGCTTTCTGCCAGCACTAGTTAGGGGAAAGAAGCACCAAAGTCTTAATGGAATTTTCAAGAGCAGCATGATCAAATATCCTGCCTTTGATCATTCCCCCTAACTCCTTTTTGTGGTGTATTGAGAGTATCACTAGATAAGTCTTACTGACTTTCAAAAGCCAAATTTATAATTTTGTGGCATTTAATGTCAATTAACTACTTCTTTTAAGGAAAATACTGCATCTAATAGGTAACTAATAAGCATTTCTCATTGTCAGAACAAAATATTTTAGCTTTTAACTGATAACCAGTCAAAAATAATGAGTTAAAAAAAGACAAGATCACAGTTGAGCATGAACCGTCTACAGTTTGTAAATGAATGACAAGCACATCTCCCAGGTGTTGCCAAGATGCTACTGAAATAAAACAATTGGGCTTATTCACTCTAACAAGTAAAGTTATGAAAGAAGCATGCTTTTTATAAAAGCTTTATTCATGTATATCAATTTATTCATTTCTGAGATTCTTCTTCAAGCATCAAAATTATTTTAAGTACCTACATTTTCAGATTTTGGGCAAGGGAAAAAA
Organism: Cyanoderma ruficeps; assembly: GCA_008694505.1. Classification (NCBI taxonomy): domain Eukaryota; kingdom Metazoa; phylum Chordata; class Aves; order Passeriformes; family Timaliidae; genus Cyanoderma; species Cyanoderma ruficeps. The sequence goes on from VZDJ01007747.1 coordinate 23,089,976, forward strand.
TATTTTTGTAGGTGGAGAGAGAAAAAAACCCAACCATTCTACACGTAAAATACACTTTTATATCAAATTACTTTCATTCTAAAATAGCCAAACTATCACTCAGTCATACTGTGCTAGTATAATATTTGTATTTTATTTCTGTTACTCAGCTGTTAGTGGAGAGTGATATAGCTCATGACCAGCACTGAAGAATGTGATAATTTACCCAGACCCAATATGGAAAATGTGAACCATTTGGTTGACTCTGGAAGTTTATGTTGCCTGCTAGGAAATTGACAGGTGACTTTACAATATTCCTTTAGCTGGGATAGACTTTTTAATTTTGCTTCTAGGACTTTTCAGAAGATTCTGCAATCTCTTTGCTAAACAGTGCTCTCTTCAAGGGTAATCAGGAGGCTTGATATCTTCGGATGCAAAATATTGACCTAAGGAGATAATCCAGAAATTGCTAATCTGTCAGGCATAATACTTGGTGGGTGGTTATCGGCAGTATGGGTGGGTACCTGACTTTGAATCTTTTGCTACAGATTCAGCTTGTCTTATCTATTCCAAATTTTCCTATGCCAAACTTTTCATTTTCTTCTTGTATGTCCAGCAGTGCTTTAATGTCCTAGCCGTCTCTAACTTCACAAATAAAAATACCATTTCAATATTGGACTCTGTTTGCAGTTGGATATTAAAACCAGTGTTTTTTTCCTGTCATCTTTAGATTATCTGCCTAGAAAAGACACTTTGCAGAATGACTTCAGAATTTTAGGATTAATGTATTCAATAAAAAACCTGTAATCTCTTAATTGGTTTTACTGGAATGCAACAAATTGCCTAAGTCATAATTTTCTTGTCTCTCTCCTATTTAAGTACTGTTTGGCCTAGCACAAAACTGAGCTGGAAAAGTAACAAATGAAAGAATGTCCGTTGGTCATTTGTTCAAAACACTCAGGTGAAATACCTAATGAATTCAAGCTGGGCACAAATGATTTATTATTTATTATTCTGTCATTCCATATAACAAAAATAGTTCCCTCTCTATATATTAATTAGTATTTTTATGTCATGAATAATATTAATATTTGAAATACAGATTGACTGGAAAGGAGCAAAGAAATTTTCTTCATTGATTTGTTTCACTCATTCTACTGCACCCTTTCTAGAAGTTAGTTTAACATCAGGTGGTAGTAAATGTGACAGTAAAATATTTTTATGTTGTTGCGTTCTTTTTTTCTTCTTTTGAGACAAAGCACTTATCACTTACAGGCATGTGGCCCCAATCTGAAAGATGAATTGGTTCATTCACTTCAAGTACCACATAACCATTCACACACCATCAAGCTTAACACTATTAAAGGGTAATTTCCCCTGTGGGAGCTATGCCCAATACAGATGCTGTCACTACAGTGTCTTTTTATCTTTCCATGGCAGGTAAGGAGATTTAAATAAGAGGCGTCATCAAAAGTGCAATCACAGACATATCCTTCCTATTGAAATAGCCATGAAATAGAAAATAAACACTCCTAAAAATCTAAGTACTCCAAAACATTACCAAGAAAACTCCAGTGTACAGTTCACACTTTGAAATTTTGTGTTGAAATTAAGGGATGTGAGATGCCTCATGGGCTGGTCAGTAGAGGACAGGAAATATTCTCAGATAATTTGCATGTCCTATTAAATTTTGAATGTAGTAACACAAGTCCAAGTAATCAAGTAGTATATTTTGCTTCCATCTCTTATAATCATCATGATTTCTTTTTAATTTTCTCATAATTTCTTCAGTTTATTATTAGGCGTTCTATATTCTATCAAACTTGATAATTAGGTCTGTGGTAAAGTTTTCTTTAGAACATAATAGTCATATGTTTTTGCTCAAATATTTGGACTAAAGTTCAATCTGCAGTAATTTTGCCTTTTTCATCTAAAGATGAATTGTCTACGGATGTCAATAAAAATATGATTTCTGAGTAAAGTACAGAAAAGTTTTTTTTTTTCTTTTTTTTTTCTTTAATAAGAGGCAGTATTTTTTAACCTTATTTTCTCCATTAAATTGCTTTTTGGATAAGGTCTTTTTTTTCTTTCACACTAGAATGAAAAATCTTTATTTTTTAAATTAATTTTGTGTAACTTAAGGTCACAAAGTATGTTGTCTTTGACTTAAATGGGATCAACAGTTATGTCTAAAACTTTCTTAAAAATTCTTGCAGTTTTGGGCTCACAGCTCAGAATCATCTTATTAGTGAAGCCAAACCAATTTACGTGCCCTGTAGATACGGATGTGAAGTTTTTCCAGAACATAGGGCACGTTTACAAGACTGTTTTGATAAAGTATGAGTAACCTAAGTGCTATTCTTCATGTCAGGAGGCCCCGCTGAGATTCACAAGCCTCTCTGTGGCAGTCTTGTTTGCAGGCCAACATGCTTGGCTTTCTTAAATCACATATGATTCAGGTTCTGCTCAAAGTACTGAAGCTGATATGTCAGCAGCACTGGCCTTTTACCCAAGAGTTCAGAACTTTGTACAGTAGTAAGTCAAAGCCTCATAGATACTAATTCTCCCTTATGCCTGAGGGAAGTCAACTTATTTCTTCCAAATTAATATTTTACCCTGAAGTAATTGAAAGGGACATTATTTTCAGGTTTTTTGAAGCTATTCTACTTTGCATTGACTATTGCCAAGACCCAGCTGCGTCAAAAACCATGAACATGCGAGCATTTAGCTAGCCATAGCAGTGCACCACTCATCTCAAAGAAAGAAGAAAATAGGAAAGGCTAAAGTTCAATCTTCCTTTTTCAAAAATACTTTGCTATTATAGACTAAGCATTCTTGGGATCAAGCCTTTAATCCAAGATGTGGTTTAAAATTTTGTACTAGATGAAAACCAGTTTGGAAACTGAGTTTTTTCCTTTTTTTCTTCTTTTTTATTTTTTGCACTTGGAGCAATTTGATGCCACATAGTGTAAGGACTCGTACACAAAATTTTATTCCACAGAAATTTTTATGCTGAGCTCTTCAATTTTTCCCATAAGTGCAGGCTCACTAGAGCAGAGCTTGTCAAGAGCACTTAGATATTTCTCACACTATATACTCAATTATTAGTATTGTTTCTTCGGTATGTTCATAATGGATGAATTTCATCCATGTCCAGAGGGACAGCCAAGAACTGCACACCACTTAATTCATGTGTAAGCCTGCATATTAGCCTTAAAATATACATTTAATGGGACATGTCCTTCCTTCTCCCCTCCTCCCCCATCCCCCAGAATTAAGATAGATGTAAATTGTCATAACTAAAATTAGTAGTGAAGTTTTCTTCACAAACTGTATGGAGTTAAACCCACATAAACTCTTACTGCCAGGTCCAAGGAATGGATTGAGCTTTGGTTTTTGATAAATAGGACAGAGTGCAGTAGTCAGGAAGCACCCTGTAAATTTGTCAGCCATAAAGTTTTAACCTACAGCTCTAGTGGTAAGAGTCCAGCTGAGTCCTGTGCAGGTCTCAAAGTGAATTCTTGTGTTGAGCTGAACTCCTAAGAACAGGATTTTCTTCTAAAACTGGAAATACTATTAATATGCCACTGAAAATGTCAAGGGTTTAGAGCTATCCTTTCAGAGCTCTTAAAAGTAATCTTTTTTATAAATAAAGTGAAATTAGACATAAAAGGTAATCATTTACCATTGAAGTGTGATATTAAGTACTCAAACTTATGGTAATGAAAGTGTTCCCACAGTAGCCATAATCTGTCATCAAATTTCACAGGTGACTTCTTTCTAAGTGTTAAGTTTAGTGTAATACTTCCAGTCTTGGTGAAAGTTAATAAAAAACCTAGATATATTATATGAGTAAATCATCAATGTGAGATTAGACAAGTATTTTTTCTGTGATTGTATATTAATTATAGTTAATTTTACTTAGATTATAAAGATTAAATCATAAAACACGGTATGTTTCATCTTAAATTCACTCTGTCTATAAGGTAATTTTGAGAGAACAGAGGGAGGAGAAGTTCATTCAGGAGATAACATATCTGTCTTCCAGACTAAAGATCCTGTGTAGCCTATAAAAATAAGAGTGTTCCACTGTGTGAAACAATGTGGAAAAAATTGTATGTTAACCACATACTGCAAAAATTATGAATCAAACTGCAAATAATATTGTTGAATTAGATACAACTTCTTCTGCAGATACAAATAAAAATAACTTTTGTTCTCATTGCTGTTATGTTCCTGAAACATCCAATATAATGTCAGTTTAAAACCTGTTGCCTTCCTATTTTCATTCTTATTAAATCTATTAGAAACATGAAATTTATTTAGTTTCAGTATTTTACATCATAAACTTGATAATAATTTTGCTGCAATTTTTTAAGATGTTCTTGAAAGAAAAAATGTTCATAAAGATGTTTGCTTTCTCAATAAATATAAAGTATTTACAAAATGTTTATTGCTTATGCAGGAGTTAGTTTTGTTTAGGGCTATATAATTCCAAATGAACTGATTTAATTAATTGGTTTATTTCATTAATTCAGTAGACTGTATCAAGTAGAGCCGAGTTTGGGTTTTTAAGTACATTTGAAGAAACAGGAAAATATGAAGGTAATTTACCCTCAAGAACTTTTTTTCACTAGAATTACATCACAGAAAGACTCAAGATTTGGGGTTTGTTGGTTTGATTTTTTTTAATTGGCTTAGGTTTTTACTTAAACCAACAAACAGGCTTTATTTTATAGTGCTAGCAAGGGAATTCATAAAACTCAAATCAGTTCACTTCTTTTATGCATATTTTCTGAAACAACAGTAAAAGATAGCATGTTTTCAGCAGATTTCATCCTTCTTGATTGAGGTGGTGCATATTATATACATACAAAGTGGTGGCTATATTTTTTTCCCAAATGGCCCTTTTTATAACAGCTTCAACTCTTCTCTACATGTCTTACATCCAGCTATAACCACTGAACTCCGGAGCTAAGATTTCTCATTATTCATTTCAACACAGTAGTTACTAAAATAGGTAAGTGCAGCAGTCTCTTCGTATGTTCACAACTTTTTACATTTTCCACTAAAAATAAACTGAATTATAAACAAAATAAATTATCTTTGAGACACTGTAGGAATAAAGTAGCTGATTGAGGAAATTAATTAATGCATCTGACACTGTGCATACAGGAAACCTGGTATTTGACCAAAGACAGAGGAGAATCCTAAAGAATTATGTGGGTTGAAAGGGACCTTTAAAGGCCACCTAGTCCAACCTCACCTTGCAATGAAGGTTGGACATCTTCAACTACATTGAATTGCTCAGAATCCCATCCAGCCTAACCTTAAATGTTTCCAGGGATGGGGCATTGACCATCTCTCGGGGCAGCCTGTTCCAATGCCTCATCACCCTCATTGAAAAAACTTCCTTTGTTATATCTAGTCTAAATTTACCCTCTTTTAGTTTAAAATCATTATTCTTTGTCCAATTGCAACTCCTAAAAAGCCTCTCCTCATCTATCTTGTAGTCCCTTTAGGACTGGAAGGCTGCAAAAGGTCTCCCCAGAACCTTCAGTTCTCTAGGCTGAACAACCCTCACTCTCTCAGCCTGAATTCCTAGGAGAGGTGCTTCATCCCTCTGATCATTCTTGAGGTCTCCTCTGGACTTGCTTCAGCAGGTCCATGTCCTTCCTGTGCTGGGACTCCAGAGCTGGATGTAGCATTCCATGTGGGGTCTCACCAGACCAGAGGGGCACAATTCCTTCCCTGGCCCTGCTGCCCATGCTGCTTTGGATGCAGACCAGGATACAGCTAACTTTCTGAGCTACAAGCATATTAAGATCCAATGAGAGATGCCTCTGTCCAAATTAAGATGCACATGAGTCCATATGCCAAAATCGATAATACAGATTTTATTTAACAGTAAATATGAGGTAGAGAGATAGAAATAAATAGAAAATGAGGCAAGGGGGTGGGGGAAAGAGAGAGATTAAGCAGAAGATAGTCACCACCCATAGATCCAGCATCATGCTGTTGGCCCTTCTTTACCCTGGACTTCTTGGTGGTCAGGGTCCCAAGGTGATTAAAAACTTTTTACTGTCTACACAGTTCTCTTTTTCTATTGGTTAAATGATTTCCTCACTTCTAATGCTAATTAGTCCCGTGCTTAGTCTTTCTCTTCTTTTGGGTTGGTGGGCCATGAGTTGGCCATCACAATCTCCCCCTGCCAGAGCTTTTACCCTGTCAGAGCTGACTTCAATATAATTGCTGAATTAGCTTGCCCTGTGGCCTGCAAATTCTGCATTCTCTTTGTCCATTATTAGTGATACATCCTTCTCCCCAAGCCTTGTTAGCCTGCCCCTCAGCCTGAGGTAACATCAGGACAAGAGTACCACCTCTATCTTAACTCAGGTTCCCACTGTGGTGACTTATCTTACAGTCCAAACTCCAGGTATGTGATATGAGCAATTGCTTCTTTACAGAGGTTTCCACAGTGGGAATCCTTGCCTGGATGCATTACCCAGGATGTGCTAACCAGATCTTCCTCCGCCAGGCCTGGAGCCAGCACCATCCTTTCACTCCATCCTGTGCTTATCTCTTGGCAAAGTCCTTCTGTGGTAGCAGTGTTTGAATATGATTTCTTTGTTGTACAAATATTTAAGAAAATAAGTGTATACAAAAATTGAAATATAGATAAGCACAATATAATTATTTTATGCTTTTAATGTTTCCAGTGTGGTATTTTATTCTGATGCAGGAGATAGAGCTAAAAAACTCTTTGAATAGTTATTCAGACTGCACTTTATGTATATCTGCAGCAATTTATGTAAATACATGGTTACAATTTTCAACCAATAGTTTTTGGCCACTGGATGCTTTGCTGTGGTGTTTGGCCTGTTCTTTCACTGACTGGAACTCTGTTGCTCAGTTAGTGTTTGACCAGGAAGTCAGAGAGAGTTTCTTCTGGTTTCTGTTTTGGTTGTCATAACTGATAAAAGCGGGTTTTTACTTCAGAGAATTAAGTTTCTAAGTTTCTAGATAATTTTGCATGCATATTTTCATGATTCAAAGTGATTCTTTTATTAGCTGGTTCTCTCAGCCTAAAATCTGTGCAGAGAGCAACAGAGATGAGGAATAAATACAGTCAAAGTAAATGTAATATGCCTTCCTGATCAGAGAAATGTCTTTGAGATAATTCTTCCAAGTCTATTAGACTTGAGAGTCTAGTAGCCACCTGTGCTGGTTTTGCCTGGGGTAGAGTTAATTATCCTCTCAGTATTTTGGATTTGTGCTGAGCACAGGGTTGATAACAGAGAGATGGCTTTGTTATTGCTGGGCAGGGCTTACACAGAGCCAAGGCCTTTCCTGCTTTTCATAATGTGTCACTGGTGAGAAGTTACATGGGTTACGTGGGAGACTGGGAGGAGACACAGCCAGGACAGGTGACCAAAAGTGACCAAAGGGATAGCCCAGACCATGTGACATCATGCTCAGTGTATAAAGTGGGGGGCAGAAAGAGGAAATGGGGTGGACATTGGAAATGATGGCGTTTGTCTTCCCAAGTCACCATTACATGTGATGGGAGTCCTACTTTCCTGGAGGTGGCTGAACACCTGCCTGCCCTTGGGAAGCAGGGAATTAATTCCTTATTTTGCTTTGCTCGTTTACACGGCTTTTGCTTTCCCTATGGAACTGTCTATATCTCAACCCATGAGTTTTCTGGCTTTTACCTTTCTGATTCTCTCCCAGATCCTGCTCGTAGGGTAGTGGCTGTTGAAAATTAAACAAATCTTTTGTAGATCCTTATGCATATATTTTAAAATTTTACTGGTTTTTAGCAGGCAGAAAATACTGTGAAGAAAACCTCCCCTCTAGCAGAACTGTTGCTTCTGTTAATAACACACTACTGAGAAAGCAGTGCAGAGGCATTATAAGTAATTCTTTGTGAGGGAGGATTTGTTAATTTTTAAAAGGAGAGGTGTGGGAGAAACTTGTGTTTCTATTAAAGTCATTGTGAATTTAGGCGATTCAGTGGAGCATACAGAGCTCAGTGCTGTAAGATACTGAACCTCAGGGCTGTGATCCAAAAAAGCATTTAAATACCTGCCTATTGTCAAGCCCCTGAATAATCTTATAGCAGGAAATGGATCTTTTTGTATTCTCGGAGGAGTATTTCAGCATGCTTTTCTGAAATAGATCCTTAGTACAGTTGTGGGTTTGAGCCCAGGAGAAGCAAGGAGTACCAATAAAGAACTAAGTACAAAGCAAGCAACAAAAAATAACATCTTGATATATGAAGTTGCAGCAAAAGAAATGGGCAGCAAAGAGACTTGAAGACTACTGAGTACTGCAAAGAAAAAGCTTTAGTTTCTTAGTCATAGAGTGTGTTGTTATATTTGAAGAAGCCAAGATTGTAAACTAGATTAGATATTGATGTTAATCATGTTACTGAAAATCAAAGTAACAATACTGAAATCACTGTCTGATTAACTACTCAGTTTTATAATTGCATGCTGCAAAGCCAGAGTAGTTCCATATTGCCAGCTGACTCTCAATTTAGCGTATTCATATAATCATTTGAAGTATGAAATGAAATGCTAGATACAACAATAGAAGGAAGGCATGTAAATCTATTCAAGAAGGTGATCATACATCAGAAAGAGGAGGGAAATCACAGCAGCCATGTGTTAAATATTTGGTTGAATATAAAGAAGTAGAAAATTGCTTCTACTTTTCACTCCGCATAAGGTAAGTACCAGCCCTGTAGGACTGTTGTCTCTCTTTGGCTTTTGATTATTCATGGGTTTCTCGAGATGGAATACAGAAATGGGACACAGCATCCTGGGATGCTGGCTGAAACAAAAGAAAAACAGGTTGTTGAATGCTGCTATTGTTAGACTAATCTTTATTTTCCTCTGTGTATTGCTTTGTTTTGTTTTCCTCCATCTCATATAAAATACTGCAATCTTCTTAGGTTTCTTTGAGTCACAGAACTGCACTGTCAAATTGCTTCTGCATTCTTTGTAATTGTAATTGCATTTCTAATTTGTAATTCTGAACAACAAAATGCTAAGTGAATCAAAAATCTTGCAACTCTGTCCAAGTGACCTAAGGTAGACCTGTCATACTCTGAGTTGTGGTACTGGCAAAGGTAGTTAACTGATGTTGGTGGTGTCTGGATAAACTGTAAGGATAATCTAGTTTTCATAAGATATTTAGATACCCAACCTGTTTGGACACTTTCAGGATTTGTAGCAAACACACAACTGCCACTGAATCCTCACTTTATGTTTTCATTTAGATCCTCAAACATCTTTGAAATTTTTCCCCTTGGTCCAGTCCAACACTCCTTAAACTCCACAGATATTTCTGTCATCTTAAGATAGTGTCCTAAATTAAGATTGTGATGTTTATATGATGTCAGCATAGCATCATTTCACTTCACAGCTGGAGTTTTGAAATAAGTCTTCAAAACTGAAAATTCTTGTACAGATTTAGTGGCTACCACTTAATTTTCACATTCATATTCTGCTTTACACTTCAAAGCAAAATGATATATGAAGGGAATAAGAGCCTAGATCTGATTTTCAGGCGTGTGAATTGCTGAGCCTGCCAAGAGGCTGGTGGGCCAATCCTCCTGCCATGGCAGAGTGCCTCTTTACCCATAACTTCATAACCTCCTTTTCCCTGGCAGCCTGTGCAGTAGGAGGTGTACAGCTGAATTCTGAGCTTGCACCAAGTCTTGGTAACAATGACAGTAAGAAGTGCAGTGAAATCATTATAGGATAAAAAAACCCAAAACTCTAAAGACTCTGTCAGCTGTGAGCTATCTCTCTGTTATCCTAGGTTTAATACTCCTTTTTCTGTCCAGGGCTTCTGCAGAGTTGACATCTGCAAAGCACAGTATCAGTAGACTGTTCAGGGAAGGTGAATTAAGAGCTTCCAAAAAAACATTAAAATCTAAGTCCTTGAAATATTTTTATTCAAGGGAAGATCTTTAAAATTGTACAGTAGTATTTCCCTTATACAACAAAATCTAATTTGTCATAATAAACTCCTTGCAGTGTAATAGCAAACTAGTTCATTTAAACTTGTGTGCAAGGATTTCCAGTGCAGATAATCTGTGAGCATCACGCACACTTCATTACCTGCATTCTGAGGCAGGCAGTGAAGTCATTCTTGCTGTAAACATTTTTAGGAGTGAAAATTTTGAGGACCAGACCTTCAATTTGTGTACCAGTTGGATATAGTCTTATTGCCTACCAGGAAATGACACCAACTTTTGCCAGCTGAGACTCTGAATCGTGCTTTTCTAAATGGTATCTGATCAGTTTTCTTTGTAAAGCAGTGCTTGCTTAATACTTTTTCTCTCCTGCTTTATATTAGGGCCCCCCCAGCGAATCGTTTCCCCCAAACAAGACCATGAAGAAAGGAAGCATGACAAAGTTTTGGACAAGGGCAGTGAAAGTGGAACTTCCTGTAACGAGTTGTCCACCTCAAGCTGTGACAGCCACTCGGAAGCAAGCACCCCTCAAGAAAACGCCACCAGCACTCAGCCATCCACAGCCCACCAGCCAAACACTCTGACGTTGGATCGTCCCTCCAAGAAGGCCCCAGTGCAGTGGATGCCAGCACCAGACAAACGCAGGAACAGTGAACTCTTTCAAACTCTCATTAGCAAGTCCAGAGAAACAAATCTTTCCAAAAAGAAGGTGTGTGAGAAGCTGAGTGTTGAGGAAGAAATGAGAAAATGTATTCAAGATTTTAAAAAAATTCACATTCCAGATTACTTTCCAGAGCGCAAACGTCCCTGGCAGTCTGAACTCTTACAGAAATATGGGTTATAGTAATCAACTCTTTCCTGACGTATCTCTGAGGCATTTGATGTTTGTTATATTGCCTCTAACTTACTGATGTCATCCTCCTGGCTGACTCTGCCACCAGAGCTATTCCTGCTGCTTATTTCTTTCTGTGAACAGTGGATGTTGGATAGTACATGTTTTTCTTTAAAAATATATATAGAAAATGATAGAAACTTAAAAAATGCAAAAGGTGTCTCATCTAAACCACTTCATAATAGCAAAGAAAAAAATTGCATGGTCAAGAAAGATGGTTTTCGAACCACAGTCAGTTGAGCTTCATTATTGTTTTGGAACTTAACAAATAAAAATCTCAATCATCAGTTAACACCTCACTTTATGTCACCATTAAAAATGACTCAGACTTGCTAAGGACGAAGAGAAACAGGGTTTAAAATTCAATTGAACTGGTTTTGGAACTAATTCCCAACATTCTCTCAATGTTAATGCAATAAAGCAAATACCTATTTTGCATGAGCACAATATTGCAAATAAATCACACAAGAACAAGAGGTTGTCTGTTGCTTGGAGAATTACTTGTTCGATAACAAGCCTATAAACGTAAAATGTCTAAGGGATTGAATTTACTTTGTTCTGGATCTGTGATTTTTTTGTGTGTACAGTGTTCTGTATGTAAGGATGGTGTAAATATGCCTTATATTGTTTTATTATTGCACCAACAATGTTCATCTATTAGTGCTTGTCAGGATTATTTCTGTGAAATGCAAATTTATGGCAGATTGTGAAAACTGGTTTGATGGTTTGAAAGTTTTTGTTATGTTAGTCGTTAAAAATGCAGAAAAATAAAAGAGAGTTTAATGTATTTATTAAAAGAATCATCTAGTAGATTTTCTTGGCTGTTGTTATCACTTCTCCTTTTTAAATAGAATCAAGCAAGTTTTTACTTTTTGTTCAATATCTTCATAACTACTCTGCTGGAAATAAAAAAAAACATATTTCAAGAGTGGAAAAAATATTTAGGGTAGTGCCATTTAATTGGAACTGCCATACAGACCCTAAGAGAAAGAGAGTTATGCTGAGAAGCAGCACAGGATGTACTAAAAAATTGAGTGGTTTTACTAGCAGAGCGGAAAGCAGTTCCAATTTGACAAGTTCAAAAAAATCAGCTTAGAAATAGAAGATTTAAAATACCACAGTAGAGTGTGCTACATTTACAAATGAAAAGTTTCTGTGAATAGTCAGCTCTGTATGGCAAACCTGTTATCTCAGCTCAGATACGGGAAAATAAATTCCTTTCTCATTATAGAAACACCAAGAAGACAAGTGTGGTTCAGACAGCCACAGCTGAAATGGGGAAGGGCTGCTCGAGTTCACCAAAGAGCTGCTGAGTTCTTACAGATTTCAAATTATTGCTGTGAGCACATAAATGTACACATGCACATTTAGAAGGGTTAATCTCCATACACATTCTATAACACTAACTGCACAGTTGTGTCAGAAGAGATGTTTTGCATCTTCTGGTAATTTTAAGTGGTTTAGCTAAAGTAAAGAGGACTTCTTGTATTATAATTTCAGGGTTATTCCTGATATATGTATTACTTTTTAATCCTCTAAAAGACCACTTTAAAAATCTTCTAGTAGTTTTTTAGAAGCAACTTCATTCACCAATTCTTTTCTTAACCTATCTAGAACTAGATAGTTGTTCGTCTATTCAGTTAACTTGTTGGCTTCAGCATATTTTCACAACATTTTAATAACTTGAAGGACTGTACCTGGGATAAGTCTAGTCTGAAGTGATGCAGACCAGTATGAGATCATTTGGCATCTCAGGTTTGCCTTTATGTTCCTTGCTTGCTTCTTCCTGCTGCAAAAGACCCATTCTTTCTTTTGGAAGTTTAATACTTCTTAGACAACTTTTGCATTTACTTTCTATCTTTTCTAATCTTTGGCCTCCTAGTCTTTACCTGGTGAAATTTCCAACTGTTTAACCATGATTTATCCTCCAGTGGATACAATTCTAGTTTTACTTAGTCCAAAGTTTGATTAATACTGAGAGTTTTGTTTCCATCTGGGATTATACATTTTAGATGCAGACAGCATCTTGAGCATTTCTAGTAAACCTTGCTGTTGAATTTGGAGGGTTTTTTTGCCTGCCTAGTTATTCTCAGTATTCTAGGAAGTAACAGCCTGAGGTATGTCTAGGCGATTTTTTTTGACCTGTCTATTGGTTTTAATTTGTCAGTATATAAATATTTTTATGAGCTGTTTTTTTTCTTTTAATATACTCCCTAAAATTTCTCAAAACATATTGAGTCATTCTTGAGGAGAATAGAGTATTTTGTTGATATGTATTTTAATACATGAGAACTGTAAGATTTTTGATAACCACTTTCCTTGTGTTCATGAGGCATGTGAGTGATGTGGCAGATGAATGACATTACTGTTACTTGGTGACCACGGTGCCATCTTAAGACAAAGTGATTTAGTTGTGGAATTAGACAGTGTACATTGTCCTTTCAGAGTGAAAAATTTCAATGTGTTGTAGTCAGAGAGAGAGGAGAGAAACCACAGGTCATATGAATCCCTCAGCTGTATTCTCCAATTCCTGTCACACTTTTCACCCAGTTCACCCAGGAAGAGCTCCAACCCTACCTATATAGTTATTATTATACAGTTTTCAGACAATTAGGGAGAACACAAGCTGAGACATTCAGTGCAACAGAGGAGCTTGTGGGTATTGTGGTGGCCGTGGTTGCTTGGAAGCTCAGAGATGTTACAAGAGAATTGTATATTAGAGGCACTTGGAGGGTTGATTGTTTCCTATTGTCTTACATTCTTCTTATTTTCCCATGATAGCTGCTTTTTCTTTGTTCATTTTAATATTCTTTTTCTCTTCTTTTCAGCTATTCACTTTGTTATGCACTAGAATAGTCTACCATGGGAATCTGTGCCTTTTATTGGGCTTCAGCAGAGGCAGTCAGTACACTAAATATTCACTCAATTTGAAACTTATGAAGATAATGTTTTTCTGAAAACAAAACAAATACAAATACTGATTTTGGTCAATCCTAAATTATAGTCATAGAATGGTTGGGGTTGGAAGGGACCTTTTAAAGGTCATTTAGACCCTCCTGTGATGATCAGAGATATCTTCAACTAAATCAGGTTCCTTGGAGACCTGTTCCAGAGTCTCACCACCCTCATCATAAAAAATATCTTACTCATAACTAGTCTGAATCTGCCCTCTTAGTTTAAAACCATTAAGCTGTTTCCTTTCACAACAGGCCCTACTAAATGTTTGTCCATATGTTTCTTATAATCTTGTATTTTCTTACTATCGTATCTGTGTCTGTCCAGTTCAGAGGGAAGGATGTTGTGGAGACTGTGTCAAAGGCCTTGCATAAGTAGAGACAGATCTGTAGCTCTTCTCTGTCCACTGATGCAGTCACTCCATCACAGACGACCTCTGGATTGTTCAGGAAGGACTTTCTCTTGGTGAAGGTGTGCTGGCTGTCTGCCATGGCACAGCTTCTAAGAGGATCTGTTCCATGATCTTCCCAGACACAGAGGTGAGGCTGACAGGTCAGTAGTTCCCAGGGTCCTCCTTTCCATCCTTTTCAGAGATGGGTGCAAATTTGGTTTAGTGCAATTCAGGTAAGACTAGGTAGGTTTTAGTGAATAATTTAGTAGATTTAAGTGATAATTTCTTCGATAAAATTTATTTTAAAATTTAAATAAGGAAAAATACAAAGAAGTAATTTAACGTGTAAATTAAGTAAGCACATTTCTGGAAGGAAAGCAGTTCTTAAAACATAGAATTCTTGCCTTTGCAGATTTTCTTTCTAAGTCAACACAATTCCTTTCATTATGGTTTTACTGGGAATACAACATGGAATACATATCCCATTATGTTTTTCCAATGAGTTTAATTCTTAATATTTGACATGTTCAGAAATATACAATGGTATAGTCTAGATTAAAGATTTGAAACTGATAAAAATAAAATCTTCCTTTATTAGTAATCTCCCAGTTAAGTTAATATTTCATGAGAATAACGAATTAGAATGTGATGCCAAAGTAATGTTGTTATTATTGTCCGTATTTATTCGCTAGACAAGTGAATTTTAAGCCCTCATCAGATGTTGCATGCACCAGTTTTTATTGTTCTAACTGAATGATGGGGACTGGAGATACAGTTTTTCCCAGAGTTGGAGTTTTGCCATACAGTGATGTTTACACTTTAAAATATGTGAACAATGATCAGAATGATATGCTGGACTAGTCTATTACTGAAGGATTATTCCATTAATAAAAATTTTTAAGCCTTAGAATAACTGAAATTAATTCTAAAATAGAATTTTAGAATTCACTTTGATTTCCTTTGAATGAAAAAATATAATAAATTGCTTAAAATTCATAATCTTATGGCCTCCTGTAAAAAAATAGCGCTTATGCAATATCGTTTGACTTGCTAATGTTGTCTTTGTTCAAGTAATGGTATTTAAAAATATACTTCCTACTGGAGGTGGAAAACCCAAATTAGTAACGAGAGGGCAATCTTGGGTTCCTTTTACAAGTGACTCATGTCCTGAACCAAGCTCTTTGGGACGTTCAGAAATTATCGAGAAATCATCAGGTTTCTGCAGGATTGCACCACTGATGGGGCTCATCATAAAAATAACATTCACACATTACTTCAGCTTATATATTACAGGCCAACAAGTAGTTTCTCATTTTCTGGGATCTGTTATCTAGAAGAGGTCTTCAGCCTGCTTCGTATTTTCCACTCTGCCCCTTTTTTTTATTGTTACCATGGACATACCCATACAGTCACTTATTCAGAGCTTATCCATTCCTTGCCTGGAGACACATATTCAAATTCAGAGGAGAATAAACTCCACTGGAAACTGGTGGGGGAAGCTGGACACACTGGCAGTTACTGGTTTGAATAACTTCAGCACTGCTGGCAAGAAGATGCCATAAAGCACAAGCTGGAAGGCAAACTCACATTGCCCTACAGCATATGCTCTGTTTCAGACTGTCAGGTGGCACATGGCTTTAGAAAAGACCAGTCCTCCAGTGAAACAAGCCACAGTCATTATTCACTGATGAATGACCCACTGATGCTCTTGGTGTCCTGTTGGCTGCCTTAACTGCTATGTGTTGGTACTGCTGCTAAATTGGACACCCCAGTTCAGAGAAGGTGGTGCTGGGCTGCACGAGGCTGGGGCAAGTAAGAGCTGTGAGAGCTCCTTCTCACACTGTACCCTCATTCCTGGGGATATACAGCTTGTTGCAGGCTGCTGGAGTGGGTACTTGCCTTCATACCAGAACACCTTGCATCACTATCTGAAGTGGGATTTTTGTTTTATTTTGATGGATCATTACTGTTTGCTGAGAAATAAGCCATTAAATGGAACCAAATCCCAGTATTCTTATGTGTAGAACCATAGCAGAAGATGGCAATCTCTCCTGCTTTAGCACACTCTTCCTTCTTTGAAACTGGGCTTGTGACAGCATGAAAGGGGGTGCTGAGAAAACAGAGTACAAATGGTGCCCAGAAGAGAAACTCAGCACCGACTGTGTTCCCATCTGTTTGGAGCCTGGCACCCTGGCAATCCTCAGCTGCAGGCATTAGATTGTGTAAGGCACATTGGGGAAAAGCACAAATGGACTCAATACAGCTAGTGATGAATATAACAGAAAAAGTATTTGAGAATTTTCTCCTCCCCTAAGGACTCTTCCTCTTCTTACTGGGCCATCTCTTCTCCTCAGATAATAAGGAAAAGGAATTACGAAAACCAATAAGAGACCAGATGGATATAGTGGGAATATCCATGTCTCTCTCTTGTATTGCCTTTTAAAATTTCTTTTTCCTCACCATGTTAATGTTACTTTTTGTTCTTTTATATACATAAAAGGGAAATGTAGAAATAGCTTGATGGAATTAGTTCTAAGACCCTAGCTCATATAATCCTTCATAGAAGGATGAAGTTCTAGCAGTGAGAATGTTAAGTGTTTCAATTACAGTGCAGTGTAATTTTTAGCAAGCAGTCACCCCAGAAGAGATGAGTACCAGTAACAAGTAAATTAAATTTACATAAAAGGAATGGAAATCATAAATAGGCAATAAATAAATCTTTCCAGATTCCAAAGCAACATTTAATTCTGAAATACTTTACCTCTTATCTGCTTAGCATGGATGCAATTCATTCTTTTAATACAAATCAATTGATAATGTGCTCCAAACTTAGACTCCTCCTCATGTATTGCTGAAAGATTGTTTTCTTCATATATATACTGTACATAGTAAATGTAAAGTTTTGGCAGCAGGCAACACCTGATAGAATATTTTTCATCCCTACTGATTTTCTAGTTTGTCCTAGAAGGAATTGTGAAAACTATCAATCAATGACCCTTAAAAGCTTTATTCCCTGTTTCTCTTCCCATTTAGGTGAATTGTGTGTTTCATAAGGTGTCATTTTTCTGTTGAAGGTAGCATTTGATTCAATGTAGCACAAAATAGTCACTGACAGTGTGCCCCTGAATTGTTGTGATTTATACCTGCCCCTGATTTAAATTACATTAGTTAGCTTCTGACATGAGCAGTTTAGGTGACTGCTGAGTGATTGAACACCTACCATACAGTTGAGAAATAAGCTTAAAGAAGCTAGAGATAAAAGTAGTCCTCCATGCAATTGTGGATTTGGAAGCGTCCCAAAGGATTGAAAGCCCCAGCCCCTCCAGGTCATGTCATGTGATGCTATCTCTGTAGCAGGAGGGATGAGGGGCCCTTGTGTATCCTTTGCCAAGGGCAAGCTTGCTTTCAACGTCTTGCAGAACTAAGACCAGTCTTCAGGAAAAAGTTGCTATTTCACAGGTTTTATGATGCCAGACCTGAATGACCTCATGGAAAAATTAAAGAACACTTTCTTGCTCTCATGAAAATGTAGGCTTGACTTCTATTTTTGTCACTAAAGTCACTAAATTTATGTGAACAGTTACCTGAAACTTCCGTGGCAATTTAAGGACTGTTGTTTCAAATATGTCTCATGACTCTTCTTGAGCTTCTTCCAGCTGTTCAATAGTGTTTTGGGAAAGAGGATGCACATATTCTATTTTTGGTAAGTAATGGAAGGACAGAGGTAGAAAAAAAAAATATTCCCTTCCTGCAATGTGATGGGATGTTTCCATATATAGAATTATTAATTGTTTTCATATTGCAAATTGTGTCACCTTTTTCTTTATTTTTTTTCCCCATCACTTTTTCCTGGATATATACAGCCCAGATTTTAAATTATTTCTAACTAGGCACCTTTCTTCAAATTTTCAGTCATATTTTACTTTTCTCTCTGTTTCTAATTACTTTTGAGTCCGTCTTTTTTTTTTTAATCAAATGTCATGAACATTCCATTTACTTTAACTTTGAGAATATGGGAAAGAAAACATATGAAAGACACCTTCAAAAGCACATAGAGATCCCAAATCCGCTGTGGCATTTAATGAGACTTGAGAATGTAACTCTTTTTTTCCTTCTGTTTCTGAAAAACTCATGTCATCTCTGCAGTGATCTCTATGCCCTTCCCCTCATCTCAATAAGACCTATTATCATCTCTAACCACAGCTTCCTACTTCCACTCCAAAGCTATTTGAATTAATTTTACAAGCTTTCTTGACATTGAAATCAGGAATTATTATCCTGTCCCATTCTTTTCATCCACTAATTCTGTAGTGTGTTTGAAAGGAATAATGAATCAAGTTTGTCTGACAAGAGCTATGTTTTAATACTCATCATAAGTCTGTCTTATTCCCACACAGTGGTAAACAGCAATTGTCTGAGGCAATCTGTGATAGGCATCTCAGCAGGAGGCAAGTAATGATGCTGCTCAGTCAGGTACAGAAATGAGAACTCTTACACATACAAGCTTCAATAAATTAGCTGTACATCGGTGCTTCTGAAAAGCTACAGGAATTTTCCAAAGTCTTCTCTGTCCCTCTATAAGTCTTCACACACAGTAAAACTGTCATGAAGGAAAGAGAAAGAAATTAAGTCAATAACAGGATAAAAAAAAAATACTTCTACATGGCTTTGAAAGTGATTTGAGTGGTTTCCTCCCACCTTCAAGTACCTGGGGAGCGATGTGATCTTTATGTGCTTTAAATTCATCATCCCCACATCACCACCTTGATGATCTGCTGATAGCCATCCTGTGAACTGGGGCTCCCAGATCACTGAATTGTTCCCAGCTGGTGCTCAGGAGCTGAGATCCTGCTTGAATTCATAGCAGCCACCAAGGGCCTCATCTCCAGAACCACATCAATGCACCATCTTAGGAAGCATAGATGTAAGTTCATGGGTCATGTCTTAACAATGGTGCAAGTGCAATGTATTATTCCCACAAATATGTTTTTTGGATGTGTGCTACATCTCATTGTGATCTTGACTGCAGAAAATTTCAGCAAAACTGCAATATTATTCAGGGGCCGTGTCCAGAATCATAACTTGTATTTACTGTAACCATTAAATGATCAAAGGATTCTTTTCAGCTGGTAAGATACCAGGGTCTTAAGCTGTCACATGCTTACATGATTATCCAGTTGATGCTTTCTCACAAGTCTGAAGATATGTCATTTTCTTCAGGCTCCTCAGTCATCCACAGATATTCAATAAGAATAACTATTTATGCAGTAGGTGTGTGCTGATTTACATAATATCCCAGAATGCCTGTCATGATTTACATTTATTTTTATTTTGCATGAGCTGCATGTTTAATGCTGTACAGTTAAGCATAAAGACTTGTCTCCTGTCCCAAGACAATTGAAAATGGCAAAACAAGAAGTGGGACCATTGAAATGAATGTAACATAAATGCAAAGAGATTGCAATTCCTATTGTTATTCTTTAGAATGTTTCTGTTTAAATTTTATTACAGTGTGGGGTGTAATCACAATCTCTTCATATTCTTTTTTTTTACATCAATGAAAACCCCTGTGAATTAAATCAAGTCATTTCTAAAGCACGTCTTTTCAGCACCAAATGTGCCAAATTACCCATCTTCCTTTTTGTACCTTTTACACCTTCACATTTGTAAGACTTATCAAGTTACTTTGCACTATTGTTTGGTCATCAACTGTGTGATCAACTAACTTAGAAATCATATCATTGCAAAATAGAAAAAAAAACTTCTCATGTATAACCAATTTCCTTACAAAACATTTTGGTTGGTATGTGATAGGTGAGAAGTTTTATCATGTGCCACCAGGCAGGAAAGCTCCTGAATGGCCGAAGGTGTTTCCTCACAGGCCTTGGCTCTGCAGCCTAATGTTTAAGTAAGATCCTGTGCTTTGTCAAAGGTTCATATGAACTGGGTTCTTGTCCACGGATATCCAATTGCAAGATTATTGCCTTAAAATTGAGCCCTTAAGTTTACCATCTGTTCAAGTTCTGGCAGTGCACAGCAATATTCTGATGCAGCTGGTAGCCAGGGAATCTTAACTCATGGAAGAGGGGTAGATGGAAGAGCACCATGTTCCTCAGAGAGACTGGTTAAACAATTTTGAAAAGGAACATAAAAGCTCATCTACCCGTAAGAATGGAGGCGCAGACATTTGCAGAGGTTCAAGGAAGAATCTCTCCATCTTGAATGCCACATATCTGAATTCTCCAAGTCCATTCATCAGGCAGAAGTATTGGAGTAGGTGACTGGAGGTGCACTTTTCTGCTCTTTGTAACAGATGTTCCACCCAAAGTTTCTCAAAGGAAAACTTGAAGAGACTCCGTAGAAGGCACTTTTCTGAAACAATTTGCTGATCCATCACTGCCATTAATTGTTTCAACACTTAACATTGCAAATCCACTTATGTTACCCAAGTGCAATACTTCATGGCAGAAAAGCTGTACCTTCTGTGCTGTGCTGTTCTGTATGCAGTTCAGGTGGGAAAATGAGCTACTTTTTTTGAAGTTTTATGAAAGAGAACCATTTCTGGCAGTAGGGATATTTTCTGTCAGTTGCAGAGTGTATTCCCTCTAAGCCATCACAGCAAATTCCTATTTTCTTTCTCCTTTGACAGGCTCTGTCTTCTGCACTGCACAGCATTGCTAAAAGCATTGCTCCCACGTGGGATTATCAGTTTATTGGACACCACCAGAGGAGAGCAAGTACTGCTGCTCTCCCTATACAGAAAAAGTACTTATAGCCTTTACCTCCTCTCAGTCTCTCTCTTTACCTCTTCTGTCTTATAAGGCTTAATGAAGCCAACTGCATAGTCTGCAGATTCAGCATGGAATCTGGGTTGTTTACTGGTTTGTGGGTTTTTTTCCCTCTGTAAGCTTTCTTCTAGAGACACCAGCTGCAAATCTGGGCTGGAAGCCAACTTTGTCTCTCCTTGAATAAAAATAAGACAGAGCTAGTGGGAAGTGTGGAGAGGGCAGCGGAAGATCACACAGCAACTCATGTCAACCACGCAATGAAGGCCCAAGACGCAGCAAGCTGTGAGGTGCTGCCCCAGAGGAGGAGCCTTAAACAACATCCATGCAAACACAGGCACCTGCAGATGTGCATCCCCTTGCCAAGCACAGCCCAGGTGTGATGGCAATAAACTGATTTCAGCTTTTCCTGAACTTACAGGAAACAGAGCTGCAGGATGAGAGGGCTTACAGGCCCCTGCACCAGCTGGGTATGGGCTCTCCCGCCCACCACAAAGCCTAGACAGCGACTGAGGCGGATCCTGGAGGGAGCAGAGGCAAGCACAGTGTGCTCAGAAACCATGATTTTCCTAGGCTGAAGTGGGGATAGTCAGCATATTCACTGTAGGGAAGCCAAGAATAACTCTGTGCCATTTGTGAGAGGCTGCAAAAAGGAGCTTAGACTGGAGGCAAGGCCATGAAAAAAAGAAGTGGCTGCTCAGTAAGGTGATGATGATAGAATAGGAAACAGTGATTTCTTCCCTGAGGCTGTGGAGAATAGAAATGTGCCTTCCAAAGGAGATAAAGTTGAATAGCAGGGAAAGGAAAAGAGGCATTCCTGAGTTCTGCCAACTTTGTCTGGTCCAAAAAACTTTCTCTCTCATTCATCCACCCTTTCACAGAACTGGTAACTGTTACAGCATGAGCCCTAACATGCTCCCAGAGAGCGACCTGTGTCTCTGAGCCCAGAGCACACTGCTGTAAAATCACTGACAACAAGGCAAAGGGACAGGTTCTCATTTGAATATCTGAAGACTGTTTATCCAGGGACAGCAAAGGGGTCTAGGGACAGGAGTTGCTTTGAATGGGTTCAGGGATGAGAACTGATCTGAGGGCTCAGGGTTAAATGAGTGGCAAAAGGGGCAGATCTAAGGGTCAATGGCCAATAGGGGCAAAGGAAAGTGGTGCAGGGGAATGGCTAAAGGTTGGGAGAACCTATAGGGCAACAGGGGTAGAGCCCTGCAGCAAAAACAAGCCCCTGGGGACTGAGGGAGGGAAGAACATTCTGGAAAGGGTACGTAAATGATAAATGGTGGCTGAACAGGGGTGGTAGAACTTAAAAACCAATGAGGGAACAGAACTTACAATACATTAACACTGCAAAGGCCCATGGGAGGGAGGCCTTTTCTCTCTCTGTCCTAGAGGGGCGTCTCTCCCCTCTCCCCATTTGCCACTTCCCCTCCAGGGCTGAGGCGAACCCCCCTGGAGACAGGCCCCTGGGCCTCCACTGATAACTGCTTCCATGCACAGACCTTGCCTTTCCCCTCCCTTCCCAGAGGCTCATGGTGCTTTCTTCACAGCTATCTTTTCACCAATTGTATTGAAACTGGACACAGATTCATGATGGGGAACAGCTGCTCAGCTCTAGCATAGCTAACTGAGCCATCCCTGGCAGCATAATGGATGTATCATTCACCTCATTGAAAAGAAAAATTTAAAAAAGTAGGCTTTCAGGGAAATCCAGAGCAGCAAAGCAGTTCTAGGATGTGACTGTCCAGATGTTATTCTGGATGAGCTGGGGATGGTCCCTGTCTACAAGACCTGGGGTGTGACTGTTTGGTGTGTACTCAGGTTGCAGCATTTGGGTAGGTGGGTGATGATGGATGGACAGATACCTGAAGGTTTAAGCAGCAGGTGAGTTACAGTTTGACAGAAGTTTAGGATGTGTGGATTGTAAGCAAAGCTGCCAGTCTGCCTCTTTATAAATCCCCCTCTGTGGACTGATGTCCTGGCCTATCTCCATCCCCAGGGAGGTGCACACTGCTCAGGGTTTCCCTATGTCCTGGTTGCTCTGCTCCCTGGCTGGGATGCTGGGACAAGTCCTGGCTGCCCATTCCTGCACTGCTGTTACACAGTGAGCCACCATGGTTCCTAACAGTGGGTATGCATACAGCAACTAGATATGTTCTTAGGAAGAAAAATAAGATTGGAATACTAAAGCAGTACAAAAAAAAATAGAGGAATTTTCACAAAAATGCAGGAACAATAACAATGTGTCTGTCATTGCAGTTGTGGTTGATTAAAAGTAATCTCTTTTTATAAGTTTTCTATATTTTTCAGGTCAAGGAACAGAAGCTGTGCAAATATATGCCTTGGACAGTTCTGCTTACTGCTCATTTTTGCTTCCTTGCATTTGAAACAGCTCATAATAATTTTGTTTGGGACAAAAAGGTTATGTGCTTCAACTAATACAGGACAGCAATGAAGCTCTAACTGTGTGTTGGAAGCAATCACCCACAAAATATAGCCCTTCTTCCAGAATACAATAGTCTGGAGGATGATAAAATGTCAGCATGCTTCTGGAAATACCTGTTTGTCAGAGAAACAAGAAAAAAAATCTTTCTCTGCCCCTCCCTTTCAATTTATGTAACTGTTAAGTCTGACTTTTAAAAGCAGTGGAGCTGGTAGAAGAAAAAGTACAGATACTTAAAAAGTCTTATCAACAGGAAGAGCATTAGGCATGTCCCTGGGGTTAGGGAGAAAAAGACTTATTTCTACTGTAATAAATTAACAGTTTACCAAAATATAGTGTCTATACATCTAATGAGTTCTAAATCCTAGAACCAGCATTTGTCATTCATTGCCTGTTTGCTTTTCTACTCACAAAATCTAGTATTTTTTGCTTATTTAGACACTGCCAGAACAGCTGTCCATTCTATCAATTGAGAGAGGTTTTTAAAACTGGAGACAAAGCATCTTACGCCGCTATTAGGCCTCTTTTACTGTCATTCCTTGTGAAGAGCCTTAGTGCAAATGAGAATCTGGCACCTGTCTCTTCATAAACACTGACATTTATTAGCAGGTTAAGATAGAAGAGGAGTCCTTTTGATGAGTAGCATAGAAGATAATTAATTAGAGTTGTAATTCAGCAGAAAAGTGTTAAATTTAAACTTCAGAAGAATTATAAAACTTAATGAATTGACCTGGAATGTGCTGAAATTTCTAGCAGCTTCCTAATTGCCCTAAATTAAACGACCTAAAATTGTGATCGGACATTAAAATAGTTGAATTTGTTGACCTGACCTGTGAACAGGCAGTAAATAACAAGCTGGAAGGATTGATAATAGATGTATGTTCTGAGAGAATGAATATGCCTATCTATAGAAAATACAAATAATTTGTTTAATAATTCCTAGCCAATGAAGATTACCATTTTAAATCTGTTTCTGTTCATTTCTAGGAAGACCCAGAGGCTTCAGCAGGGGAGCTTCAAACAACATTTTAAATAAGGAGTTCCCAATATAAATATATAAACCAGGAAATGCCAAATGGGCAGCTTTCTTTTGGCTGCTCTGCTTTCCTGCCTGACTTAACTCCTGTCTCTTTTGTGTTGTGCATGCTGGCCTGGCAAGCAGTCAGTCGGCTGTCACAGGTGCTTGAAGACAAAGGTCCGATGAACATGCTCCCTGTAGAATGCTTCTGATCTTTAGGTTTTAATATATTTTGTAGATATTTTTTTAGAGTTCCCTTACCTTATACCACATCTGTAAAAGCAGGGACATTCAGTTTAGTGGACTATGAAGCTGGTGTGGCTGAACCTGAGAGCACACACACAAGTCTTATGCAAGGTTCTTGTAACCAAAAAATTTTCTCAAACCAAAAAAAGCTTATTAGAACCATAAAGAGAAATTTTTGAAAGAGATGTTCTGCAGCTCAGCTTTGAGAAGCCCAACTTCACCCCTCATTTACTGCTATAAATGGTGATGGATGCCACTAGGCAGCAGAAGGGAATTTGGGCCAGTGTGTAAGTACTGTGGCAAGCTTAATCATTCCGTGTGTTTGTTTATTTTATCATTTCCTCACTCACATATGGTTAAAGCACAATATTCAGGCTTTACAGGAGGCAAAAAGAGCTGCATTTGTAGTACTCTTGTGGCTGCCATTCACACTGGATATATAATGCAAGAGGTTGATTTATACACTGCCCCCCACCACACACACAAGGTGTCCTGTAGTTAGTCATGAACTACTCTGGAAAGGTTCTCAATCTTTTCTATGTGAAACCTTAGAGGATATCTGAAACTTTAGAGGAAATGCTGAAATAATTTTCATTAGTGTCTGAAGCATCATAAATGTCTGTTTCCTCACACTGATAGAAAGTAAGCCGACTGCTCCCAAAATGCCAGCATTTTTCTTTTTCATTGCCATTCTCACTCTGCTGAAATCATGACATGTGTTCACCACAGCAGTGAGTGCTGCCAAATGGCAGAAGTTCACTGGCACTGCAGGAATAAAACTGTATGCAAATCTAAGGGATTGGAAAAGCTGCTTAGAGGCTCAGGTGGCTTTATTCAGTAAAAGCTAAAGCAAACAGATCCTGCAATACTGCTTGGTAGGGACCTGGGTATCCTAGGGCAGAAATCCTGCAAACACTCTGAGTCAGTGCTGAAGTTCTGGGCAAGTTGCAGTGTTTGTAAGAATCAGAAAGTCATCTGCCTAATTAAGGATTGATTCTAAACTTTTACTTCCCCTTCATTATTATGCACTGCAAGAGCATACTACAAACATTAGCGCCCTGTTATTGGTCCATAATGTGGTGCCATTACTCTGTCCCAGCTCAAATTACCACTGTAATGGCTGTTGGTTTCCAATAACCTACCCCAGTGTGAGATTCCACATGGGAGACACAGTTTATGTGAGGTACTACTAAAAATGTCCCGTAATGTGCATGAAAGATCAAATTGCACATAAAAGATTGAACACCATCTGAATGCAGAGCTTTGCGCTCTCCGCAACAGATGTTTTCTTTCATGCTGCTCAGAAAGGCTATGTCTTGGGGATTATTTTAACACAAATATATATAATTTTCTCTATAAACATTTGTTGGTGCCACTTGTGGTCTCTACTTTCACACTGACATCTCTTTAGTTTACAATGGGATGTAAACACATGGAAGAATGTAGGACTCATCCTTTAGAGTCCAAAGACCTGCAAGTATCATTCTTCGTGGAGGTGTTTCCCACTCTCCAGTCACATGCCATTGATCAGTGTGATCTCAGTTAGCTGTATGCAATTAAATTCAGTTCCTGTTGCATTCAGTGTTTTCTCTGTCTGACACCAAAATATTGGAGTTCCCTCCTGTCCAGTGCTCACATCAGTCCTTACAACAGATATGCTCTGCTAAATAAACACTACACACTCTCCATTTCCCAACCAGCTCCTTCCTCTAAGGCTGTCATTATTTGTTTGGAACTTTGCCTTTTTAAAAAGTGTTTTAATTATAATTCTCTGCTCCTATTTTTCTCTATTTGCAGTTGCCATCATGCTTTAACTAAACCTTGACTGAATAATCCTAAAAATATATCCTGAAGGGTAAGCCATATTTTGAAGCAGAAGATAACATATCACTCTAACAGGAATATGCAGTTCAGACTAACACTTCTTTTCACACTATTTATTTATTCATATATAGAATAGAGGCAACTAGCCAATACATCAGGGGAAAACTTCTATTTATTTTTTCTTTTACCCCTCTCCCTCTGTGATCTGCATCTCACAGTCAATAACTCTTTTACTCCCACATCATATGTCCTGTTAGGTTTCTTTCCTATGATTTTTAATGAAAAGGCAGACTTCTTTTTTAAGTCCATGCATGATTTTTCATATTTGTTAATGCAAAACCCTATACCTTTTATTTTACTTTGCAGAAAACTTCTTCTTTCTCATTAAAAATCCATTTCTTTGCCATCCATCATATTAAAAAACTTGCATACTTCATAGTATTAGGTAATACTTTTTCCATTAACAGCAGAAATCTGCAGTCAGAAGTTCTCTGCTTTTACTTGCTTATTGCTATATGAGGAAAGATTGAAAAGTATGCTACCAAAAATCTCTGATAAGGATTGGGGACCATTCCCACTAATACTGATATGATAAAGGTCTAATCTTTGACTAAAAGTTAAACTGTAGACATATGAATGAAGGAGTATAAAGAGCCTAATAATGCAAATTATGTTCTCCATTTCTTAAAGGAGGATTAAGAGTTTCCTATGGGTGCATCCTGACACACTGAAGTTAGCAAGTACTTTAGCAGTGAGTTTTGTTGAGCTTTAATTACCATCGGGACTCTAGCAGATAGACAGATATCTAATATATTTGTGTGGAAGTTGTGGTTTTCCCCTTCTTTAGCAATAATATCTGAATTTGGTGATGCTCTCACTTGCCAGCTTTAACATTATCAAAATTACATGTCCTTATTTCTTTGGCAGATTTCTAATAATTTGATATGAAACATTGTTATGAAGTAAAGATTTTTGTGTTATTGCATTCAGGAAGTGGTGGGGAAGGAAGATGCCTGTTTTCAACAAGTATTTAAAAGGTTTTAATCTTTTCATAGATAGGGTAAGTGGGCTCTGACTGGAATAGCAATCTGTGTTTCAATGAACAATCAGCTAGCTTCTGCCATATTAAAATCAAAAGAAAATAAATGGAATATGAATGTAGCAGAAACACAAGCCATTTACCGTAGCAAAATAATGCTTCATAGGAACTTTGATCTAAAACCATATTAAACTAGAATTAAATTATATTTCTTATGAGCTTGAACACATTTATGTTAGAAATTGCTTAACTTTCAAAAGGTCTCTGGAAGGAAGCAAAATGGTTGAGGGGACATATTTCTTTTTTCTTGCTTTGTGATTAACAGTCATTAATAACATAGAATCAATCTGATTAATGAAGCATTGCCTTTGCAAATTTGTTTTCTGTCCTGTTATTAAGACAGCACAAGCTTCCATAATTAGACTAGGCAAACTCTATGTCACTTCTGATGGAAAAAATGAGCAAGAGACATAAAAACTCTTTGTAAAGACAATTTGCCAAAAAAAGGGCTGTAGACTACAATTTCAAACTAAGACCTTTAGGAATGAAATCTGACCTTTAGGTATCATGTGACTCAGAGATCCCAAGATTAATGATCTGTCCCTTTCAAATTAAAAATTTAGCCAAATACTTTCTAAGTTAATTTTTTTTTTGGCAGCTGATTGAAATTTGTGGGGACAAGCACAGTAACCTGAGTATGTTTTATATCAGATCTTTGCCTTCTAATAAGACTTTGCCAATTTAGATGACAAATACTGCTGAAACAATAGTTTTAGATGGGAATGAGCTATCTTCTTTGAAAATAACTTGCAACACAAAGTTAACTGAGTTTTTCTCTTTATTACTTCTCTTCATACTAAGGCTGATAGAAACTGGTATCCTGATTTGATGTGACAGTATTTGAGCTCTCAGTTTTCTGCAGGATAAAGAATACTCTGAAATCAAATAATGGAATCATTAGCACAGTGGATCTGCTTGGTACTGGTATTTCCATTTAGCTGGTAAATTAGCTGGGTCTTCACAGCTAAGACTGCAACCAGGGCCCTGTTAGCTCTGCTGCTTTCCATTTAGTCATGATTTGAAAAGTCAGTTACTGAAACTGTGAGTCTTCAAGAATGGAGGTCTCTGTGTTACCGACTTTTTGAAATTCTTTATCTTCTGTCCAAGTCTTCTTTTCCTGTCTGAAGAACCAATGTTATTTCATAAGAAGCATCCTATTGCAATCTGTTATTTCTGAGAAATGCAAAGGAATATATATTTCACATCAGCTGGCTCTACTGAATTTTTTCTAAAATTTTTCACCTGCCATGACATAAGAAAAACTTGACTTCAAGCGTCAAACACATGATGAACATCTGCTCTGTTGTCAGCTATTTCCTACATCAGATACTCAAATACATTTAGATTCAAATTTGTAATTTTTTATGGTAAATACTGGCAAAACTATGTAATTCTGGTGGGGTTTTTTTAAATATTGGGAAATAATTAAACTGAAAGTAAAAAATATAATTATTTTAAGATGCAGTAAAATAAATTCCATTGACTAAACAATGCAGCCCAAACAAGCAAG
This sequence comes from Cyanoderma ruficeps, assembly GCA_008694505.1. Taxonomy (NCBI): domain Eukaryota; kingdom Metazoa; phylum Chordata; class Aves; order Passeriformes; family Timaliidae; genus Cyanoderma; species Cyanoderma ruficeps. Next base: position 23,119,115 of record VZDJ01007747.1, read on the forward strand.
AATTCTGTAGGAAAAAACAATTACAGACTTGGGTGTTGTGTGTTTTGCCACAAGATTTTCTTCCCCAACCTTCCATAAACTATTTGCCTAGGATGTTGGAAAGTTACCGAGATTGCATTACCGAACATTTCAAACTCAACTATTTCTGCTAGGCTTGAAAACTCTATGTGTTCTTTCTATTTTTTTTTTTTCCTAGGGAGCCACCTTATGTAGGATTACAATAAAATCCTTAATTATCTGGAGCCTACAGTGCATTAGGAAAATTCATCTCAAGAAAGTACTGCAGGTAAAAGCCTCTCTTAACCTGAAAGAAGAGAGCATTACCAAAAAAAAAAAGAAAAAAAAAAAAGGAGGAAAAAGAAATAAACACATTAGATGTGTCATTCTTAATGCTTTGAACTTTTTCTGATGCAAACTTGCATGCTTTTGAGCCAAAGCAAGAAACTGCCTATGTTCCTGGTTTTATGAGGTCAACCTATTATGGTTTCAGCATGGATATGTGAGCAAAATGAGCTGATCATAAGCCAACAGCAAAAAACTTGCAGTTTCATGATCTGTCAGTGGAAGAAAAATTTCACCTATTCAAGTTTAAAGCCAGAGAAAATAATTCAAAATAGCATATTTTAGGTAATGCTGTTAAGGTAAAGAAAAATAGCATGAAGACAGTAAAATTAAGGCATGTAAAACAAGATGCAACTTCATTGCTTAAAGGTATAAGGGTGATCTTATTCTAGATTATTTTGTCTATAATACTCTATTGTATTATTTTATTAATAGTCTTTATTTTTTCTGGAGAGAGCTGTCAGGTTGAACAGTGGGTGAATTCTAGAATATAATTTTTTTCAAGTATCATTTTTCCAATATGGGCATTTTAGCTTACCATAAAAAGATTTATTTTCTAAATAGCTTTTGTGAGGCACTTAGATGCATATTTTGCTGATTTTAATTCTTTAGTCTATCTAATACAGTACCTAACTCTTACCCAAAGAAAGAGAAAGATTTTCAAGAAACGCAACAATTGGAAGAAAATTGAGATGATGGTTTGTGTAAAAAGTTTTCTTATGAAATCAATTCACTTGGCACTTCTGGATGTAGACTTTATTAAAAGAAAGTATAAGGTAAATAAATAATAATAAAATAAAATAAAATAAAAATAATAAACCCAAAATATTATAAAAATGAAAGGTTAAATTTCTCTTCCAGAAGCCTGTTAAGAACATACCACAGAACTCACCTATTACATTATTTATCAAAGTGGTTATATCTGAAGAAAGTTTTGAACGTTTAACATCAGTCAGTGCAAAGCTAGCAATTTTCTGTTACACCTGGCATTTAAAAAAAAGAAATATAAACACCTTTGCTAGTCTTATCTGTATGCATACTATTTTTTCTTAGGATTGGTATCACATCTGGGTCATTAAATATTTTTTTTTAAATCTGCATTTTTTAGTAAATATTCATTATGCCTGAAGTTTTGAAATTTTGGAAAGAAAATCTTTTTTAGATCGGACCTTTATTGCTTCTGAGCTGAGAATGTGGTTTCCAGAAACATGTCTTTTCCCCATCTTCCCAACTCCTTCTTCATCATGCACACATACATGCACTTGTTTTCTCACAAAACAGCAGAACTACATCTGACATTACATTTTCTTTTTATGCCTTCTGAAAAAACATTTGAAATGTTCTATATATAAATTTCTGAATGTTTTTCATTGTCCCTTGAATTAACCCTGATATTATGTTTTCATTTTTTATTATCTATATCTTCAGAAGTAATAAGTGAAGCGAAATCACTTCCAAGAGCCTTGAGTTCTCTGGTGCAGAATGTAATGTACTGCTTAAATACTTTTTTAAAGCAAATGCTTTGACCACATAACATTTAGGAAAACAGGCTGCAACCATCCAAAACTAAGATTTATGAAGAACTTGTGGACATGAAAAGATGGTATAAAGAAAGGAAAGGGTTTCTAAGGTCTAAAGGTGATGTCCACAGGCAAAGTCATCCAGACCAGTGCTAACACACCTGCAGTTGCTCTTGGTCCCCAAGAAGCAAGGCATTTTTCATGGGAGAGGCTTTAGAAGACTTTGGAAGGACTGGATACCATTAACTTGCAGGTACATTACTCATTCTGAGATGCTGGCCTGTTTGGATCAGGAATGCTTCCAACCGGAAGGATTGCCCAAGGCATGGGGTGCAGTGTTAAAATGATGTTGTGGCCACTGGCCTTTGTGCTCTGCCCAAGTGAAACAACAGAGAGCAAGCCTGGCTCCCTCTGAAGTGTCCAGACAGAGGAAAGGCAAGAGGATGCATTCTCACCTGTGGCATTTTCTGAATGCTCGTCTGCTCTAAACTGAGAGAAAAACTTTTCTGATTATTATACTTGTAGAAGCTGACATGCAGAGATGATATGCTGTTATTCTTATGCTCCTCTGCACCTGAGAAATCAATATTGATGCAGATGCTGGCAGAGATGTACAAGGGATGGCAGGTTTTCAGCGGAGGGATGTTCTGGTTGAAGTTAAAATACCTTTATAACCTCAGGTCTTTTGTTGGAAATAAAAGAGCTGGTAATGATGATCTGCTTGAGTCAAGAGCAACTTGGAAGCAACTACATGCTTTTTTGAGCCCACAAAACCCAATGTGGGTGATAAGATATTAGGGTTAAATAAATAATCTTGTTAATTGGTCAGCACCTTCCATGGGTAAGATAAAGGCATTCCAGAAGGAATTCTGTTGAGACCTGCTTTGAAGAACAGTTTTGGGCTTTGGCTGCTCATGACATGCTATCAGTGAATCTCTGCAGGAAATGCCTTGCCATTTGGGGACACTTTTGCACACCCCCTGCAGAGATTAGAAAGCCTCTCTATTGAAAATCCAGGGTTTAGAGCTAGTCCAAGAATGATACAGAAAAATAAACTTGAATTTTATATATATGTCTCTCTGATTGTTTATTTATTTATTTATATAAAAATATATACTTCAATTTTGGTCAACCGTATGCCTCAGTCATTCATGGCGCTTCTCTTTGATATCAGGACCCCCAAATTCTCCGTCTTTTTGTGCCATTCTCTTCTAGGATGACTGCTGTGTGTCTACCCATGCATTTGGACCTTCTCCCTGCCATGCCCTCACCTGCTTGCTGAAAAGGCAAAGGGAAATATCTGTTTGGGATCTGGAAGAGAGTTGCTCTCAGCCATGTAGTGAAGGCTTACTTAAACATATGTAACCTTTTGTTTTAGACAGCTAAAGAGTTACTAGAGGTCTCTTAAATTCTGTGTGTCTGTGTCCGTCCTGCTGAAGGTGTTTTTCTCAGAAATCTTCCTGGGGAGCACTCTCCGCTACATAGATTTTTGAAAGGTGAAACACATATTTTTGTGAATCTGGGGATTTTTTTCCCCCATTTCTGTTACTAGCTTGAAATCTAGAAGTCTGGGATTCAGGCGGTGAACAAATGAAAGAACACTCCTTGATCACAATCACTACAACATATTTATTTAAAAAACAGCAGCCTAGCATTTGTGAGCAATGAGATACATGGCTACTGGGAGTGCCCTCATTTTTGGAATGTCTCTGACATTATAACAACAGTAATCTGGTGTGAACCAGAACCATTAAAATGTCAAGGAACTAACAGTCTTTGGAGGGCTGTGAAGGTAGATTTATTTTATCGGTTTTCCACACAACAGATCAGAGGAAATAAAAATCCACCAGCTCTAGGAAGATTCATGGAACAAATGTGGGTCAGAGTACTTGCAGAATTCTTAATATTATCAAAAAAATTAAGAGCCATCCTTCAAATAGTATTTTTTTTGGTAAATTTTGTAAATCCTTAATATCCACAGTATATATCTCCTGGGCAGATTACATAAACTAGTGTGCACACAGCTGTATCAGCTGTGCAAGTGGTCCACCAGAATATATGGTCATATTCAGTATATGGTTTTAGTATTTTTAGTTAAAATGTGCAGAAATACACACACACATGTAAGTTAAACATGCATATGTTTATTTAGTGACCATTATTGTAGATTTCTGATACAACTAATATAAGCTTTTTAATGTACAGTTGACTGAGATAGAAAAGATAATTATATTAAGTTCTGAAGAAACTTTGTTATCCAAAAAAATCATTGCTATTAATTGTGCCCTTTGCTTCAGGATATGTATTTATGATAAAAATATAATATCCCCAATGCTGACTATTGTCCTTTTAGAAAGATATTATTATAACTTCATTGTAATATATTGTGGCATCTTGAGTATCTTAAATCAAGATATGTCTTAGTCTAAACTATGTATGAATGAACAGCTCAAGAGGATCACAACTGTGCTGAAAAGTGGTTAGAAATAGGTGCCTCAGGAAACAGTGTAGGAAACAGAGCATCCTCATCCTCATACCTCCTCCACAACTGAGTCTTGGCAGCTGTAGGATTCCCTGGCCTAAGTGAAGGATCATTATGTTTAATAGGTGCTCCTACATCTATTCTCCAAGACAGCCCATTAAAAAATTCATATATATATAGTCCTGCAATATCCTATAGCAACACACTTCCAAACATTGATAAGTTAATTTGTCATCCAGAAGCTGGATCTGTGGCCCTGATTTAGGCACCTTGGCTCCCTTTTGCAAAATGTAAAAAAAAAAACAAAAAAAACCCACAAAAACAAACAAACAAACAGAAAAAAAAAAACAAAAAAATGTAAGGGATAAGCCCTATTTTGAATACAGGATTTCTAAGCATGTCTTTGCCTTCTATCAAATGGGAACATTGCAATTCCTCTCCTGAGCCCTCAGAATTTAGGATAACAGGAAGGGAGAGGGATCTAAACACCTTAGGCTAGGAGGTGGCCAAGATCCTTTCAGGTTTATGAGATTATGAGGAGTCTCTTGACAGTTTTGTTACCATAAGCAAGAGTCTCTGAGGCCCTAACACCAAATCACTGGCTTCTGGAACAAGCAGGGGGAGAGTGAAGACACCTATTAAAAAAAGGGGGCATGCTGTGACTACAAAAAACCAGAAAGACTGTGCTGTGTGGAGAGGGCCAAATCATGGGGCAAGTCCAGAGAATGGCCACCAAGATTAGAGGGATGGAGTTCCTCTCCTATCAGGAGAGGCTGAGAGAATTGGAGTTGTTCTTCCTGAAGAAGAAAAACCTCCAGGGTGACTTAATTGTAGCCTTGCCTACGGGAAAGGTGGACAGTGACTATTTACAGGAGCCTGTGACAGGACAAGGGGGAATGAATTCAAACTGAAAGACAATAGATTTAGATCAGATATTAGGAAAAAATTCTTTACACTGAGTGTAATAAGGCACTGGAACAGGTTGTCCATTGAGGTTGTGTGTGCCCCATCCCTGGAAATGCTCAAGGCCAGGTTGGAAGGAGCTCTGAGCAACCTGGTCTAGTGCAAGGTGTCCCTGCTTACCACAGGTAGGTTGGATATTTAAAGTCCTTCCAGGCCAAACCATTCTATGATTCTATGTGAAGCAGAGATTTGACTGATGGAGACAGCATGCAGTTGGAGGATGTTATCGGCACTAAGTGGATTTATCTAGGCAAGTCAGAAGAGCAGAAAAGAGGGGCTGGAATTCTTTGAGAGCAGAATTGAGGTCTGTGCACAGATCTTTCTCTGTCTAAAAGCTGAGAAAGATTGGTTCAGTGTCTATTTCTAATAAATTCAAAGAATTGGGTTCATAAGGAATATGACCATATATTCTGGTGGACCACTTGCACAGCTGATACAGCATTGTACTCGAAATGGCTGTGTGCACACTAGTTTATGTAATCTGCCCAGGAGATAGACAAAGGCACAATTAGGTAGGTGATACAAGGTATGAATGAAAATGTGTTAAACTGAAAGTGTTAGATGTGCAGCATTGAGTTAGTAAAAAAGGAAGCAATTCTAGGCAAGTCATGAAAAGGTAAATTAATTTTATAATTCATTAGACCACACTGGGGGAAGGGGTGCTCTAGTAATGGGAGGTTGGCTGCTTTTTTTTGGTCTTTTTTTCAAATGTTGAAACATCTGTTTTAGTTCATGGCTTTCTTTGAAATTTGTATTTATAGCAAACATTTTCCATTTAGTTTTTTGGGGTTTTTGTTTTGGTGGTTTGGTTTTTTTGTTTTGGTTTGGGTTTTGGCTGTTGTTTTGGGGTTTTTTTTATTTTGTTTGGGTTTTGTTGTTGTTGCTGTTTTGGTTTTTTTAGTCTATAATTTTAATTGGACACACAATAATATAAATGCAACATAAATTATTGCAAAAGGTGTGAAGGGATAAACTAAAACAAGCTAGCCATTTAAAATACACAGAAGGTAAGGGTAGCTTCAATACTTCCCTAAAAGCACTGGAGTGTATTCACTCTAATGAGTCTTCCAGTATCAGAGATAATTCTGCATCTCAAGTAGAGAGTAAAAATAGATCACTTAGTGTTCATCTTTCTCCTCATCAAGTTTTACATAAACAAACAAGAAAACAACAATTGAATCCATTGTAAATCTTATGTAGAATCTGCACCTTTGTTAAGCAAGCTGCAAAGGAAAGATATTGAATTTAAGATAGGTTTAAGAAAAGTAATTAAATTGAAGATGTGGCTTCTAATTAAGATGTATAGTATATTAGTGACTTAATTTATCAGGTTATTAATTGCTATAAAATAAATGCCTATATGACTCAACCTTTCAAGCTTCTGGCTTTAATGGCAATTCTAAGCCCTTGACATTTCTATAATGTGTTCAGTGCTACAGAGGATCAAGTTCCTAAAAGGAAAGGAAGCATTTTTTTCCATTTTACTGAAGGTCAAAGTAATGAACATCCAACTTCTCAGAGACATGTCAAATGTACATATGGATGCATAAAACCATAATGTGATCTTCCACTACAACAATTAAACAAAAAAACCCTTGTAGATTCCTACTAGTTTGGATTGAGTTTTGTGTCCATTAGTCTATCTAAGTAATCCTGCAGAAATTAGAATGTTCATTTTGATGACTGAGAATTTCTGAATCAGGTCATGCTCCGTGTGAGTGTTTTACATCTTAGTCTTAATCTAATCTTGGTGGGCTCAATCTGATTTTATATATCAGTGTAATTGGGAGCAGCTCCAATGATGTTGATTTTTACACCTCTAAGAAGTTTGTATAAAAGAAGTTTGTATAAAAGAAGTTTGTATAAAGTTTGTATATTTATCTGTATGCTGTATGACTTTCTCTCCGAATTTCTTGTGGCCAAAACTTGCCTCTGAAAATTAATGTATGTTTTCAAATGACTTCCATTGCAGCAGGATTGGACCATTGAAAAACTGTTAGTACACTCCCCAATGATGTTCATACTCCAGTAAACTCCATTAGTAAAACTAATTTTATTCTAAACACTTATAACACAGCATTTAGGTAGGAAAAAAGTGCCATCAATCACTTGGTGTTGTCCCACAGACAACACTACACGCATCAGCGATGTGCTCAGAAGGCAAGAAGACCCAGATGAATTGTTAGTTTCTCAGGTTTTTTCACTTTATGAACTAAAATGTTGCAGAGTTATAAAACACTATGTAGCTATCATTTCTACCATTAGACTCAGGCACGTAAAATGACCTTTAAGGAAAACAGCAAGACTAAACAACAAAAGAAAAATTTACACAATTGTACAGGGAAATGTACAAGTTTAGTGTGATAGACTTATGGTTAACAGCCAGACATTATAATTTACATCTTCTGTCTATAGACTGATGCTGGTAGTAAAATTTTGCTTGTATAAAATTGAAAGAACTCTGTTTACCTTATTGCAATATTTGGGGTTTTAGTAACAGAAATGGAGTGACTCAAGGTTCTAAAAGAAACATGCTAAAGCGAATATAATTGATAATGCCTCTTAATATATTGTCTTTCCTGAGAACGGTGAGTAGCCTTGGCTACCTTATTTTCTGAATTCATAAGACGTATCTAACCACCAAGAACCATCTTTAAAATATCTAAAAATCATCAGAAAACAATTATTTTCTGAATTATTCTCAGCAACCAGAATGGCCATTGACCATTTAGTCACCATCTGTAAAGTAATATAGATTATGTGAAGTTGTAAAGAAATGGCTGAAAATGGAAACCATGCAAGATAATGTATAATAATAAACAGAACAAAATTTACTGAATGAAAACAACACTGAATAAATTAAAAATAACAGCAAAAGTTCACTTTAGTATGTTAATTGTTTTCTGCCTAGGTTCTGAAATAATTAAAATTATCTCTCTTTTATTTTCACATTATTTATTTTGGCATAGTGTGTTGACTGTGCTGTTTATGAATGTAATGTCATGAAAAGTAATATAAAATATTAGATCTAGAAGAGATGGGCACATCTTTTTTGTAATGCCATAGAATTTTATCAAGCAGTTCTTGCATACAGCTCAAGAAGTTGTATATTATTATCTACAGAAAGACTTGATACTGATTTAAGAACTGAAAGTAATGATAGAGCCATGGTATTCCTAATGTTATTAGTTAGGGTAGGAAAAAACATTTTTCTTTTTTTTATGAAAGAGAAAAAAATATCTTCTTAATATGTATGCAGCTTAGGGCTAGTTAAGCCATTCTTATAAGCTGAGACATTTAAAGATTAGAGATGATCATTATTGTTGAACTTGTTGAGCAGAATGTAGTCATTTTCATTTTCTCTTATAATAACATCAAGTCTAAATAGGTCTGCGTTCTATATTACATCGCATCACTCTAGAAATTATTCTCATTTGTGCCCAGTGAACTTGATAAGATAATATGGACAGAATTTCATTCTCTTCAGTTCACATTCATGTCATAAAGAGAACCAATCCACTAGAATCAGTTCACCTATATTTTTCCTTCAGAGAAATAAGCCTTGATGAGGCAGATATAAATAAAAGGAAATTAAGGTCTTCTTTCACTTTAGTCTTTTAAAATACTTTTTTTTCAACGAGTTTTTTTATATTCAGCCACAACCAATGAGAATTTTCTTCAGCAGCTCTGAAGAAAACAACAGAATTGTCTTTATAACTCCAGCAAAATTATTCTTTTCATGCAATAAAAATAGTATCCCACTTCCTTTCTTCTGTTCAGGCCTTGTTTATTTACAACTTAAATGTCAGTAACTGCAATAACTTAACCTTTGGCAGGGTTCTAATGGACTTGAAATTAAACAGCGAGATTTTAATTGGCTCTGAGTGGAGTAGTGCTGGGCACTTTGCAGCTGAGCTGCTGTGGAGCTGCTGTGTGTAGGAGAAAGGCATTCCATTTGGATGTTTGCAACAACGTACTGTGGGCTGTGCATCTGCAATACATTATTGATCAAACAGTTGTTATAAATAGGAGCGTCAAGTTTTGCTACCAGCACCAACCCTCAGATCTCTGAAAGTCAAGATCCAATTAATGTATTCATATAGAAAACATAAACTAAGAGTAGGAAATTTCCCAGAAACAACCACGTGAGAAAAAAATGAAAACCACTAAGACAAAGCCCATTAAGAATTACAATATTTATTAGATTGGATAGCTTTCATGACCTGTGTGCATCTCCCCAACATGCCCTTCTTCTGTCAACATTCAAAACCTCATTACAATTCTGCCAAAACAAGTCAGTTCTCAGTTTGATCAGAGAAATAAAATCATATGATTCCCCTAAATCTTCTTACAGTTCTGCTGTCAGGGCTGTCAGGCTGGGTTAGGTACTTTACACTAAATGAAGCAGAATATAGTAGTATAGAAGGGCCTGTAAGAGTCTCTTCACAACAATTATTTATTTATTTTTGCTTTAAGTATGCATTTATGTTATCAGATGATGCAGGGTTATTGCTGTTCCTTATTGGCTATTGCTGGTATTATTACCATCGTGCCTCAGAGTAACCACAGACTGTGATGCAGTTGTTCTTTCTGCCACGCGCACTGTTATGCCAAGGAACTTTGAACGGAGAGGATGTTTAGAGAGCCATCAGAGGCAGGACAGCAGCAAGCTTTACTCGCTCTCATGTGGGTGCCAGGAGCAGTGAAATCACCATAGGGTGCATTGTGGCTGCCCCAGGCCTTTCCCCATAGGATCTTAGGATATTACTCCTTTTTGGTCTTGCGCTTCTCCCACTGCAGTCCGTGCTACAGCCGTGATGGGGGCGGGGGCCAAGACAGGCAGCTTGATGATCGCACAGCAACGTGACAGAGAAGATACAGCACAAAGTGAAAGTGAGAGAGGCAGGCAGGAGGAAGCAGTGAGGCCCAGGATGACATGCACAGTGGTCACAGGACACCAGCTGCCTATCTCGTAATGCTTTCAGTTGAGGTTTCATAGGAAAATGGGAGATTTTGCAAAGAAGCAATTATGCTTGCAGAGTTCTGCAAGCAGAGAAAACCAAATTTTACTCACTAAATGAAATACCCAATTGGGTCAGTAAGAGAGAAAAGCTTTTGAGAAGACCAGAAGAACAAGCCAGAGTGGTGAGAAGCTTAGGATGATTTATCCAAAGAAATGGGCCAGGAATATGAGTTTTTCAAAAGCTGCAGTAACCTTACATAAGAAAGAAGAGAGCAACAACAAAAGTTACCATTGGAACCCAGCCTATTTATAATTTTCTTTTCTACTGAACATTTTAGGTGGATAATGTGTCAGTTATATGTAAAAATAAGTCACAGCATCTGTTTTATGGTTACAAAGGACTACAAAGAGGATACACTAATTTTTATTCATGAAAGAGATAAACTTCACTGTCTCTATCATTCTGTACATTTGCAGAGATGCTAACTTTTGGACAAGCCAGAATTCCCTCAGAGCCTTGCTGCGGAACAGTAATATTCGCAGGAATATCAAATATAGGCAGGTTAAAAGGAAGTATTAGACTTCCAATATTTTTACTTTCTTATTGCCATAGGAAAAATTTATATTTAGTATATAAATACTTAGATAAGCCTATCATAGTTCCTGGTAACTTTTACTTCGAAGTAGTCATTATAATATCAAAACTAATGCTTTATTTTTCAGCTAATCTTCCTTGGTGAGGGCTAAAGTGCTATTAATATTCTATAAATATATTCAAAATAACAGAAGATTGAATTAAAAAGAAACAGAAGATCTAGTTCTAAAAGGGCTGTCTGAAACAAACTGAGCATTTTGTCCATGTATCCATGGATATCCACTTTAAAAAACAAAATGAAGGAAATCTGTCAATACAGAAAAAAACATACAAGCAGGAAATGGAAGATCTTTAGATAAAATCTTATACTACATATTACATACTACATAATAGTAAATTGTCCAAATCTGTTTAACAACTTGAGAAGTCTTTTGCTTCAGTAGGGAAACTTCAGGACTAGCTGATAAAAGGTGCAAAATGGAGAGACTGGAAAACCTCCTGTGTTCTGCATATTGCAGTGGTATGTGGAATATAAAGGAGATATGGATACCTGGATTTAAGGACACCTGTCTTGTGAGGATGAATTGTTAACATAAAAGAAAAAATCCCTGCATAAAAAAATTACATATTAACATATAACAATTATAATTAATTTCAATATAATTATAATTAATTTATAATACTATAATAAAATATTTTTAATATTACCTATAACACAGAATATATTTATACAGATAAATAATTAAGATAATAATAATTTATAAACACTCAGGTACAGTAACAGAGATTATAACAAAAGATAGCTCCCTCAAGTCAGTGACTGGCAGGGCCTTGGAGGAACCACTCAAGAAAAGCTTGGAAAATTTTTCGCCAGAATTTGTAAGTGATAAGGGAAAACTATTGTGGGTCTTATGGGAATGAGACACTAAAATACCTCTAAGGAAATATTTCCCATCTTTACTTATTTATTTTTGGACAAGCTTCAAAGTATATTACAGTGAGATAAATCCTGACTCCAAAGAGTCATCATTTGGTTTGTTGGTAAGGCACAGGGTCTGTATAACACAGCATTTATAACAAGTAAAACCCAACAGACAGAAGCTAGAAACAATTTCATTGATCCAACAGTGGTTATCTTTGTGACAACACCATTTTTTCATTATAAATCATAGTATGTAAGGCTTTTTGTAATTAAAGAATGTTTTTATTTTTCTAGATTGGTGACTTGATGTAAAAGTTGTACTCTCTCTTAAGGGAATTATCTGCTTTAGGGGATGCCTTTAAATATATCAAAATGGAGGGATCATTACCTTGTCTGCGGCTCATTTGCAATATAATCTCATTTTGCCTCCAACCATCACTGAATGGTAATGGATATTGATCAGTTGTTTTAGCAGTGGAATAACAGCTTCAATTTAATGACTGTGTAATAACATTATAATGGCTGAGACTGAGCTGAAAATGTTCATTATTTCACAAGCCATACAAGGCAGCATTAGACCTTTTAATGTATTTTTATATGATTTAATTGTGCATCAGGTTGCACTTTTATACATGGAACAACAATAGTACACAGAGGATTTAAAGTACACAGTGTTTTTTTAATGTAAAATATCTACAACTTATGCAAATAAAGCTGATCACATTTCCATTTTATTTCTAGACACCTGGCTACTTTTAAATAAACCTAAACCATTTAATTTCCTTTCAAAAGTACAAGGTATTATAAATGTAATCTCAGCAGAAGCACATGTAAGTGTCTGTGTCCTTTCCACTGACACGCCTGCTTCCAGCCAAAGTACAGGTAACCATTGGATTAAAAAAATTAAAGAGAACTATCAGAAGTTAAAAATCAGTCTCCAAATTTACCAGATCAGGCAAGCTGACATAAAGTGGAAGACTTTTTTTTAGTGTACTAATGTACCAAGATCCATTAATCATAATTTGCAGCTGTGCTACAAAGCACTTTCTCTTGCTTTTTTTTTACCCCTTATTTTTTTTTTCACAAGATTTCTTTAAAGTCATCCTTTCCTAGTTGTACTTCTTGGAATCATATCCCATATATTTTTCACCTCTGAAAAATGCCATAATTATTGAAGAGGTTTAAACTCAGTTATTACCTTGACAAGTTTCCACCATGTAAATTACTGCTTTATTGAAATAAGAACTTTTTTTTTTTACACGTAACTTCACCCATAAAAAAATTTCTGTTCAACTTTGGAACAGAAAATAATAAATTATTGTCTAATCAACTAAAATAGTGATGAATAAACAACTGTGAATTTATACCAAATATTATCATTTCCATTACTTGTGTATTTGGAGACAAACATCTTGCTTCATTTAGAAAATACAAAAGTAAATCTTATCTTCAAAAAACTCAGACTACCATGTAGTATTATTTTGGAAAAAAAAATGATGAAAGGGAGCTGTGGAAACTATTTCAGTGCATCTAATTTAATCTCTAAAATATTAACTGAGAAAATATGAAATGAGCTAAGGCATTTTTATATTCAAAATAATCAAATGTAGTTATTCTTAGAGTTATTCAAATGTTTGAGGAAATCTGCACATTTTTTTGGAAATGAAAAATGTTTTAAATGCACAATGAGGTGAAGTGAGCTTCCTTAGTCTAAACTGAGAAATTACTACTTTATTTTTCTGTAAGATGATTTAATCACAAATCGGTTTTCACAAGATAACACAACTGCTGTGGCCTACAAAACTGCAGGGTAATGTTGCTCTTCAGTAGTTCTGAACCTCTGAAATAGTTTCCATCCATTTCAGAAGGTACTGAGCATGAGTGTGTCACCCAGCTTCCTGGCAGTTTTTATGGAGGCTCATAGCTCCATCTTCATACAGCTAATTTTAGGCTTAGAGCCACAGTTTTAAACTTATATGACCATTTTAAAAGTTGTTGTAGTTTTAGATTTATCATCATTTTAAAGCATAATTTTCTAGGAAAATATCTATACGTAAATTTCACTTTTCTCACAACTTTATTCCTTAACATGTTCTGCTTCTCAAATACTCACGGAACAGCTCAGAAGAAAAAGCAAGAGCACATTTTAGAAGAATTTTGAGGATGAAAAGACCAAGCTTATTTTATCTTTTTTATCAGCATGTACCCATAATACTTTCCAGCCAGTGCTGTAAAATATGCTATCAAAACCCACCACCACTCTGTTTGAAAGTGGAGAGTAGATATATTATCAATCACATCAGATATTAGCATGCTGCATATCCCATCTCCTGCAAAATTCGTTTGACATACACAATTATCTGTCTAGATGCATTGAGTGCACCAGAACCTTCCATTATCAGACATAAGTCTACTTTCCATTTGCTTTCCTGTAAGTGCCCTGGATAAGGATTAAATCTTTCTTGGATGCTTTGAGTTTCCAGGGGATTGCAAGTCTGACAGAGCATTTATCTTTAGTATTCTTCTATGCTACTATTATTCATCATTTGATTTTACTTCTAACTCTGTGTGTTGTTCATCGTCTCTTTGAGCCCAAACTGCAAGAAATTGATCCAGTTTATCTTGGAGCATAAGACTAATTTAACCGGTTATATGGACTTTTTATGTATTCCAAAATATCTTCTTCCGAACAGCTAAAGCATTTACATTCCTAACACACAGGCATCAGAAGCACACATGGAACTTTTCATTTCAATAACTTAAGCAGAAAAATACAGCTTATTTGTAAAGCCTATCTATGGCTTGAAACATGAGCTTTAAGTTGTACATCTTAAAAGTAGAAACTGAGCTTTTGCAATTCTGCCTTTCATGTTTAAGACATGATTTTATATTTGTCATCCCAGCAAAACACAATTAACTGTCTGTATTTAGTAGCTTGATATTTTTCCCACCTCAGTGGATTCCAGCCAGGGTTTGCTTACAACCATTCTGATTTCAGACATCAGTGTAATAGTAACAGCTCCTTTTAGCAGGTGGCACAGCCTTCCTTAAATATATTCAGGATCCCTGGCATAATTTATTCATAAATTAACTCTATGAACCTCGCTTTCACATACTGATCAGTTCATATTTTAATTTCACACATTGATGAGCACTGCATAAGTAAGTGTGAAAGGCTTCTAAAAATAGGTAGGGAGGATAAACAGGACAGGAAAGCATCTTGCTAACTGCAAGGAAAGACCAAACTCACTGCAGCTGGGAATCTGGTGTCTGTCTGGTAAAAGCAACATATTAGATGCAACTAATAGTACTTCAGTACTTCATCTCTAACTTCTGGTATCGATCAGTCTGAGGTACTGTGAACAATCACACCACTGTGATAATGAATCAATGAAGATGCCTTTGAACAGGTGAAATATACTTTCTGACCTCCCTTGTCATTATTTAGTATTATACGTGGTTATTGTTTGAGGTCTTTGATTTGCTATCTACTATGGCTGTATTGCTTAGTAACCTTATATATAACTGTATAGTAATTGCTTGAGTTATTAATATATTTAGGAGCCAATGATCAACACTTTGATTAGCCAAGAGCATTTAAAATATCTATTTCTGTCAAGATATAACAAACACAGTCTATTGCTGCAAGTTAAAAACAGGGCTGCAGCCTTTGCCTCTCTGGGCAGCTGAGCAGATCACTTTTTCTGAGGACAGCTGCACCATCTAAACTCAGAGTAATCAGTCAGTGCTGAGCCACGTGAGCCGTCCAGGCCTAACCCTCATGGAATAGCAGCAGTTTGTCTTACAAATAAACAAACAAACAAAAGGAACACAAATACCTAAATGCAAGAACACAATGTAATGGCTAGAAGAAAATTTCAGGTAGACAATAAACTGATGGTCCAAGTATGGTGCTTGTTTTTAGGGAGAAAAGTTAAATGAATCTATCCTTTGCAGGTATAGCCTTCATCATGATGTTTTTATTTTATATTATGTTATATAATAAATTACTTTTAGATGTATATGAAAGCAATAATGAAGAGAAGGGGGGTCACTTGTCACTAGGTAAGGGATAAACTTATATTTACCATTCCAGACTTCTTTTTCTTAGTGTAAAGAATTTTCTGTTTGGCTTTCTCATGGGAGTAAATAGACAAAAAAAAATTCAGAATTGTGCCTTTTTTTCTTTTTTTAGAGTCTAACCTGTATTCTATGTTCATTCTTGTTCCTGGGTTTAATTTCTGGAAAATAATTATTCACCATTGTGTCAGGTGCTCATTTTGCTAAAGAACATTTTGTCCTTGTTTTTAAGAAGCAAAATTCTCAGAGAAATCTATGGAATTTTACATGTAAAACTGGAGTAAAAAGCAGCTCCAAATATCTTCTTCAGTAGTTCTCCACTTTACACTGCAGAAGGAAGTTCTATTTATTAATATTTATCTACTGTGCCTGTTAAAATACAGGTTTAAACATTCTTATTCATGGATTCCAAAATGTGTTTTAAAATAGCTCAGCTCTTTTTCAGTGATGGCCCTCAGCTCCTGGTGCACGGATGTCTTTATCCCCTCCCCTTCCACTTTCATTACTCCTCAGCAGTTCCCTCTCTCTGACCTGCTGCTATGAAGCCACTGTCACTCATCTGCTTTCTCAGGTGAACAAGGAGAACAGAAAGTGAAGTGGTGTCTGTAATTGCACCACTTAGTCAATTCCTCTGGTTGCAGGAAAAAAAAGCAACACAATGAAGTCTCCCTTGATACAAAAGAAAATAATGCATTGTACTGCCTTGCTACTGTCTTAATCCCAAGTGAAGCCACAGTAAATGAATATTTTGTTCAGGAACCAGAAGGACTCTCATAGGCACTTGTTTAGGAAAACAGGTGATCATCTTGAAAAAGAACTAAAAACTAAAGTGCTAAAACTACTCACTTTGTTCCCATGACGTACATGTATCCGTATTGAAAACAAGTACTCATATCAAACAAATAAGAAGTATTTTGATTTAGCAAAGTTTTTTTTTTCTCTAATGCAAAATTTTAGTCAGTGGTCTAATTATGGTGCTTCTCAGCCTTTAAAATTTTTTTAGACACTGTATAATTTGCTTGTTTTACAAACGAACAAGTCTTATAGCAAAATAAGAAAAAAAATCTAGTTGTGTATATATGAGCATGCGAGGGGTTCCCTCAGTAGCTGTTACATATTGGCTGTCTTTTGTAGCCTTACTTATATCGTCACTGGAAAATTAGTTGCTGTGTATCTAAATTCATTTGCACACATTATGTTTTTCACCCCTGAGGAGTAATATGGCATATAGCTACATCTGAAAACTAAACTGGTGAAATTTATGTCATACCGATGTTTATTTTGTTGTAAAATTGACTTTCAGCAAGCAATTCAATATCCAGTAAAGGCAGGCTTATAATGTCATTAAATGCTGCATTTGTTAATAGCTGCAAATATTTTCTTTCCTACTACTGAAGGGTGTCAAAAAGCTTCTTCATAGCATGCATGCATAGGGTAGGGAAGTAATTCAGCCATTGCTCTTCCTCTTTAAACTGAAAGAGAAGTATCACCAAGGACAAAAATGACAGAGAGATCACAGAGACCCTTTAGCCTGGTGGACATCAGTCTGGAATAATTTTCTGAAGGAACTGATAGGAGCTTGATTTTTGAACCATTAAAAACATAATGTGATGAAGTAAGGAAGAACAAAGCAGTGCTGTCTTCCCACGGACAGGGATTCTGGGTCTTAGGTGTAAGGTCTAGAAAGCATTCCTCAGGCACTGCTGACCTTCCCAGTATTGATCAGCTGTTACTTAAGTGTTTCCCATACAGAAACAACCCTGTGTTAAACCCACAGTTAAACTACTGTGGAACTGTGTCCGTCCCCTCTTGACTGACTGCAATTCTCTGTTATAGCAAGACAGGAGATGGTTTTTAGCTTCTTCAGGTGTGTTGCTCTTTGTTGTCTGTTCTCCTGTTTGGCCCTAGTTCAATATTGTTCTTTAGCTGCAGCACAAAGGAGGTGATTCCTTATGAAAAGAAATCTGTTTCCAGCGACCCCCACTGAGAAAGAAGGTGAAGATGTTTTGTTACAACAATACCTCTTGGGACCAAAGGTGTGGAAATCAACAAAATGAGCTTCAGACTGTGATTCAAATAGCAGCATTAAAATATTTGTATAACAGGAACAGCAGCTTTTTTAATATCTTTATACTTTAAGCCATAGCACTGCTTAAGAAAAGTGGAAAAAAGCCACATGGCATTTTGAAGGAAAAAGTTTATATGGGATGTGTGAGTGAAACAAAGGTCAGGATTTTTCAGCTGTGCAGTTGCAAAAGGAGTCCATCTGGCATTTTGCTTGCCAGGAGGCCACCCTCACTAACACTAGCTGCTGCTGGGAACTTCTGTTGCAGGTTTAGAGGGTGGTGCAAACACTGCAAAACCAATGAAGCCCATAATCTTTCGCACATTTTTCTTTAATATGGGAATATATTCTGAAGTAAATTAGAAGGAAAATCTATCTCCATCTTCTGAGTAACTACCTGCAAAATCAATGCTAAAAGCAATATTGGAAAGATAAAAATTTCATTGTAGAGGTCAAATTCTTGTTCTACTTCTTAATTCTTTGACCACAATTTAGTTATTGTGCCCGAATCCTAACCATAGGAGGTAAATTTCTGGTCTTTATGGTAGGTTTTTCCAACTTCTATCATGACCTATTGCTAATTTAGCCATAGACCAGATGAGAGATGAGTAAGACCAACAGAGTTGAAAAAAATATGTACAAGACTCATGTCAAGGGAATGAATTTCAAATTTGTGAAAGTGTAAACTCTGTCAGATACCCAAGTAGTCACAAACAGCTTGCCATCAAAAGCAAAGGAGTCTCTAAATTGAAGTGCAGAACTCCAATATGGATTAATATCTTAATTAGTGTTATTGTAGAAATAAATTAATCTTACAGAGACCAAAATCTGTCCATTCCAAAAGACATCAAAATTGCTGTAAGACAAAATTAATGAAATGATAAAAATTTGAATAGGAGTTAATTTGATGTTTCTTGAATTAAATGCTTGGGGCCAGTCTTATCTCAGCCTTAGAAAATTATGAGTATATTTCTTCAATTACTCTGTTCTCGCTGGTTTTGGAAGGGACTTAAGCCCTTCCCATAGCCTAAATCTTTCTGGTTCTGTAGAACCAGTTAGAATTAGTAGTGGGTGCAGAGACCCAAAAATGAACTGAGGTTATCCTGCTCAGCTGCTATACCTATTTTCTGTGGAATTTTACAGTACTTCTTTTTCTTGCAAGGAGCAGTCCGATTGCACAACAATTTTATGCAAACTGAAGCAGAGGAACATCATGGAGCAGACAGGGAAAATGCAAAATGAGCACAAGTACTAATAACAGCTTTTTGGGGAGAGGAAAGTGGTTTTCTGGACATTTAGGTTTTGGGTGTTTTTGTTTTGATTTTCTTTGTGGTTTGGTTTTCTTGATAGTTTTGTTTGTTTGTTTAGATGTAATTATCAAATAGTTTGCCTCAGACATCAGATATCTATCTATCAGATTAGGTGTAGAAAAGACAAGAACATATGAGGCAAAATATTAGTGAAAAAAATGTGGCAAAACAGATTAAATAGAAATGTATGAACAGGTGTAAGTAGGACAGAAACAGTTTTATTTCTTGGCAGTTAGATGTGACAATCCTAGGTATAGATCTAAGAAAAAATTAAATGCTTTCAAAGCCCACACTAGAGAGAATTACATTAGGAAAGGGCTAGTCTTTTCTTGTCAAAGTGCAGAAGTCTCTACACACCATTTATCCTGTTATTATAAACTGAAACATCCTAAATGGATTTCTGTCTTCTCAGAGCATGAACTTGAGCAATAATTTATTTACACTTGGACGATTACCTAAAAATAAGAAACGAAAATGCAAATGTTTGCTTTTGTAAATTTTAATATGACAAGTTGAAGAAATCACTGTCTCATCCTGATGTGTGCAGTCAAATGGAGGGGACAAAATCGACTGGCTTTTCACCAAGAGAGTGAGACACTGGGGGAGCAAGTAGCAAAAGTGTAAAGAGAACATGAAAAATTTAAAAATTGAGAAGGTGATTTTGAATTCCTTCCTTGATAAAATAGAAGTGAAGCAAGGGAAAAGGTGGTGAAATAATTGCAGGTTAAAACTTGGCAAAAAGCTTAGTAGAATTATGACAAGGTTACTCTCACTGTCTCTATTTCCTTTGTAACATTTATAGCTGTTGTCTCGCCATTAGAATGACACTACTGGATATTTACTCTGCAATCTCTGCAATCAAATGACAAATATACTATGAAATGTGGTAAAGAGAAGAAATACGGGAATGCTGCTTTTCAACTTTATTCATTACCAAAATAATTTTCAACTTTATTCATTACCAAAGTAATAATAACAACATAACTTGGGATGTTTCTGACTCAAGAATGGTTTTTAGAATGGTATACATGCAAATTGCAGACCAAAATAAAGTTATTTCTTCCAAGGAGATTCAATTTTAGACTTCAGATATTTACTCTGATGTTATTTTTGGACACCTTCCATCAAGCTTGGACAAGCTCCCACTTTTACGAGGAGCCTGGGATTATTCCACTACAGTAAAGCACTGAGGAGACAGGATTACTGTCTCATCAGACCCCCCTCCATTGCTAGGAAGACAGGGGAAGAGGCATATCTAAAGGAAAACTGTGAAGTCTGATGAGCTAAAATGTAGTCTAGAGGTATTTATTTTTTCCATTGACTATTAAAGGAGCCTAGGGTGGTCATAATCCTAACATAAGCACCTCTGCTAATTGCATGAAATTAGATAAATAGCACTCAAGCCTGAATTAAAATGCCAAATAGATTAAAAATAAATTCACCAGAACCCTGCCTGAAAAGATCAGGCTTTGATTGGAAGATCTCCTGTGTATGCCACATGTTTGTAAAATTATTTACATGCCCACTCAGCCTCAGTACAAATATCATTATAGCTTTCATTGCCTTCAGGTCTTTTGCATTTATCCTAAAAAAATCTGAAATCATTAGTTAAAAATTGTATCTGATACTTGAGAATGAGGTAAATATAATCAGTGTAGCTTATAGAAATGCTACACTTACTAGGAATGTGTCCTCGATAAATTTGAATTTGGGCCATTACTTTTGATTATATGATAAGCATATAAAAATAAAGAGGATAAATGTTAAGTTCATAGGACAGCTTCAACAAGTGAAGTACATAAGAGGTACTGAAAATGAAATTGTAACTTGCAGACTAGTTTCTAGTGAGCCAAAGTCTTAGCTCAAAAGCATTCAAATGACCATGAAACAAGTTAAAAGAAAATCTATTTGTGAAATGGATCCTTAGATCCTCGTTTCAATAAATATTTAATGAAAAAGCTAAGAAGTAAACAAGAAGAAAGGACAAACATTTATCCTTTCCAAAATTTATAGAAAACTGTATTCACTGAGGGTATACACCTCAGCTTCACAGAGGAATGAATGAAATCACAAATATATTTGCATATGCCTCACATCCAAGATTTTCCATTCCCTTGCTCCTGGACACTATTTTTAGAAAAGCAGAGGAGGATCCCTTATTTCATTCCTCTCATTGAAAAGGCTTCAAATATGAGAATACAATCTGAAAGAAAGTGAATCTAAATCAGTAGAAGAGTGGCAGAATGAAAGACCTGCCAGAATTCTTTCCATCACTTGAAAAAATATGTGATGACAAACTGATGATCTGAATTTATGTATCTTTGTTCTCATCCTAAATGGGTAACAATGATGTATTGAAGTTGGTAAAAAATGGCAACATTGGCAAAGCATTCATTTCATGTTTCCTATTTTTTTTGTACAATAATAAAATTATTATGGCCACTCAATTACTTTTTCTTTCCATTTCATATAATGAATACAGGGTTTTGCACTATCAAATGTTCCTCATAATTAAAAACCTCATTGAAGACTATCTAATTTTTTTCCAACCTTCATTCTTTTTGCTTGATTCAGGAAATCACAGGTTATTTTCTGCACCTGAACAGATAGTGTCTATTCTAGTGACACTGATGTTCTGTAAGGTTCTAGTTTTTACAGGTAAAAAAAATAATTTTGAAGTACTGTCTTACTTTGTACAGCTTTACCCATATTTTTAGAGTGATACAGTCAGAGTCAGCCTTTCTTCATGCAGTGCAGAAACTTTTGTCTTCACTGTCTCCTTTCCCTGTGGGCTGAGAGGGTGTAAATTGTTTCCGGACAATTTTCAGAGCTGCCTGTAGCATGCTTTTAATGTACATTCTCAGAAGAGTACTGAGAAACAAAGTTTAGCTTTTTGCAGCCTTGTCTGACATACACCTTGTTCCCAGAATGTGTTTAATGTATGTCTTTCCACTTCTTTACTCACCTTATGTAAGGGGGTCTATTCATAGCTGATTAGGAAGTGAGCAAGTGATCACTGCCAGCTCTGCTCCCAAGGCAGTAAAATAATTCTTTGCTGTTTCTCTCTCCCACAACAGGGAGAGTTACAACAGGAGAACTTCGGTTTGGATTTCTTGGAGAATGCAAATGTCTGCACCATGGTGATACCTTGTCAGACTGACACTGAGGCTGTACTCACTAAAGCTAGAAGAGGCTTCTTCAGTGGTTGGGACTACAGCTATACCTAGAAGAATAAAGCAGCATAGCAGCACATCTGAAACCAGAGATGATATAATCAAGCTAATTCGGAATTTCCAATTTTAAACCTCAAGCCATGTAGCAGCACCCTTCTGGGTTAGGGGGCATGAAAATCTCATTCCAGATATAAAAGGGAACTGAAAATTCAGAGACAGTAAAATTTATCTCAGTATGTTATCTCCTGACAAAGTCAGGTGTGCTTCATGGAAAATTGCAAAAGCAATTGGGAAACTCTTGCTTCTGGCCTTCTTGATGCAAACAAATAGATGGTTTGAATTATTCATGGAATTTTGAACAATGGTTTCATAACCACCAACAATTAGACTGAGAATTCACATGGGCAAGGCAAGACAAGAGCTTTAACTTCAGATTTAGTTTTTCTAGGCAGATTTCTCTGTATAGCACCGGGAGGACCCGGTCATTGATTGATACTTTTTCATAATTGAATATTAAACCCTGAAAGTGATTACTTGTTTCTAGTAAGGCAAACATCCTGGTTTTCTTTCGCTGTTTGAATCCCACCACTGTGAGGATGCTCCGCTCCTACTAATGCTCTTTAGAGTTCAGCCTAAACAGTGGCTTTCCCAGACACAATTTAACTTCCTGCTTTTCACTGAGGAAGAAAAGATTATAAAACATTTATAAGGTTGGCTTGCAGTAATAAGAGAAGTGTCTTTAGAGCACCATCCCCCAGGACAGCAGTTTGAAGGATTCATCCTTAAATATGGCTGTAGTAGGAATTAATATACAAGATGCAGAGAATCTAGATACAGGACAAACCTCTGTTTCATTTTCCAGGAGCTGAAATTATTAATCAGGTAGAAAAGATACCTCTGTATATTTTTACAATTCAATTTTGTTGCCCTGTCCAAAGAGACTTAGAAAAATCTGTTGTGTGTCTAAACACCAAAAAATGTGTGTGATACCGCTTTGACTCTTTTGTCCGCTGTATTTAGCAGTGGATCTGGTACAACACCTTTTGTATAATTAGTTCCATTTCAGTTAAAATTTGCTTTGTTAGAAATAGAGAATTTTAAACCTCTCTGTGTATATATTTTTTCCTCCTAATGACAACAGTGTGAGTTAAGGTGAAGGGAGGCAGAATCTGGAGTAATGTGTCCAGCTGGGGGTTCCTCAGTACAAAAGAGACGTGAAGTTCCTGGAGTGAGTCCAGAAGAAGGCTGTGAAGATGGTTAAGGGACTGGAGCACCTCTACTGCAAGAAAAGTCTGAATCAGCAGGGCCTGTTCAGCATTGAGGTGAGACAGCTGAGGTGGGATCTCATTGATGTCTATAAATATCAGAAGGGAGGGTGGTAAGAGGTTGGAGCCAGGCACATCTAAGTGATGCCAAGCAATAGGACCAGAAACAGCAGGCAGAAACTGAGGCACGGGAAATTCCACCTGAACATGAGGAAGAATATTATCATGTGGGTGACCACACACTGGAACAGATTGCTCAGAGAGGGAGTAGAGTCTTCCTCGCTGGGGATATTCAAGAACCATCTGGACACAAGCCCATGTCCTGTGCTCTGGGATGACCCTGCTTGAGCAAGGACATTGGACCATATGATCCAATGTGGTCCTTTCCAGTCCGACTCATTCTGTGTTTCTATGAAATAAATCATTGAAAACCGCAAAACTGTTTTCCAAGCAAGAAATATCATTTCAGAAAAGAGTGAAGCTTATATGTATTTCTGAATGTATTTGCATACCAATAGAAAAGCTTTTAGTAGTATGGAATGGTTCCTTTCTATTCATGTAGAAGAGATTCTATAATAACCAATTCATTGTGAAGCAAGTTTGAGAGTGGACATTTGAATAACCCTTTAACACTTCTGTTGGCTGGAAGGAACACTTTAAGACACAATTCTGAGCTATATTGGGAAAAACCTGGTGTCATTGGATTCAACAGAAACTTACCATATATTTATATTAAATAGAAACTTGGCCCTGTGCTAGATAAAAACAAACTCAGATAGACTTTGATGCTTTCTTTAGATATGTCCTTGCCTCATGGAAGTAGTCCAAGAGGTTCTTTCAGGTTCATGAAACTCATAAGAAATTGTTGCTGCTGCCTGTATTAAGGGAAGTTGTGAAAAAAGAAATCAAGCTTGTTTGAGATAAGAGGTTCCTCATAAAATAAGTTGGTGTCGTGGTGCTTTGTTTTGAATTTGACACCAAAGGAATACTGATTCAAGGGCACTAGAAATGGAGTAAATTGTGCAGAACTCTTGAGTGCAGATTTAAGGCAAATTTACAGGAGAATACTTTCTCCAGTGTAGTAAATTGGGAAGGATCAAATACTATATATTGGTGAAAAACAAGATGAGGTAAGGAAATAGAGATAATATAGCTGAGGTGGAATCTTACAGAAGAAATTAAATCTGTAGGTGACATCTCTCAAATGGAGATATCTCCGTTGGAGTTCAACACATCTGCAAAGGATGTTAGCATTGCTCAGATGAGCAAAGCAAAGCACAAAAGTATTAAACTTTGCATCATCTGACAGGCCAATAAAAAGGACAGACAACTCCTGAATTCCACAAGGTAGTGCTTCAGAGGCAGAGAACTCTGCTTTTACCACATTCAGTCATTTCACACACTTGAGCTTGACACAGTATCTCTGTTATTTCAGTGGATGACAATCAAAATGCAAAAATGTAAATCAAATCCTTAAAGATGCTCACCCTTGAGAATGACAAGATTAAGTACCGATGTGGGTGGGGAAGAGAACAAAAAGGTACATATCTTTGAAAAGTATTTTCTTTCCCAAATTACAAAGAAAGCCAATCTGGAGCATTGCTCACATATCCTGAGGCTGTGCCTCGTAAGGTACCACACAGTCCTGCTGTCTTTCCTTTGAAATCTCTGCGTGAGACATGCAGTGAAAATAAAAATACCAATGGCTTGCCACTATGTTGCTCTAAGTAGGACAACCAACTTTCCTTTCTCTTTTCTTGTATCTAATTATGAATTATCTTGACCTTTCCCAAGGTCTGGCCAGTATCAGTGAGGCATCTCTAAATTAAGCCAGATAAGGATGAAATTATGTTGGAAAGGCACGTTTAAGCTCAATGAAGAGCAGTAAGTCTTTCATTTATGACAGTTTAAAGGCTGAATATATCTGGGAATTCTCATTGAATCCTTCAATGTTAATGGAGTATGGAAGCACTAGCCACAATGCGAAGTGTCAGGATTTGGCCTATCTTAAAAATGTACTTATGCAAATTTTCCTGTCTCGTTTATAGTGGAAAAAAAAATCTGCTTGCACAATTGGGGTGCCTTACAAGTTCAAAACCATCAAAGCAAGTATAGTTCAATGAATGACCAAGAACTGGAATGGGCTGCCAAGGGAAGCAGTAGAGTCACTACCCTTGTAGAGATTTAAAAGATGTGTCAAAGTGGAACTTAGGGATGTGGTTTAGTGGTGGGCTTGGCAGTGTTGGGTGAAGAGTTGGACTTGATGATCTTAAAGTTCTTTTCTAACCTAAATGATTCTATGATTAAATAGGAATTATACTTGCATTCAGCAGTACAAATTGGATTGAATACAAATGTGGAAATTATCTGCAAAATCTCTCTTAGTTTTCTCTAAAAGAGCTGAAAAACAAGGCCCATTAAGCCATTCATCCCTACTATCAGGGGGCAGTAGCCTGGGGTTTGCATTGGAGTCAGTTGTACATTAATGTCAAAGTGTTTTTGAGCACAAAGGAGACCAAAAATAGATTCATATTTGACAAAGCAACAAACTGCTCTTTGTGCCACTGGAGTCAAGCATCCTCCATGTGACTGGTCACATAGGTAATGGCTTCTAAATCCTGCGCTTCCAACCACTTCCAGACTGTTTAATGTAGCATTAAGTGACAAAATCTATATTTAGGATAGAATCTATCTCCCTTAACTTTAGCCACCAAAAAGTTTAATGTCTAATACAATTTAGCCACCAGTGACGTAAGTAGATTCCCTCAGTCCATGGAGATAGGTCTTGCAGAGATATCTTTATCACCTGAACCATTTGTTTATCATCTGAACCAATTCCTGACGGAAGTTCATCTCCTCCAGCTGTCTTCCAACAGATCTAGATGACCAGCATAGATCCTCACCATTCAGTCACAGTGAGACTAATGAATGCCACTCTCAAAGGAGACAAAAAGAAGTTACTGCAGAATGCAAACCTGTTTGTGTGAGTTGTCAGTTGTAACCCTCCTTTCCCCCATGAGAATACCACACACACACGAAACATTCACATGGGAGGCAGCTGAGGAGGTGTCACAACTCCTCAAAGACCCCCAAAGTGCTCCCCAGACTCATTCCTGAGACCTTGCAGCAGAGCACTGCTCGTGATGCAAATGATGCAACCAATCCAGAGTCTGCTGAGAGAATGTCAAACTTGCCCCCTGCCAGGGGAGGTACCTGGCCATTCCCAACTGGCCCAAACATAATATTAATCCATTGAACTCTGTATTTTGCAGGACCCTCACCAAGAAGATCAGAAGAAAAGGATCGATAGTATGCCACTGGGATCCAGGGAGTTGTGATATTTTCTGTTTAATGTCTCTATCTCTCTGTTCCCCCACACCTCTTTTTCTCTTCTTTTCTATCTCTTTGTCTCTCTACTTCACAATTACTGTTAAATAAAATTCATACTATTGACTTCAGCCTATGGTCTCATTTGCACTTTCATTCAGGCAGAGACATCTCTCTAATAATTTTAATTACTGGATCATAACAGTTTGGTGAGGCCAATTATATCCATTCATGGTGAGAAGGCATTTTGCAGAAATAACATTGCTTTGACAAACACATCACTTTGCCTTAGCTTTTGCTCACGTTCATATGTGCTGGCAGGTCGTCAAGACAGGAAAAGACAAGTGAAGAATTTAAGAAAAGATTAAATACTATGTCAGGGTACCCTGGTAGATGGTGAGTTTTCTTATTCCTGATGAGTTTGTCACTCAGAGCAGGAAGAAGATGGAGGAAGCATAGAACCATAACATTGTGGATGTGTTTGGATACATGCAATTAGAAGTCCATTGTTCAGTATGTAGATCAACTTTGTTTCGCTGTTGTATTCCATACTTGAAAAAAGTCTTCTTTTTCTGTGAGACTGTAATGAGTGTTATAAATTCTAATAAATTATTATTTCTTTAATCTTTGTTCATGGTATCCGAAGAAGGAAGTAACTGTTTCCAAAGTTCAAAGCTTCCCAACTACTTTTGAAGTCATGACAGAACTGTTCCTAGGGAGGACTGTGATCTAGGCAGCTGTCCCCCAGGAATAAAAGTAAATTAATAGGAAAAAAAAATCATAGAGATATAAAACGGTGCTTTCATCAATAGTGTTTTTCAGTTTTGCTTTATGATATGTCATCTGGTGTGGGAGGGAAAGCAAAGTTGCCTGCACTTTGAAGTGGTAGCATGTTCTGAAGCAGTCATTAATGCAGTTCATACCTCTTATGTACTTGATTCATTGAGGGGCTCTGTGCAGCCAGGATACCTTGCAAAACCCAGGCCTGTGCAAGCAGTCTGGAGGGTAAAAATCTGACAAAGACAACTATTAACTGGAGAGCCTTGGTGTGGAAAATATAAAATATTTTTCAGTTAAGATGTTATAATTTTCTAAATTTTTAGAGAGATCTTACAGCTAGCCTAGCTTTCAGAAAAGTGTCTTACATTCAATTATTTACAACTAAGAAAAATGTCTTTCTCTTTTGCTTCTTTTAATTTCAAGTCAAAAAGTTAGATCACTGGTTTCACTATTTTTCTTCATATTTAAATTATTAAGACAAAAAATCTTTTCACATTATATTACAAATACACAAGTACATTCCTATAATTTTTATCAGTCTGCACACATTTTCATAATGTGTTAATGCCTGTCTCATACAGGTATTTCTAATCTTAACAGGGAATTTTAATGTCTTCTTCCATGGCATAAGCATCCCCTTAGTCAGCTGATGCATAATTAACACAGTGCCTCTGGTATGATAAAAAACAATTTCCCCTACTGTGAACGTATCATGCAGCTTCTATTACATTTCCTTTCTTTGAAGGGTCACAGAAAGTAGAGGTCACTACAGACCTGTTAATTCTCGTGATAGATTGTATCTAATTACTTAATTATATTGGTTGACTGTGAGAGATTGAAATGGTTAATAGCTTAAACATCGTTAAGATCATCTGAGGGCTTGCGCCCACTGTAGTGAACGCAAAGAAGCAGCTGTTCATCTGCAACCACCAAAGCCCAGCCCTCACTGAATATGCCTACTAACTAGAATTTGGACTGTGCTGAGAACTTGAGACAAGGTGAAGGTGGTTCTTCAGTTACCTCAGGTCTGGGGAGAAGGAGGTATGCACAAATGATACCGGAAGAGAGACTGGAATGCTGGTGGCTCAAGCACTTAAGGGGTGAGCCGCCCACGTGTGAAGCACCTGCCCATGTGGAGAGGGTGAGCACAGCCTTACAGGCTGCAGCTGAATGTTGAACGAGATAAGGAAAGTGGCAAACCACGCAGCTGTAACACGCAGCTGTAACCTCTTAGCAGGTGTCAAAGTCTCCTTAAGTGTCATTTCATCATTCAGGTGCCTCATGATCCACAGCATTCACTGTGAAACTCCCTGCCACGGGGGAGGTACCTGGGGGTTCTCATGTGAACCTTGTTAAATATAAACCCATCAAACCCTGTTTCATGGGTTTTCTCCACCAAGGCAATGGGATTTCTCCAAGAACTTGGCTGATTACTCAGTCTGTAATTGCTGCTTTGACCAACAGATATCAAAATTTCAAAGCTTCTTGAGGACTCCAATTGGTGGTGACTTTCTACTCTTATTCCATCTCTTTCTTTTCCCTATTTCTAGCTCTACCTCACATTTACTGTTAATAAAAATCTGTACTATTGACTTTGTCATATGACCTCATTTGGACCTAAATTTGGGCAGATGCATGTCTCAAATGATTTTAATAAGCAGATCATGACATTGACCCATATGATTGATTATTGTATTGCATTATTTTAGCTGATAATGGATGATGTAATTTAGCCAAAATAGAAAACTGCTTGGAAATAAGCTCAATATTTCTATATTTGTACCCTCTAGAAGGGCTTTTTATCTACCTACTAAAAGCCTAAGAAATTCAAGTGGTTTGAGTTTTCCTTGCATGTTTTTTATCATAGATTCTTCTTTGAACTAAATTCCATTTAGGATTGTCTCTCACAGGTCAGAGCAATGCCTACTTAGACACCTATACAGAATTCCAAAAGGAGACAACCAGAACAGAACACGCAAGATGAACTTTTACAGATGCTCTCCTTGCTTCCAGTAATTTTTGGGTGATTTTTAGATGATTCCTTAGGGAGTGTTATCTTAGTATTTAATAATCACAGGCAGACTTGTCTTCTATGTCTTTTTCCAGTGATTTTTGTCAACTCTGTCATGCACTAGAAATCTAGAACCTTGTGGCATGGTAATTACAGCTTATTTACAAATTGCAGAATAAATCCCTCACTTTCAGAAATACCTTATAGTTCTATTCAAGTTTTTTTTATTCTGTTATTGGAAGAGACCATGAATATCTGATCAGATTCACTCTCATTATTTGCTTTTGTATGCTATTCATTCTATTCAAATTACTTGATGACTAACAGAATTGTCTTACTTCTTTCCTTGCATTTGCTTATTTTCCATGGCATTCACTACTCTATAAATACACTTCTCATACCTAAGCTAGTTCGTATCTCTAATTATCCTAGATGTCCTTTGCTGAAAATTCTCTGATTCTACTAATTTGGTACATTGCACAGAAAGCAAATATTAAACTGATATTTCTCACTTTATTGCTGCAGTAAAACACAGAAAACTGGATGGTAACACGGATTTGTTATATTTCAATGTATTGAGTTTGCATGTCAAAGTTTTGGTAGTGGAGGGACTACAGGTATGGCTTCTGTGAGAAGCTACCAGAAGCTTCACCCATATCCAACAGAACCAATGAGAGCCAGCTCCAAGAGGGATCCACTGCTGGCCCAATCTGAGTCCATCAGTAATGGAGGTAACACTGTGGTAATATATATAAGAAGGGGAAAAAGTTGCTGCACAACTGAAGCCACAGAGAGGAGTGAGAATATGCGAGGGAAATAGCTTTGCATATACCAAGGTCAGTGGAGAAGAAGGGGAGAAGGTGCTCCAGGGGCAAGAGCAGAGATTCCTCTGCAGCCCATCATGAGCCAGCCATGCCCCTGCAGCCCATGGAGGTCCATGGTCAAGCAGAGGCCCACCTGCAGCCCTTGGAGGACCCCACACCAGATCAGGCAGGTGCCCAAAGGAGGCTGTGACCCTGTGGGAAGCCCACAGCAGGAGCTGGCTCCTGGCAGGACCTGTGGCTCCATGGAGAGAGTAGACCACTGCAGAATAGGTTTGCTGGCAGAACTTGTGACCCTGGGGAGAACCCTCACTGGAGCAGCCTGACCCTGAAGGATTGCACTTTGTGGGAGGGACCCACACTAAAAAGTGCTGTTCATGAAGAACAGCAGCCCTTGGGAAGGACTCAGGTTGGAGAAGTTTGTGGAGGACTGTCTACCGTGGGAGGGACCCCATGCTGTAGCAGGTGAAGTGTGTGGGGAGGAAGGAGAGGCAGAGAAAAGGTGTGATTCTGTGACTGCAACCCCCATTCCTCTCCTTCTGTATCACTGCAGCAAAGGAGGTAAAGCAAATCTGAAGCTGAGCCCAGGAAGAAGGGAAGGGAACGGGGGAAGGTGTTTTTTAAGATTTGATTTTATACCTCATTACCCTACTTTGACTTGACTGGCAATAAATTAAAGTAATTTTCCCCGAGTCAGATCTGTTTTGTCCATGACAGTAATTGGTGAATGATCTCTCCCTGCCCATATCTCTACCCACCAGCCTTCTGTTAGACTTTTTCTCTCCCCTGTGCAACTGAGGAGGGTGGTGATAGAATGGCTTAGGTGGGCAGCTGGCATTCAGCCAGGGTCATCCCACTGCATGAAGTTAGCTTCACTTTTGCTTCTACATGTCACCCTCCATTACATGAAGGGGAAAGTAATATGCTTCTTTAATTTTTGCAAATAGGCATTCAAATTACTGAATACTGAATAGGTCAGATTACAGTGGTTCACCAATGTTATTTATTATAGGTCTCATGAATGCTAAGAAAACACACATAGAGGAAAAATGTAAACAAATTTTTAAAAATTATCAAATTAAGCCAAGGATGGTGTCCTTCAAGGGTAATAGTTGAGTTTTAACATGCTATTTAATTTATGTTCCATTTAGATGACAAAACTACAGCTGCCTTTGAAATATTTTGCCAATATTGATTCATCTGTACCTTAGGTAAATAAGTATTATGAAAAAGCAAGGAGTGTGGTGATCTTCCAGTTAGAGCAGATACTCTTTCTTAAATTAAATAGTTTACTCTCAGTGATGAAGTTGGCATAATTTACAAGGAATGGGAATCCAGATCTTCTTGGAAAAATCCAAAGTTTTCTTCCTATGCTACAAATGTGTAATATTTTTAGAACTCTTTTGTCTGCAAAAATCCTCACATTGTTTCTAGATTCAAAATCTAGATTTCTAGACTGCTTCTAGATTCAAAACCTCATTGCAACCCTGCTGAATCTGTCATTCAAACTACTCTAAAAGTCAAGGTCAAAATGATGATTTCTGTCATTATGTGAGGCTGCACTTTGCTAATGCAATAACCTAGTAGAGAGACCAGTAAGGCTGCAGGTGCAATTTCTGACTGAATCTATTATTTTCTATGACTCAATTCCTGGCTACCTGAGATAACACCTATTTCTCAAGGACATATTATGTTTGAGTGTAATTGAACAGCTGGAGCCAGGGGCTTTCTCATATAGACAAATACAAGCTGCTCAAGGTTTAGTCTGCAAGGGATACTTCCATTCTTATCTCTGTCTTCCTAATCAGCTGTAACCTAGAAATAGCTTTTCAACTTTCCCATTGTTTTGGTTGAAGATATTTTGAGGAAAAGGAGTAGGAGATAGATACACGGGCATGAGTTAATTCTGCAATGCATTAGTTTAATATATCAACTTAAAACCAAATACAGTAATATTTTCTATATATGAAATGCCCCACATGCCACCCCTGGAGCACCAATGGAGTCCTTGAAATATGGGTATATAAGGTTGGATGGGTAGGGTTTTCTAAATCAGTGCTTGGTGAAATGCTTTATTTTGATTGAATGTTTTGTCTTAAATTTTGCCAAATTTCTGCTCTTCTAAAGTTT
Source organism: Cyanoderma ruficeps (assembly GCA_008694505.1). Classification (NCBI taxonomy): domain Eukaryota; kingdom Metazoa; phylum Chordata; class Aves; order Passeriformes; family Timaliidae; genus Cyanoderma; species Cyanoderma ruficeps. The sequence continues at coordinate 23,151,864 of VZDJ01007747.1, forward strand.
GTCAGTAAAGTTTGTTTTTCAGCTCCTGTTTTTCAATATTGTTGCATATCTCCCCTGCACCCAACTCAGGGGAAGGTAGCACCACAAACACCTTTTAAGTAAACTTGCTAAGTGAAGACAGGGGTTCAGCAAGGGGTAAGGTGTTTTTTAGAGGGGGGAAAAAGAGTGAAATGTATCATTCCATTAGAGCAGAAATGGAATGTATCATGTGATGTTTTTTTAATGGCTTTAGAATTCCAAATAGAGTTTGCAATGAAATGATATCTCTAAATGTACTCACAGAGCCAACATCAATGGACAATTTCATACCTGTGTGTATCCAGTGGAAAATGGAATTTTAATCATTATGCTTGACATCTTATTAAACTTTTTTATTTTAATATTTTTTCTCAACTTTCCTGTCCTAATACTCACAATAGAAACTTTTTTTCCTTGTATTTATTTATTTCTGACAGGATGGAATTCAATTACCACTTTTTATATTGAACCACCCTATCATTATAACCTACCTTCTTTCCAAGCTCAAAACATGTATTTAGGTGAAGGCATGCATATCCTTCAGAGACATTTTTGTGATACTTTATATTTGACTGGCAGTGTAGCACAACAGTGATTGAGCAATACAAATAAACAATAACAGTAAATTTCAGTGAAACTGAGTCTCAGTAGTAGCAAAAGTATATTACTGCAGGTTGATAATTGACATAATTGATTCACTTAGCCATTCTGGATACTTCTTGTAAGTATTTTGAATCAAATCTTATTTAAGGTATGCTACAGAAAAAATCCTCTTGCTTATACATGTCAGTTCAAGAAGTCCTCCAGTAGGGTACTTTTGAATACATATTTAGGAAAACAGAGACAAGTTTTAAAGAACAGAACTATGTTTAAAATGTTGCTGTAGTGTTTCACCAAGTAAGGCTCTGAAGAATCTTCCAAGCCCTGGAAATAGAGTCAAAGTAATGGCCCCAAGGAAGCAAAACATTTTGTGAGCAATCATGTTTTGCTTTAATCATCAATCTCAGTACACTTAATGTGAAACTACTGATAAATGCGAACCATTCACCATGTGTTTCCCTTACAAGAGAAGATTTGTACCACTTTGCTAAGGCTTTTCTGAATCCTCTTACTTTGTGGCAGGGTGTTTAGATGGCAGAAGGATTCATGGAGGTGAGAGGAGGTGAGAGGCCTCCTGTATAATGCCCCACAAGAGAGACAAAACTCTTGCTTCTCACCTGTTAAAGGGCCTAAGATTTGTCAAAATAACTAATTATGACACTCAAGGTAGACCCCTGTCACTGGGACTTGGGATGAATCTCAGGTAATGGCTTTGCAGGGCACCTTCTAACTGCTTCACCCCACAGAACAGAGTGGGGAGAACATAATGTAAGCTCTGTTTGTAGGTCAAAATACACCCTATGCTTTGTACTGACATTAAGTTATACCATGAAGTCGGGAGTCTCAACAGTGGAAGTGATCCTTTAAATGGGCAGCTACAACAGCACACTGCAAGCTATTCTTCCAAGGAAGAAAACATAGTGCACTCAGTCAAGTTATTCTAACTGCAGTTTAGTAGTATTTATGAGGAGATCCTGGAAGGGGGCCAAGACATGAAATTTTCAACATTTTCTACAGTATTCTACAGAGAAATTTTCTCACCCACCTTAAGGTGACAAAGCAACAAAGTGCTCAGAGTTTTTCTGTGACTTTATCATTGAAATTGAAGTTTTTTTAAAAGCTAGCATTACAAATTTCATATTTTAGCTTTTGTTCTGAATAATTCCCTCTCATAATTGAATAATTCCCCCACGATTGAACCCCTGTACAGTCTCCAGGAAAGAAAGCTCACATATTTGATTGCTATGATATTAGCCAGACCTGAAACAGAAAAAATATATTTTACCATCAATTAATTGTCTTCAAAACTAAAGTAATAATCAAAGACTTATTCTGTTTACAGCAAAAGGCACCCTACCTAGATTTTGAATCATATTCTGTGGTCTCCAGAATGCAGAAAAGCACAGCAGAGAACATTGGCCAAATAACATGAATAGCTAATTTAAAAATTCCCTTTCCTTTGAGTTTTGAGATATGTGTCTTGCATCTCAATTTCATTCAGGAATAAGACCCTTTCATCAGAGAGAGGGAAAAGTATACAGCAAATTACAAGATGTTATAGCAGGCTATAATAAGATAAAGTTAAGCTCTTATGTGTTATACTTTGAAGAAGCAGTGCAAGAGTATTTGCCCTACACATCCAATAGTATTAGATACCACACAAGACTATTAATATTCCCATTTTGACCTTATAAATATATTCAGGAAGCAAATTATCGCTATTAACACACCCACTTTCTGTCCCTCGCTTCCCAAACAGATTTGGCTTAGTGTGAATGTAGGATGGGGTAATTTGACTTTTGCAATCACGGCAGACAGCTGTGAGTGATACATGACATGAAAATGAATTATGTTTGCTCTGCTCATTGAGAGCAGAGAGCGCTGTACAGTTATTATGCTGTGTTGTAGTCTATACCTGACAGGTATGGAGTACAGGAAAATAAGCTTTTATACTCAGTTTTATTAATTACTCTTATACATACAGAAAAATAGCTTTATATAAATACCATGTTCCTTAATTTCATTTCTATCTCACCCCTCTCTCCATTCGTCATCACTGTGAGATAATTCCACCATGCTCCCAGTCATTCAGGCTTAATAGAGAGTGCTAAACTTGACCCTCCTTTTCCCTTTCCACCCACTGCTAGAATGTTGTTAAATGTCACCAGTTATTCCTCAGTCAGATGAAGAAGCTATGCAATTTCTTTTCTATTTCAGCTGTTACAATTTTGATAATTTATCAAGACTGTCTTTTCTCTCACCTGATTCAGCTTTCTTTTTTTCCTCTTAGGCTTTACACTGCGAGCATTCTGTTCCACTTGTAAGACATTTTTCTCAGCTTAGCCTCATTATTCCCTTTCATATATTGAGCTCTGAATTCACTGGTTTTGGAGACTCTCTGTGGCTTCTTTGTGAGATACAACCTCCCTGTTACAACCTGTCACTTCTATATATTCTGTCCCAAGCCACCAACTGTTGCTTGGAGTTTGGTTCCTTCTGCTCCCTGGCCCCTTCATCTTCTCTATCTTTTTCTCTTTGGAGGAATCCACAATTTTGCAATTCAGCACATTCTCATTTACTTTTCTTTCCTCTTCTCTGAGGCCTTAAATCTTGGCTCATTTATGCCAGAAATATTTTAATTATTTTCTAATGCATTTTATTTATTCTGAGCTTACTCTGTCTCTCAGGAATGGATTTGAACAATTTGTGGGACTTGTCTTTTGTTATGAACTCCAGTCATGAATAAGGGCAAGCCAGAGTAGTTTTGTGGACTTGTGTGTTACCATCTGAGTCAGTGAGCCATGCTTGGCAACTCTAGTTTGAATAATTGTTTGAATTACGACATAGTGAGAGCACAGAAACTATTTTCCCGGATGCTTTTTGACGAGTTTTGAAAAAAAATGTGACAAGTGGATACGTGTAAACACATTCATTTCAAATCTGTGTGTCCATAGATAGGTTCCTAAAATCTGATGTAGAGAGTCACGTGAGAAATCTACTCGGAAGTGTTGTGTAGTCACATCTCAAGGTGACTGCCTGATCCATCTGGTTTCTCTTTGAGTGCAACCCATGAATTTATGTGACCTACCAGCCACCAGAAAGACCAGCTGGCCTGATCAGCCCATGCCAACATTTGTGTCTGCTCCTGAGCAGTCCCTGGAGATTACCTGATTTCCAAACAAACCACTCTGATTTGCTACACTGAAAGCTGCTTTTGCATTAGCAAGTGCATGTGAGAGCCTACATTTTCATTTTGTGTGTTGCTGTGTTGAGTGTGCTGCTATTTGTGACTCAGCCACATAGGAAGTGTTGTGGTCCTCTGCGTGGTGTGACCAACTCTGTACAGGTCAACAATGGGTGGGGAAGGGTAAAGGTTTTGTCTTCTCTTTATTTATTCTGTTGTAGTTCCTGGGGCACCATGATGGTGCTTCTAGTTTATTTTGCCACCAGCCAAGCTCTCTTTCTGTCATGTGGATCTGCAAAGGGGAAGATCCTTTGTTTGTCCAACCACACACCTTGGTGCAAGAACTGCAGCATATGCATAGGACATGCCATGAGTGGTGCAGGAGTAAGTTACCAGCCAGATGGAAGTAATTTTATGCTTTCTCAGAAGGAAAACAAATGACAGATCTAGCTGTGCCTGACACTGCCTGAGCACCAGAGACTGACTCTCCCTCCAGGGAACCTCAGGTTAATGAGATGGAAAATGCAGTCAGCAGATTCCATGCCATCAGAAACCACCAAACTGCACAAACTGCCCCTGTACCTCTGAACTGTGCCTTCCTTCTAAAGCTAAAGCACTCTTAATACCAGATTCTTAGCTCAGTCCTGATCTGATTTTTAATATCTTCATTCTGCCCTTCATAGTAATAATATTTTTAAAAGAAAAAGCAGAGGAGGTTGCCTCAGATACTGAAGTCTCTACAGTAATTTTCAGGCAGAAAATCAAATTGCCTGTGGGCTGTAGATTTTCGTAGTGTGTGTGCATAGCAGAGGTCACCTTTAACATTAAGGGCATGAATCTCGTTTTCTCTCCATCATTTGAGCTCTGGTGTAACGTCATTAATAACTTCAGCAGGTTCACACTGACTGATCTGTGGGGTTACTAAGACTATTAATTTGGCCCAGACCCTATATTTAAAGTGTAACTAATGGCAACAAAACTCTTAACTGTGCTTTAGAGAGAAAATATAATAATGAAAAGCTACTGACAGCTTCTAGGAACCATACCAGACTGCTTACTTAATTTTATACAAAATTATCCCATTGCTAGATACCACCATTATATCTTTCTGAGATGAAAATTAACCCATTACCCTCATTTTGCAGACAGAAGTGAGGTTCTAAGAGATAAAAGGATCAAAAGTCATTCAGAGGGCAACATTGCATGTTTTTTTCAGTCCTCTTCATTACACTTAAAATATGACAAGCTGGATCCTCCAGATCCTCCAGAGAGAAGGTGGAACTGCAGTAGTATAGGACATTGAGAGAGGCAACAGAATGAAGTCTGCCTTTTGAGCTTATTTTGAACTTTGCTACTGGAAAAACAACAACTACTTGGCTACTTACAGAGCTCCTAAAACCCCAAGACTTTAGTCTTTTTGTGTGAAGGAGCTATTATAGAGAAAGGCTGTAACATGAAATAGTCAGAACTTCAACATTTCCAGGACAAATATGAAGGGTGCTAAATGTAGTGACTGCTAGTCATGGACTCAAAACATGTCCTGTTTTAGCTGCTGGGTTTCCACCAAGAAGCAGCTGACTTAGACACTGAGGCTTTGTGTTCTGCTGAACAGCTATGAGCCACACTGCCACACCCCATTTACACTCATGTACCCTTGGTTTGCTGGGAGAACCTTGAGTGAAATCTGCTGCTGCTGGTAGAAGCACTCTTAACATTTTTGCTTGTAAATAAAAAGGGCTCTACCAAATATAGCAATGAGTCCAAATTCATGACCTTTTTGATGACCCTCCTAGGGTCTAAAGAAAGCAGCTGTCATATGCAGTGCATTAGTTTAATGGGCATTATAACAAGGTTTTGGAGTACATCTCCAATACTAAAGTTACCATCTCCTGCTTAATCCAACTGAATTTGTGCTGATGTCTCCCTAATACTGCCTGTGCTGAAGTATCTGGGCCTGCACTTTCCCTCCATCTCAAAATTTACAAAGAAAGAACAGTCAAATTCTGCTTCAGAAGTGGCAGAGCCTGAAATAAGTTTATTTTTGATTCCTCTTTCCATGGCTACTTGCCTCCACAGATTAGAGAAACCATTTCTTTGCAGCCTTCCAGAGAATCACACCTTTCATACATTAGTCATCTCCATTTAGCTGTGGCCTTTATGCCCTACAGCCAGCACTTCTATGGCTAGGTCCTGTGCATAATTTTTATGCCTGCTGTTCTTGAGATTTGTGTGTTTGTTGGCTTCTGAGAAGATTTCCTGCACTGTTGCTTGCTTTTCTTGACTCCTTTCATGCTTTTCTTGACTTCTTTCATGCTTTTCAAAGCTGTACAGTGACTTGCAAGGATCTATCTATAAAACCACAGGCCTTAATCACCTGGGTGTAGCAGTAGGATTCCTGGAGAGAGCCAAGTATGGAAATCTGTGACATTTTGGTTAATGGCTTTCTATCACAAGTCATCATTCTTTCAGCTATGGCAATCTAAGTGATCTAATTGACGTTTATGGTTATTGTGATACAGTAATGTATCCATGTGGAGTATATCCACCTGTGGAATGCACTCATTTGGGTGTGTATAAAGATTTGACCTTTGATATGATCAAGTTTCTTTTGTGTTAGTTGCCGCGACTGGCACAATCTATTACTGTTATCCATCTTCCTCTTCAGCATTTTGGTACTTCTGATTTTCAGCAATGAATTTCATGCTTTGCACCCAATAAATCACATTGCACCATGTGCTTATAAAATGCCACAGAATTTTACATTTATAAACATGAAATTTTATCCAATTATTACTGAATTTTCCAACAGTAGTGTTTCTAGTATGGACAGGCAAAACCTTCAACATGGACTTGCTTTTTTGACAGTTCACCTTTAGATCAAAGTCTGCACACTATGTTTTGTTTCATTTTTACTGCTGGATATATTTTCTTGGGAGAAACTTCTTAGTCCATTAAAATTCAGGAAAGATTATGCAAAAAGTGTATAAGAAGAATTAAGAACATATCTGGGATTGGTTAAGTATTAATTGTTGCTGTTTTTCAGCTACAGTATAGACAGATTTTTCAGGCGCTATTTTCACACACACCGTTTAAGCAAATAGCATATGCCAGTTTGTAAATCTGAATTTATATCTAACTGCATTATCTGAACACAGCCAAGTTACAGTCATATAGCTTCTACTTCTAAGATTTACAATGATTCAGATCATCACTTCTGAGTTGTAATTTTCTGCAAAAACAAAGTATGTTCTTTATAGTCTTTTGATTGTTTGGACTGTATTTGAGTTTCCTGAACATGTGCTATACATTTACATATTTTTCAATAGTAATGTTTTCCCAGCATTGAAGATTATTAAAAAAAAAAGGCAAAACAAAGAAACTCCACAAAAACCAAACTATCAGAAAACAATGAAACAAAAAATAGGCAGAGCTTTTATTTTCTCATACAGATTTTAGCTTTTATGTTTCACATCCTGCCTTTTTACCCCCTAAGTAAAACCAGAATTAGAGTTAGAGCTAACTAGAATTTAATTTGCTGTTTCAAGTGAATACACATAGCTACTAATCCTGTCAGAACACATTTTGGTTTACATAGTTTTTAGGACATACCTTTAAGATTTCTGCAAAGCACACATTTCATCAGAATTCGTCCTAAGAAGAATATTAGTTTAAATAGAGATAGGTTAGAATTTCTATTTCAATTTCCCATTATTTAAGCATCAAGTTTTGCATAAAAACAGAAATTCTAATTTTTCTTAGAGAATAAAATTACTAAAAGAACATTTGGCCAGTAAGCTTTTTTTTTGTTACTATCAAGTTTAAACAATCTTTTGAACTTTTAGTCTGAAATGAATTTTGAAAGGTTTCATTTTGCAGAATTTTCTGGAAACATTTCAAAATGGCAACACGAAGCTTTATACCACCAGAAAAAAGGTTTTGCAGTAAGAACATGATGTATTATTGAGTGCTCCCCTATTATTGCAATCATAATGTTCTGCTAAGAGCTTCCTGATACCTTTCTAGGAAGGTGAATCTCATCAAGCCCTCCCCACCTACAGGGTCAGATATTCTGAGAGTAGTTGGGGTTGAACTGATGCCCCAACTGGCAACTAAGTCCCACCCAGCCACTTGCTCACTCCCCACCACATATATATGGGAGAGAGAATTGGAAAAGTAGAAGTGAGAAAACCTGTGGTTTGGTATAAAGACAGTTTGTAGGTAAAGCAAAACCTGCACATGCAAGCAGAGCAACCAAGGAATCCATTCACCTCTTCCCATGGGCCGGCAGGTGTTCAGCCATCCCCAAGAAAGCTGGGCTCCAGCATGCCTGACAATTACTTGGAATAACAAACATCATCATGTCAAACATCCCCACATTCCACTGTCTTCCCCAAGCTCTATATGTTGAACATGATGCTTATGAGCATATTCCATAGGTATGGAACACCTCTTTCATTTCCTTATCATCCTCTTTGTTACTCTACTTCCTCTGTGAATCTGCCAAAATTTTGATTTACACCTATGATGATATCAAAAGACCATGTTGGCTTTTACCCTGATGGGACTGCCAAGGTAACCTCACTCTCTGATCTTCTCATCTTTGCTTACTGTGCAACCTAACTTCTCTACTTTTTCTTCATACGTGGTAGAAGAATTTACTGCAGGATATTGATTCCTTCTGGTTGATCTTGAAGAAAAACAGTATTATTAAACCAATACTATTGAAATGCATTTTGTTTTTGCCAGTATTTTTAGCAGTCTATGTACTCTTCCATATATAAAATAGGAGACGTTTCCTAGCTTCAGTGCTATATTTGAGTAGAGTCAAATATATGATGATAACTCAATAATATATATAATTTTTGCCCATGTCGCCTACCTAAAATAAATGTCTATATTGCTGTTTCTTTGTTATGCTGGCAAAAATAGTCCAAAGGAACTATAGCAACTGTGCAAAAAGAGATCTGGAACAGTCCCAGCAGGAACTGTCTAGTCATTCAATTGCAAAAGTTAATCTGCTAAATTTACCATTTTTTACAGCCTAAACAAGACTCAGTAGAAAATCAAGAAAAAAAGGGATAAACTCAGCACATACTAGATAAATATTTTGTTTCACCTGATATTCTTTTCGTTTGTCTGGAGAAAGAACAGTTTCTTGTTCTTTTTATCAGTTTTTTTTCCTCTGTTGTTGCATTGCAGTAAGGAATTGCCTGCAAATTCTGTCTAGAATTCAGTCTGGTGCCTACTACACATTTGCTCTAATTACTGTAAATGTCTTCAAAATGAATATTGACTATGAGGATAGAAGCAGTTTAAAAAACCTGAGAGGTGAATGTTCAAGTAAAATTCAACCCCAGTTTCTTTCAGCTGAGAGCATGCTCTAACCACGCTTTTCATCTTGAAGTAAAATCCTGTTTATAGTTGAGTATTTCTTTTCAAACTTGCCCTCAGGAGAATGAGCTTGATATCAGGGCTAGTTTTAAATCCATAGCAACACCCTCTATTTGCAAAGGAGGAGTAATGCAACTGATGTCTTCCCCATAAAAGACGCTGGGAGGACATGCTCCAGAACTGGTCCCATGTTAGCTGCAGAACACCATCTCCTGGGCTACTTCTGACATGTTTGTACCAGCCTGCTTCTGGTCTTGAGTCACACTGTTGTGTGGTCATCCAAAAATAAGTCTCTGGACAAAAAAAGGGACATTTTAATCTTCACTGTTGTCAATTACACTAAAATATGGGAAGAAAATGGACTTCAGCTTCAAATAATGAAACCGGATTTGGTTCAGACATAAGAATTAGCAGCAGCTGAAATTGAGGCCATCATGTTTTCTTTTTAATTGCTAATCATCAGAAATTGCCCTCTTTTGATCATTATTACTCAGTTAAATCAAAAATATGCTAATGGCATAAAATGACGTTCAATCATTGTATCAATGTCTACTAAACAATTACTTATGCCCAAGAATCTTTTTTTTCTGTAACCCCTTGTGTGAGCTATGTAGAAGAGTAAGATATGTTGTATGTTTGCATACTCCATTTTTCCTTATATTTACCATTTCTGTAAGTTCTATATAATGCCATATAACATAAATATACAGAGTGGAGACTTCACGAAAGACTTTTTATTAAAAAACCCGCCTTTCCTAAACTGTGCCCATTATTGAACATAAATATATTCCACCTGTATTGAAAGACAACTCTCTTTAGACAAGGGAACCCCTGTTCTTTCGAGAACTCTTGAAACAGATTGCACCTTTTTTTGTTCACTGTCTACTTAACTATTTACATACTCCTTCAATTGCACCAAATAGAAAAGTTAAGCTGGTCCTTTCTTTCTCCAAGAAAATGTGAACCTTAAAATAAAGCCTAGTTTTGGAAAACTTTGAATATTTAAATAGATTTATTTCCTGAATTCCTTTAAAATGTGTTGGTTGGCTTTGTTTCCAGATTTTAGGGAAAATATAAGAGATTTAGCACACTTTTCAGAGACTCAAATATATCATTAAACAGGGGAAAGGTATTTGGAGCAGATTATGACTACAAAAAGTTAAGTAATACCTCTTAAATTTAATAAACAACTCACAAAGACTATGATCAATCCTCTTTATAGGTCTCTTTTTCCCTGGACAAAGAGTATTTCAGAGACTGCAGTTAAAGTTGATGACAAAACCAAGCAAAAGAAAGAAAAGTAGATGAGTGACCCTGAGATGAGCTCTTGGTCAAAGCATGGTGCTAACAACTCCAGGGTGGTGGGTTCAATCCCCACCATGGGCCATTCACTTAAGAGTTGGACTCGATGGTCACTGTGGGTCTCTTCCAACTCAGGCATTGGAGTTTCAGAAAGAAACTAGTCATGGTTTTGTCTAATGCCTGGATGCTGTCAGCAAGCTCCCCGTGACTTGTCAAGCAAGAAACTAATGTGTGACAAAAGAGGAAGGTCATTCCCCACAATGTCAGCAAATGTTCAGAAAGATTACATATTACACTGAGTTGTGGACACTGAACTTATTCCAGGGATGAGCAGTGAGGCAGGAAGGTTTCATTAAAACCAGAGTGATGTTATTAAACCTCTATAATTTGACTTCGATATGTGCAACAGCATTTTACATAAGCTGAAGCCTGTGCAACATGCAATGAGGGAACCAATAAGTAGTGAATTACAATAATCAATATGTGAAATGACAAAAGCATTAATCAACTTTGCAGCGGTGTCTCAACCTGGGAAGAAATTAGTTTTATATAGATCACATAAATACTAGCTAAATTACATACTGGGCCAAATGAATGGCTCATGTAACTCAATTGCTGATATATGCAGCTGCTGACACATTTGGATCTAGAGATGAATTTGGATGATTACATTTTGACATGATATCGTACTGAGTCAGGCAATTAGCATAACAGCATTTTCACAAGTACTTATTTTAATGTAAAATTTATGCAGATTCAGCTCTACTCGTGCATTTTTCTTGTTTATAAGGGGCATTATATTGCTCCACAAGAAAAAGTCTTTTCTGTAAAAGTTTTTTGGGCTAAGTTTAGGTTAGTGTATTCCATTGCTGGAAACAGGAAAATTAAGCTTTTTCTCTTTTTACTTGAAAGGGACATCCCTTAATGTATATACAATAAAATGATAAATCAGACAGGAGACCACTTGCAAGTTTTCAAAGACTTCTTAGCACAGTAAGAGAAAATTAGTGTTAAAATTTGTGTTTTGCATTTGTCCTTTTGGAAACTGGTTTTGTTTGAGCTCTTTGGTAGAAGTCTTGCAAATGTAGCAGAGAGGGTGTTTCTTACCTCTCTGTTTTTAGTCTCATTCCAAGCACCTAGAAACACATACATGTTTATTGCAATTATTTGTATGTTTATTTAAAAAAGCAAGGGACGTGTTGGACAAGATTCTTACAGAAATGTTTTCAGGATGGGTTTAAATGAAGCAGCCTTTAGCACACCTCTTCATTAATGATTGTATAGAATAGCACCAGTGATAATTATACTTATCCATTCTAATTATCTCAGCTCACCATTGGGATTGATGAGAAGAGTGTTTCAAATGCAGGTATTCTCCTTCAAGAGGCAGGAACAAGTCCACTTGCTACATCCTCCAATACTGAGATAAATGACTCAACACATCCACTGGTAGTGCCAGCTTCTTACAGAAATGAAAGCAGGGAAAATGAATAGCAGCATGGCCGCTTGCCCCAGGTAGATTTCTCTCAGGAAAGCATCTTTGAAAAGGAAGCAAGAGAACAAACATAAATGGTAGGCAAGAGAAGATTTTTAGGCTAACAAGCATAAATAGCTGTTAAAATTAAGAGAGACTTGAATACTGCTGGTTCAGAACAATATATAGTATACAGAAGAATAGCCCTGCATGGATACCCAAGTGAATTTACCAAAACCAAAATAAAAATTTAGAAAGAAAAGGTAAAGGGGTGAATTTGAAATATCTCCAATATACCTTCCTTAAATCCTCAACATTTCTGTACTCTGTATGTAAAAAACCTGTGAAGAATAAATGAAAATGGCAGGGTGCAGACACTGTGATGATATGTAGGCTGACTAGTGGTGATATGTATTGATCCTGCCAATGTCTCAGAGTTGTTCATATGCCATGATTGCCTTTTTGACTGTTCACTCAATTCTTGTTAGCAAAAAAATCAGTGAGACAGTGAGATCCATTAGTCTCCTCAGATGCTAGTGACTGTCAATGAAGAGTTTGTTTTCACTTGGGCTTACTCTGTCTTGCATGCGTGAGGATGCCCATGAGATCACTGAATAATTCAGGCATGACCCAAAATAAGACAAACAGCATTGAACTGAATTTATTCAACAATCTAGACAGAGCCATAGTAACCAAAGTTGATTTAATATTCAAACAATGAATTGAAAGAACAATGCTTTCCCAAGAAATCTGCATACCAGAGATAGATAAAGTCCTTTTATCTCATTTCTGACCAGAAATCTCATGGTTCCAATTAACAAGGGGGAAATATAAAATGGACACTAACACTGCCCTAAAGTAAAATCATGTGAGCAAACAAAAACCTTATTAACTTTCAGTCATATTAGTAGAGTTCTGTGTCAATAGAACTAGGGCCTGTTACTTCAGTGTCTGGATACTCCTTTACACCTTTTTCACACTTACTAACACATGGAAAGGACTTTATAAGAGATAGTCATACTTCTTTGCAAATGGGGATTGCCTTTCATTTTATAGCTAACACTGAAATAAAATGCCATGTCTAAAAAACCCAAAGTATGATTATTCTAAAACTGAGGCCCTGGGGAGAAGATCCAGGGTACAGGGAAGAGAAGACAAATTATTTAGTTTAGAAAACTGATAGGTCAATTGAGTCACATTGAACTGTTTTCTGTTTCCGCCACTGTGATTATAAACACTGAAGTGTTAAAGAAATGAAACAGTAACATTTGAGAACAGACTGGGATTAATTTTGAATAAGCTGTGCAGGTATATATAATAAAAGGCAATATTAGTCCCAAACCACCACCAATTAAAACTGCATTTCTCAGTTTGTCTAGCATTTTATGCATGATTATTAAAGAGTAATTGATTGAAAATCTGTCTTTATACCACTGTAATCAAGTTTCTTTGCCCAGTTTCTCTAAGTAATGGGAAAATAATCAAGAGTTAGAATGTTGAATGAAATGCCCTTTTCATGTATCAAAAAGATAATGTAGGCAAAATTCTAGAATATTAACAAAGAAGGTTGTACATTGGGAAAGTTTTAAATACATACTCCTATTATTTTGCCTGAGTGCTGGGCATTAGCACGAAGCCTGTCATTATAAATAACATTTCCAGACAACAAGAAAAATAAATTTTGCCCCATCTTTATTGTTCGTTATTCCATAGTTGCTTGTTGTTTTTCATCAGAAAATATTATGTGCCTATCATTCCAAGAAAAATATATTTGTTCTATTATCTTAGCCTAAAAGTTAAAAGCAGTAAAATATAACAGTCTTTGACATTGTGATTTATGGTACAAAAGTGCAAACAGAAGAAAATGGATATAAAACAAACCCAACAAAATTAATGTGTTCTTTGGCAGCTCTTGGTTTATGAAAAGGCTACATGAAGAAGTTTACTGGTCTGGAAAAATTTCCTTATTTTTCAACCCTCTAAAATTTTTCCAGATAGCTTATTTGTTCAGTCTGTCACCAATATGTATGTCAAAAAATTTACTGTACTACTGGAAAGTGGGAATAGGATTTTTTTGACAAGTTCATGCATGAAGTATTGAAAAATCAACATTGTCACATAAATAACTGCTTCAGAAAGTAAACTAAGTAAAATCTGAGAGGTTTTAGCTTTTGTGTTCCAGCATTTCACTTTCACTAATCCTTAAATGATGGTGAAAATTTGCACATTAAGGTTATGGAGAGAATGTTGCAAAAAGTGGAAAAAAAGGCAGAATTGCTTAAAATCCAAAATAAAAGTGTTCTTATTGTCTGGGGCTGTATATCTCAGTTGTGGGAGACATATTTTTCTTTTAATCTGACAGTAACTCCTTAACAGCTTTAGAATAAGCCTCATCATGCAATAGAAAGAGTTGTACTGTTTACTAGATTTACACAATAGGTTCAAAATACATTTTGTTCATTGTAAGAGCTGATTAAAGACCACCACAATGTGACCTTCTAGGCTTGGATCTTCCACAAGAAGTACTACAAATCCCCCTATCCCATTGACCTGGGTAAGATGTGAATAAAAGAACAATTTTTTAGAATGTGGGACCCATCTTGGAGGTTCAGTTCCATTGTTGTAGTTGAATTTCTATAATCTGCTATTACAGCTTTGCTCTCTCTTTGCAGGAGTGTTGTTTGTTTGTAGGGGTTATGTGTGGGTTTTATTGTTTGTTCATCTTATCAGTCCTCAGCCTTCAAGCACTTCATAGGAGGAAGCATGACAGCTTTTATTACTGGAAGACAGGAACGAGCACTATGGTGCACCCAGCAAATAGTATTCCTCTAGACTTAATGAATGCTGATCTCATTTACAAAGTGCATTGCTTTGCCTCCCATTCTAAGAGGAATACATTAATGTTTTTGAAAATGACATTTCATGATTAGCTAAGCATGACACCTACACAGTCATTTCAAATAAGATTGCCTGTTCTCAAAATTGTTTTACTATGTCAAAGGAAACAATAGTCTTTCTTGCAAGTCTGTGAAAAATTGAAAAACAATTATTTAAATTCACTTTGACTCACAGGCCTGACTTTTCAGTAAAGAAATAAGCTCATATCTATATTTTCTTTTCTAATAGTCTTTATTATATCTTATTTTTCCAAAGACTTTCAACACCCTGTGGATTTGGGAAGCAATTTTCATTACTATAAGCATTAATGTTTCTAGCAAAGGATTATTTAAGAACATTGAAAAGTTAATTGACCAGAGATTCACAGGAAATATTTTGCCTTTTACATTAAATATGAGTAGAATATCAATGAATTAATGCAGGGTAAAAAGAAACACCTTCCCAAGGTTTCACTTATGATCTTGTGACATTTACAAATAAAAAAATAACTGAAGAGAGCGTTATTTTCATTGCAGGGCAGGATTTACTAAAGCGAGTAGCCGAGAGCACTCTGCTGAGAATGAAAGGAGCATGCTCTGTGCTGGGGTGACATGGAAGTCAACAGAGTTCAAAATGTGAGAACTCCTTGCTTGGCCCCAGCCCTCACCTGAAGTCAATGTAGTCTCCAGCAAGCTCAGTGATCTGGGTCAGGGCAGGGGCTGTTTCCCTCAGCTCCGTCTCTTACTCAGTTATTTGAGTTTGATCACCTGCACTGTACGTGCCAGCCTGTCAGCACAGCAGCTGAAATGCCAATTAGAGGTTCTCATTTCAGAGAAATGAGCTCCCTGCTTTTGATGCTGACAGCACCTACCACGTGGGCTACAGCAACCCAACATGAGAATATTCTGGATAATTTTGATTGACTCCCTAGTAGGCCCGACTGATCTCTTTTGCAAGTGCTCACACTAGTTTGCATCACCATGTTTGAATCCTATATGGGGGTTCAAATGCAAAAATTGCAGAGCTGCACTTCCCAAAAGGGAACAAATCTGGGAACATACAGCTGGAACCCACCACTACAGTGTGAATTCCCCGACTAATATGCAATCTTTCTGTAGTTTTATCTAGAACATATATTGAGGTCAGTAAAATATATTAAGTATATACATCTGTATGTAAGATACCAGTGTAATATTTTTTTGCTTTATGGAAAATTTACAGAACTAGCTCTACTGAATTTGATGTTTGTAATACTTAATTCTGTCATATGAGATGTTAAAAAAAAGAAGATGAAGGAAAAAAAAAACAAATAGAAAACCCATTAGTGTGCTCCAATAACTGAAGAAAGAATTTCAAAGATAGTCTATTCACTCTTCAGTGTCAGAAATTCATTTGTTTCTAAGTTTCATCTTTCAGAGACCTTTGATCTGATTCCCGTTTCTCATCTTGCAACTTCAGTATGTATAATGTTACTTCATTATTTTCTGACATCTTGCCTCATGGTGAGCAGGTGTGACTTGAAAATAGTATATAAAAGCAATCTTTGGTGCTTTTTCTGATCCCTGTAAAGCAATCTATGCCTGAACCACTCATTTGAAAGAAAAAGCATTTTTTAGGTCCTTGAAACATGGAACAACTTTCTCTTCTGCTTTGGGATTTTTTTTTTTTTTGGTGTGGGTGTGTGTGTGGGTGTGTGTGTGTGTGTGTGTGTGTGTGTGTGTGAAGCTGTTTGGCTCACAGGAAAATTAAATTTAGTATACCTGCCCTATTTTGAGGTAAGTGGCTACATACATGTGCATACGGCAATTCCCAAAAAAGATAAAGGCCAGTGAAAGAAAAAGAACTGAGGAAAAAAGCTTACTCTGCTTTCATTGCAGATTAATTGTGACAGAACACAGCTGTACACAAGTACAGAACTTGTATTATTTTTACCCTGTCCGTGTAGCTGAAACAGTGCACTGGCCAACACGGTCCCTTCTTTTGACACTGGTGTGATTTTTCTCCTTAAACCATCCCATGGCAGGCAATAAAGTAAAATAAAGTGAAACAAAGGGGAGGGGAAGGGAAGGGAAGGGAAGGGAAGGGAAGGGAAGGGAAGGGAAGGGAAGGGATAAGAGAATTGGGGAGTAAAAAAAGAAACATCTGTTTGTAACTAGGTCATGGATCATTGTGACAGTAAGACTTTCTTCTCTGAAGTCAAAGCTTCTGAAATTAAAAATATTTTGACAGCTTCATTGTAGCAGATCTAAAGTATTGAAGCACTCCAAGACTATTAACCTCCAAATAAACTGCATTTTCTCTTCAAGAGGAGTCTTTGATCAAAGCACTCCTTTGTTTATTAGTTTTTTCCCAAGTTATATCAGCAATATACAAAATATTTTGACCATCATCTTGAAAATGACAGGAATCTATGATAGGGATTTGGGAAGTGGAGAGAAGATAGATTTATTTCATTTGCTATACTTTGAGCCCAAGATATATATAAGAAAGTAATGCTAGAGTCTTTAGGTACTTAGTATAATACTTAATTTTATTTTTTCTTTAATTGGAAACTGAACTGATTTCTCCAAATTGTAAACATAATGATTCAGTCTGAGCTGGCATCCTGCCTGCAGTGCTTTTTGACCCTGTTAAAACAAGTGCTTTCCCTGAGCCAAAATATATCAAAGGAAAAATGTTTCTTAACATCGTGTAGATGATACAGGCATGCGCAAAATATCCACATGCATCACACTAAAGTCATAGGATATCAGCATTACAAATATGCTTGGTTCAGATTTGGCAATTATTTAGTCAAGCTGTGAACAGAGAAGACTGAAGAATAAATAAACTGCAGAAACTGGCATATACTAATATTATCTTAAAAATATCTTCCTTTCAAGTGTTTATATTTTTGAAGCATAGTGAATTTTTTGCAAGCATAAGACAGAACTACACTTGTATTTGCAAACATATTTTCAATGTTTGAGTTGATAACTTTCCATGGGGTTTTTTTTCCACCAATATTTTCTCATGCTGGAAATATTTGCTGAATCTGAATATAACTTTGCATAATGTGCATGGAAAAGTTAGTCAAACTGAATTTCTAAGTTAATGATCGACTTGCCCACAGCAATCTCACTTTATGTATCATACTCTGTGCTAAACGTCTGGTTTTTGTCCTTCAGGCAAAAATGAGTAAAACTGGGGTTTGCAAACAAGAGTCTTACTGCAATGTAAAACAAAAGATGTAATAAATTTCTTTCAGCAACAGAACAGTTAGTTATTTGCAAGATTTTGGGCTTCTAAAACACTACTAGCCATAATATCTGAAGAATAGCAGGTCATGAAACTAGAAGACACTGCGGTTGCAGTAAATTCTGTTAAAATACCTCCCCAACATCTCATTTACTAAATGGTAGCATGCTTTCTTCTTTAAGATAATTTACAGTTATTTTGTAGGTTTTTGGAAGGGGTTAAATTTAAATTAAAGGTAATTTGATCTGCTTCATAAGCTAATTAACCAGTTTTCAGTGAAAGAATTATTTTGTGACTTTTATGCTTTCACAGTTACATTCCAAGGATGTTATTTGACTAAAACATAATATTATATTAACACTTTTTTTCTGTTCAACAAGCAAACACAGAAGGCCAGTTCTCAGAACTAATTACTGAAGAGTATTTTAAAAGTAACATGAACATTTTTTTCAGAATTAATGGTTTAAAAATTCCTGTTAGAACTCTTTGACTGAGCATTTCAAAGAACATGTTAATATTTCAGAAGTAAAGCAAATAATTTCAGATTGGGATAACATTGCCTTCTTAGCAGCGACATTTGGTATAAGTTAATTTGGTTTAAAGAAAAATCTTTGACAAAATCAAAGCTTTTGCATGAAAGGAACCAATATTGCTGAAAATAACCCTCATAAATAAATAAATAAATGTCATGATCTTAGTAATCCAATTTGCTATGAAACTTAAAAAGGATCTTCTTGTTAATTATTTTTGCTACATACAGATGTAGAGATGTGGGGTTTCTGTGTAAGGGATGATTTATTTGGCTGTTCTGCATGCAGAACTGATGGTCTAAATAAATGAGGTAGATTAAAGATGAAGCAGGAAAGAGACAGTGTACAGGTCACATACAGGCCATGTCCAAACTTTGCAGCATGACACCAGCATAGCAGTGCTGGTCTACATGATGCATGTCTGAACAAAGATTTTTCACAAGAAATAATCAAGTAGAGAGCTGGATTAGAAAAGAACCACCCATTTTAGATGTCGTATACATGCTTACAGGGAATTCAGTAGAGGACTACTAAAGAGAAACTTTCTATTAAGGATGAGGTTTTGCAATTTTTTAGGAGTCAATCTCTCGCACTTCCCCTTGAATCATTTCATACAAGCCACTGTCAAAGATAGGACAGATGCATAAATGGGCAATTTGCTTAATCAAATACAGGCATTTCTGCATGGTTATAACCACAACTGCTAAGCACTTCTCCAGAAAAGCTGACAATTTAATAAATGTTGCTCAAACAGTGAGAAACCTATCTAAATCAGCAGGTAGTATAACCACCACGAAGTAAGTTTCAGAATCTGATTTTCCACAGACAGGGCAGCTTTTTGAAAGGTCCAATTGTACTAATTATAGTAAGTGTATCATAATGTTTCATCAAAAACACTGACCCACGCTGCATAGCAGGTGCTCATTAAATGTGCAAGATCTGCGATTAATAATCATTTACCCCTTGTGGAAACTGTGTAAAGTATGTAATAAAGATAAAATTTAACTTCCCAAGAACACTGCCGAAGAAAATGGTATTTCAATGATACCAAGTTAAAACTCCTACTTGTTTCCTCTCACTCAATGTATTGAAATAAATAATAAAGTGACCCTGCACTCTGGCGATGTCTCAGAAACTAAATACTATTTCTCAATAAAACGTGTATGTACTAATCTCTGTATCAGAAATTCAAAAGGATTGGATGCTCTGCTGTAACATACACATATTTTCAGTATTGCTGTGCATGAAAACTACATCACGTGTCTTTTCATCAGTGAGGCTCTCAAAGGCAGAATATATACATAAGTTCAGGAAACTTAGGTAATTGCCTGGTAATGTCAGTAGGACAAGTTATAGCCCCAGCCCTATTTTCTGCTTTCCCATTAAGGAAGCACCTGTCTTTTCAACTATTTTTAACCATTGACAAGGACAGACCTAGAGTCCTGCTTCACAGAAAGAAAATAGAGCTGCAGTGTGCCGAGTCTCTGTCACAAAATAAAGAAAAGTCAATAGCTTGTGCAAGGCAAACTACCTTGTGTTCCCATCACGAATAACACTACCCTGCAACTGTAAGCACCACTAAACTTGAAGTTCATTTCAAGGGCTGATAAATATGGTGCAAGTTTTTTTTTATTTTTATTTTTTTTGCCTATGTAGTTGGAAACCTAGAAATATTACCATAGGAGGAGAAACAGGTACTGTCTAGACCCATTTCCTGTAGCTTATAAATACCTATGTTCATGATTATCCTGTTGCTTAAGAGCAGCTGAAGGTGAGAAAACTGAGTTGCAATCACTACAAACTCAGACTTTGAGAATGCATTTTTCTGATAGACAATTTCAAAGAAATGCACTAACTTTTTTGAAACACATTTATTTTAAAATACTTCAGAAATATTATTACAAGCCCAGGTGGCTAATGCAGCTAACAGATGTGCAAATTTTGTCTGGGGATTACAAAAAATGCAGTTTATTAATTTGTGTCATATGGCAGATGGGTAGGAGCTCTGTGGAGTATTCAGTTGATTACTCCATAGTTTCTGCAGTGAAAGGAAAAGCTTCAGCCTACGTTTTTGCATACACACAGTTACTGGAGAGTGCCAGTTTGCATTTGTTAAGGAAAGGGTATTGAAACAAAATACCTCAGGGCTTCTTGGAGATTGTCTATTCTGTATTGGTTAAGGCTGAACATTGTCTTCTTCTGTCACGGAAAAGAAATGAAATAGGGATACAAGCCCTTCCAGCTAAACAGCTGCTAAACATGGGGTTTATATCTATTTCATCTGCTCTACCCAAACAGCCCCTTAAACTTTGTTAACTGTAACTACATTACAACAGTTACATGAAGATTCAAACAATGCTTCTGGTTTTAGAACAACTTCCATGCCTAAATGGAAAAGCTCTTACAAATCCAATTTCCTATTCTGTTTACAGAGGTCTGCTGCTTGGTGGCTCATAATCTTCCTATGATTTGCAGCAGTCTAGAGAAAGAACAAGCAGTTTATGTTGACTCAACAAAACAATTACCTTAAAAAGAATAACCTGCTTTTCCTGCTAACACAATTTTCTGCAACAGTATTTGCACATTAGCATGGGTAAAATCAAGCAATACAAAAAGTAGAAAAAGCATAGAACTTGAGTACCAAAAATAATACATTCTTAGTAACTTAAAAAATTATCAATACTACATATTCTATTGGTTTTAGCCCAAAATAGTGTTATATATTTTGTCATTAAAAACCAAATAAGAATATCCTGAAAACCACAAACACATTTTATGTGAAAAGTTAGATACACTTAATAATGCAATTATTCCATTTATAATTGCAAGAAAATTATGAAAAGTTGAATAATATTTTTCTCATCCATTACTGTAGCAATTGAAAAGTGGCATGTTATAAATGGAGATGAGTAGGAATATGAGAATAAAAACGGCTGCCATCTAACACTTTCTGTATAAGATCCTGCATTCAATTATCTACCAGTTTGTCAAATTTCAGCTGTTGCTGCTAAAATTTTCCATGTCAGCAAATGCACTTCAGACAAAATTTCTTTTAGAAAGTTTCTTTTAAAAAGTTTCCAACAATAGCAGCAAGGACTAGCAATCAGTTTATGTTCCATTGAGACCAAGACTCTGTGGAATAATAAGGCTTTCCAATATATTCCTGCTTTGACTCAGGAAAGCAGCTGTTTCAAAAAATGCCTACGAAAGCATGGTCAACTTACTAGCCTGTAAAACACTCCTTACAGTTTTTCACATTGCCAGTGTTCCTCCCTCTGAAGAATGTCCAAATTGCCTCTGAAACAGAATTTTTTACTTATTGAAATTATTACTTCTGACTGCTATGGGCAGTGGGTCTGTGAGAATGCATTTTCCACTGCTCTAAGTGTGGCTGTTGCTGGAGCCCAGGAGAAAGCACACAGCCTGTGAGATGAGGAAATGCAGCCTTTCAAGGCAAAAAGATCTAGATGAGCAAGAAGTATGCTGGGAGAGGGGAATATACAGTGAAACTAGGACAGCAAGACTGAAAATAGTGAACACATGCAAAGACATGAATAAAGGATGCGAAGAGCTGAATAAAGATCTCCAGATGAAGGTATAGAATTCAGGGTTATAGAGAGAGAGCCTCTAAGATGTTCGTAAGAGGAGCAAGCTAAAGAGACAGGGAAATGCAGGCCTAGAGGAGGGTCAAGTATCTCTCCAAGCGCAGAAATGGACCCACACATGCCAGAGACACACCAGCCATCAAAGCTGGAAAATCCTCTGCTGAATTGTGGATCTCATGCTCCACTGGTACTGGTTCATACAGAGAATGAAAACTCTGTAATGTCCACCGGCTACTGCCCCAGCCACAGGAGGTCTGCTCTGAACATTCAAGCCCTGCTCATGTGTCTCAAGGTGTTTATAGTTTTCTTTTATGTTTGTAATTTCACTGCCCTTTATGTTCTGATTAGTAAAAGGAGAACAATCCTAATCTCATCTCACAGTTGGATTGGAAAATGATATGATTTCTGCACTGGGAGCAGGGTCTGAACAGTTGGCAGTAAATAAAGCAAAAGACCACAGGTTGACAGAGAGGCTGGCAGGAAAAATAAATAAGTACTGACACAGCCTGTTCTTCCCTTCAATGCACCCAATGAGGCAGAAATCTGTGAAATAGAAAGTAGGTGATTGTTCAGTAAAAAGCCCTGCAATGGGAGAGGGTGACCACAAACACTAACTTTAGTACTGGAGATTTTATCCTCCAGCCTGTTGTCAACAGACAGAGACAGCTCCTTTGGGACAAGATTTATGTGATTTAAAATGGACTCTTATTCTAGAATTTCTCTTCAGAAAATTTGCCTCTCCCAAAATGGGGAGGTACCCAGAAGAGGTAGCACCTCTTGAGCTTATCTATGCTTTGTGAATTTTCCTCTATGCCATACTGCAAATATATAAACTCATTCTGCAGGAAAAAGAACCATCAATTATTAAAAACAAGAAAAAACAACCCTACCAGTAACATTGAAATAAATCTTTTAATGGTTCTTCTTCCATAAATGCTCTGTGAATTTTAATGATACAGGAAGTTTGAAGAGCTGTCTCTCTATTTCTGAGCTTAGCTGAGACAAGTGCATGATTGGAAACAGCATGAAAAGTCCCTAAAGGATTGATTTTCAAGTGAAAGGCCAATTAATTTATTTGCAAAAGAAATCCAACACTTCCTAAAAATTTTGGATGAAACAATATCATTCTTTATATATAAGGATGCATTCTTTACATAGAACCATCTTGAAATAAGAAAAAATCTTAATTTGGTATTTTGATATCCAACAGTAGAAGTCTTTTGAATGTGTTAGAACAGCTTAAGGGAGGGAGCTGAAAGCATCAAACTGACATTTTTTATCTGCAAGCTATTTTCCACATGCAGCTGAGCAGAGAAACTGGAGACATGCTTGAGACAAACAGTAAGTCAAAGGTTGGCATAACAGACCAAACAGGAGCTAATCCTACTACAAGGCAGGTGGCAAAAGGCATAGGTGCAGCTCTGGAGTTCATGGCACAGGGTTTGTGCTGGATATGGCTTTAGGGAGGAAACTGGAGAGGCTCTGAAGAAACTGGCAGGATCAAATTCCAATTCCACCTAGTTTGCAACATGCAAGCACAGTTTTTTACCAGTATAAGGAGAAAGCACTCCAGACAATTAAATTCAGCAGACGTATTGATGTAACTGTAGTTTCCTGGCTTACAGTTTCAACATGGGGAGGTGATTTTTTGAGTGAAGATCCTCAGATTGTTTGTGAATACATTGTGCACTACAACAAAGCTGCTTCACTGGGCTCCCTGACTCCTTGCTGTACTACTGGTGACCATATTCTATAGCAAAGGTCTTCATTTGAGACGGTGTGAGGGAGAACCTATCCAGGCACTGCCTCTTTTCCAAGTACTTAGGAGGAGGGATGTGTCTCACTGACTGAACTACAGGACTAATTGAATAGTTTTAAGAAGAGGGTTGTTGTTCTGGTTCTATGTGCATTTCAAGTCCATGACTCCATAACCAGTAAACATTTCAACCTACTGTATGATATAAAGCCCCTGGAGTACGAGCAGGACTTGTATGGAGGAAGCTCTCTGTTAACTCCTTTTTCACCCTCTGTTGCTGCAGATTTTGAATTGACTGAACCAGATCTGCAGGCTCTAACCTTTTACAGCAACAGCATCACAAAGGAGTGATAGCAAGCTGAGCTATGGGTACCAAGCCAAGGACTCACCATATGGTGTTTTTGTTACACACAAGGGGAAAGATTGCTTTAAAGACCAAGGGCCGAATTCATCCCTGGCATAAGACTACTAAATTCAGTGGCGTTAGATCAAGCATGAAGTCAACAGCGAACTAATTCTATGTGATGGGGAACAGAAGTCAAGGTTGTTTTTTTAATAGCCCAAGGATGTCTATAAGGTAAACTCAGTTGAGCCAAGGGGTTTTTTATGTCTAACTGACATCTGTTCTCAGAAAGCCTGCAGCACACTGGAACGGTTTCCCAACGTTTTTCCTCTATATAAACACTGTGAACTTCTATAACAGCCAGAGATGGTGAAAAGGCATGTTTCATACAAAAATGGGCACCACAAATGACCCAGGAGCTATTATGCTAATATACCCTGACACTGCTTTAGTGATTCTATATTCAAGAATGAAATACAAGAAAACTTTCCAACAATCAGTTGTTAATTGTTGTTGAAATGTATTGACACAAGACAGCAGATGATTTTTAGCCATTGTTATTACTATGCACATTAAAGAAATTAGACTGGAGACAATACACTGTGAGCTAACCAAACTACTGACAGTCTAAGCCCCACTTTTACATTTTCAGAGCATTTGATGTGCAGATCAATTAAAGGGCTTATTTCAAGTTGTCTTCAAATAGCACAGCAGCTCTGACATGCAGAACCCCCATAATGCAGACATTCAATAAAGTGCACCTTGGTACACTTTTATCTTTACAGCATGTTATCTCATTTTTACAGAGAGATGTTAGCAGAATGAATTGGTTGAAATGCAAAAAGTAATTGAGGAACCTGGCTTTTAAACTTCATGAGCTATTAAATAGATGGGGAAAAAAATTGGTTGTTAACATGAGTCAGGTTGTCTAACCTGTCTGCTGCTGTGGGTTAACTTTGCAATACCTGAGAGAGATTTTATTGTTGAAGCCTGGGATAGCAGCTGGTGAAGTTGTACTCAAGGTAATGTAAATCAGAACTTATTTAATGGATGACAGTTAACGACTATAAATCCAAAAGAAATATAGCTGGAATCAGGCCAAATATATATTTTGTTTCATACAGACAGAGATGTTACATAGGTATTTTAGAACTGAATTCAAGCAGGAAAATGAGAAGAAAAATAATGCGGCAAAACTTCCTACAATATCAATAAGAGCCATCTAGCAGAAACAATTTTTTATTGACAAAGCAAAGACAGCTGCAATACAGGTTTCAAGAAGTATAGGTTGTCTCGTGACTCTGACTGTTGTGAAGTGGCAGAGTGAGTACACAAACCTGAGAGATGAGTTTACAAAATTATCACTCTCATAGGCTCCTGTGGGAGACCAAAACTGATCCTGGTGGATATAAATTATTCATGGCTTACCTATGTTATTGATTCTGGCCCTAAACTCAGTGTAACCAGAAAAGATAGGACTGACTGAGAAGAGAAAGGGGATACCCCAAAGATGCAGTCTGGTAGGTAGGGCAGGACATGCTGCTAGTGTAAGGCGTGAGGCCGAAGGATGCCAGCAGGAAGAAACTTCATAAAACCCTGATATTTTGCTGGGAAAATGAGAAAATTAAAAGAATTTTAGTTGTAGTGCTGATTTTGCATCTACCAGGGATCTTTTATCCTCAACTTCTGTGTGACCAACCGTGGCAAGAAGCAATTAGTAGAGCTGCCTGTCTCTAAAACCTTTTCTTGACAAGTGAAATATCAGTATTAACAGTCCAGCTACAGGTTGCTTGATCCTCTGGAGTTCCATTGCTCCCCTCTGCCACTGTAGAAGCCCCCCACACAGACCCTTCCCATTTTCCTGGAGCTGCTGTTTTTCTCACGAGCTCCCCTCCAGAAGGTGGCTGTGACTCCCAGTCACTGGACCTGCTTGACTGGCATCCACATGCCACCTTGCCACCTTTCTCAACTCCATCATTCACTCAAAGATGACATGAAGCACCCCCTTTATCCTAGATTCCTTAAGTGTTTAGCAGATACTTTTACCCATCAGGAAATACCTGTGAGGTGCAGGACGCAGGCAGCCCATGTCATGTTTCTAATTGGGGCTGAGAAGAAGCTGCTGCACAGACTTGTACTGACAGCATTGATGTCTGTTTGCAGGCTTTTCCCCTGGGTAGCATTTGTGGCAATAAGTCCATATTTTGTCTCATTCAAGTGCAAGCAATTTTAATCAGATTTAGGCACTTTGCCCAAGTGCTCTTTGACCAGATACCCTAACAAGTATGTCTGCACCCAGAAATTCTTGCAATCTTGCATTCAGCTTGCAGACTGCATGTTCACAGACAAAATACTATTATTGAGAGGTAATGAATACATTTGACAGGTACCTAAACCCACTATAAATAAAGATATTTAGATAGATAGACATCTTTCACACTCAAGGACTTAGATAACCCTCCTCTTCTGTTTGAGCTCTTTAACATTGTGCTCCTCTTGAACCTGCAACATATAATATTGCAAGAAACAAGGTCAGATAAATGTATCAGAGGCAGTTCTCTTTGCCAGAGTCTATCTCTGTTCCTTGCTGTATATTTTTCTCCCACATAGATTATTTTCCTCTAGGAAATATTTTTTTTTCTGCCTAGTTTAACTTTTGAATATCTTCCAAAGTCTCTGGATGTTTCTGTTATGCCCTTCTCCTCTTTTTCCTCCCATTAGTATGTTTTCTATGTACTCTCTATATCTTAAAGGTGTTAGAGTTGCTGATAAATCATTGCAGGTAAAGAATGCAAATTAGACGGCACTCTCAAGGAAGAGTATCTAAAGAGGAGAGCTGAAAGCATGAGGAAAGAGGAAACCAAGCAAAGAGTTTGGGATGGTTGATCAAATAAAAAAGTGTATTCTGCCTCCTTGCTGGCATCTGCTGATACATAAAAAAAATAGAAAACTGTATAAAAATTCTGTGCAGACTCACAGACACAAACCCATTTCAAAGGAAATATTTTCATAGCCTACAAGAGGAAGGAGTCGCACAATGCACAGCACTAAAGACTATGACTAGGGATCCACTCCATCTCCCTTGAGAATGCATCACTAGTAATTTGAGAACACTTTTTCTTTCTAGCTGCCAGTGACTTGTTTTAATGAGTGAGTATGCACTGAAATAAATAAACAGAGTTGTTCCTAGGCAACACTCATAAATCCTCAAGGCTGAGGTACAGCTAGCTAATCCCCATAAAATATATCTGGACATTTCCTAGGTCAGGCAAGGGCTGTGTCTGCATCTCATCAGCATTTCTCACAGTATCTCACAATTGTCCTCATGGAAGTTTTTTTCCTGGAAAACTTATTCATGGCAGAAATCCAGTGACAGTGGCTATTAAAGAAAAAAAGTGCAAGGTGTTTTGAAGCCATTTCTTGCTACATGTGAAGAACTAGTAATATATTTTAATTTGTGAAATCACCATGCACCCCACTTCAACTAATCTTTGATTTGATTCAGAACTGCAGAGGCTGAACAGCCTATGCAGATTTCATATCTTTGGTAATATTATGGAATGTCTTTCACATAACTAAGGTAAGTATCTCCTGCTGAAGCCAGAACATGACCAGGACTATGAATTTACAATAGCATTATATTTTTAATACAGCATCTATATCTAGAAAAATGCAGAAACCGATTAAGAAATTGAACACAGAGTTGTCATCACCCTACACATGAAGCTTGAAGTCATCTTTTCACCTACCCTTTTCTTTCATCATGAATCCTCTGGCACAGATTCAGCCATTTGGGGAATCTGGAAGTAGTGAAATTTGAAGAATAACATTCCCTTCAGACTGAAGAGGGGTTATCAGTTAGGGTGGAAAATATGCATAACCCCTATGCTTTCTAGCAATGGATAGCTGCCCTATCTGCTTCTTTTACTATTAGAGTCAGCAATATATGATCCTGGTTTAAAGACCTCTTTCTTGCAAATTTCTTTTATAATGCTAGAATTTAAAAGTAACCTAGTATTAAGATGTTATCTACTATGCATGTGTTGGCCCATAATAGGGAAGGATTGTTTATGTACTTAGAAATTTCAATGTGTTTAAATACGTGATTTGCCAGTCTTTATTGTTGATCATATCTGCTTCTGATCCCCATCTTAATAGTGTACAGCACTTGAAATAATTATGCTTTATATGTATATATATCCATATTTTTTTACTTAGCCCATTTTGATTCACTGAGAAAATTGTATTCAGTAAAAACAACTGAATAAATGTCATTTTGATTTGTCCTTATTAGTGAGAGAGGTTAAGACATAGGCATTTTTTCAGACCATGATTAAGATGTGAGCATACTTTTTAATTCATCTTGTTTCAACTAACAGAGGCAGACAAGCACCTCACTCTTGATTACTTAAAGAAAATACATTTACTCTAAGGCCATTATTTGACATCCAATTGTGCTGATTTTGACTGAAGTAGAGTTAATTTTCTTCACAGTGGCTAGTATGCTCTGACCACTGCAAATTTAAGACAGAAGTGGCTGTGACAATTTACACATCCTAGATGTAGAAACTATGGAATGGTGCTATTTTCACTGAATGCCTTGAAAATGAATTTTAAAAGGCTGTGGAGTCAGATATCTTTGTAATTAACTGAAAAACTGAATCTTTTCCATAGGTTCACATCTACTGATAGTCATTGGTACTGGAGCATTTATCATGACCTAAATCTTTTTAGCTTCTTAGCTCTGGCTAGAGAATGAATTTATATTACCAAGACCAAAAAAAAAAAAAAAAAAAGGAAAAAAAGAAGGGAAATTAAGCAGGAGATTATAAAAAGAGCAATGGAATTAATGAACTATACTCTGGTGCAAATTAGTGCAATATATGTACCTTCAACAAATTCTGTTTTGTCCTCTGCATAATTGCTTTGGCTTCTATACACTACATAATAAACTAGGTGCTAGGTGAGGAAAAATAAGTGGCACATATTTACACATTTTATTTCTGTTCCACTGGGTATTGTTTAAAAAGTGGCAAATGTTCTGCTTCAAAAGATTATGCCAATTAAAATGGCCTTTCTTTAAATGGAAGTCTGAAAGAAAAAGCAACATAAATATATATCTGGAAGAAGGAAAAAAAGATCTTTTCTTCCATCTTTGCTTAGTTTGTTTTAAATATAGCCGTGGCTGCTCAAACTTTTGTTCTACATAAGCGGTGAATTTTTAAAAATATTGTGGGCTTTTTTGCTTTCTATACTCCTTTTGTCTTCAGTCTTTGTAATGGCAAACATCCATGTGAGCAAATCTGCATGGAAGTGTTACCTAGGTGAGTATTAAAAAAAAATGCAAACCAACATTTATCAGTATTATCAAGCCCAGCTATGCTTAGATTCAGGCAAATTGTGTATCATTCAACATCATGGTCTACCTTAAACTGCAGCTTTTGGAGAGAAACTACTGATTGCAGGAGGTCATCTAAATTGCACTCAGACAAGATGGTTTTCTTGCTCCTTGCAAAAGTCTTGTTTGACTTATATGACTTAACATGCTTTTTCACAGATCTGGAACCACATACCAAATTACATAATAATCTATTAAACAACACTCCATGTGATATTGTGCACAAGCCAAAAACTCCTAAAATTCTTGCCAGGCTACTATGCAGAGAGTCTTCCCATCAGCAAAGAAAACAGGTGAATAGTTTGAGAAGGAAGACAAAAGCTGGCTGAAACCAAAACCAAATATTTCAGGAACACATAGAATTCCTAGTAGTCAAAAGTGCATGTTAGGTATAGGAAACTACAAGAATCCTAAAAAAGAGCTGAGTACACAGAGTTGGTCTGGAAATGGTATCTTACTTTCACATTTCACCAAGTATATATTATTTTATTTTTCCAGAACAGATAAGTTTGTGCTACAGATCAACCTTGTTATTCACTGAACATAAATGTAGACACGTACAGAAAATTTATTCTTCAGCACATAATATTCTCACAGCACTTCAGCTGCCCTAGCAAGTGGCTGAACCTACAGTGCTGACAAGACCATAAAACTCATCATATATAAAAATCCATGATATTGCTCAAAAAAACTCTTGCCAGAAGCAGTTTGCCTGACAATCCTGGCATTATAGGATGCCAAAGAAGTCAGCTAACAACACTGCCAAGTGTCTTTGGTTGCTAATGCCCATTCCATACAAGGTAAAACTTCTCAGCTGCCCACTACTCTGCAAAGCTAGAATTCTGTCAGTAAGTTTATTCTTTAAATCTCAGACATCTCACACAACTTTAGGTTATTAATTTCTGACAAATTTTCTTACCATCTTTATCAACAATTTTACTATATATTACTTGTGTATATATCTATGAAAGGTTGATGCTTCATGAACAAAATTCCTGCAGAGAGATGGTACAGTGACTTTAATACTACAGATTGTGTACACCTGTTTGTATGATTTATTTTTTCAAAAGCTATTTTTTCCAGCATCAGTTTGCCCCTGTTGTGACACATTTGTTGTAAATTGGTTTGTTTTGGGGAGTTTTTGTGTAAACCCAAACCCACGGTTTTCAACAAGCCTACTGCTGCTTATCTACATGAATCATTTCAAAGAATGCCATGTAATTATTTTTTTAATCCTATTTAAACTGCAGAGTAAAAAAAAATAAATTACATTTTCATCTTTATTCCCGCTGTCCCAACAAACATCTTAATAAAAATGTGTTTCAGACATCTCTGCATCTTTCTCACCTGCTCTTCTCATACCTCTGTGTTCTGCAGACCTTATTTGTTGCCTTCTACCACTATCACAGGATACTTTTCTGAAGATAGTAAAAAATTTTGCCTATACCTTTCCAAACATATGTACTTAGCTTCATATGAAATTAGATCTCCTTTGCCTCCTGCTTATAAGTGACATATAGTGAAAGGGCTGCATCAGGCCCTGATTTACTTATGAATGCAGTCTAAATCATGTAATTCTTGGCAAATTGCTGAGCCCAAGATTAAAGCAGACTACTCTGCTCAGCTAGACTGTCTGCAATAGGAATTTGAAAAGTACAAGTCAGACATCTCCAGACGTGCACTGTAAAAATCTTCATCAACATAAAATTTACATATCTGCTGAATAAAAATCCCTGCCTGCCTTACATCAGGTGTTGGAATGCTGCTGCCATGAACAAGTGCACAGATGAAGGGTCTTGGAGAGCTGAAGAGTAAGAAATATTTTAAATTAAGTTTTACACAGAAGTCTTGTCTTTTCATCCACTAAAGGAGACGCTGGTAGTGTCCATATGCTATCCCACCTCTCTGTTACATAAGCTTAAGTATGTGGCCATTCCAGTCTACTTATTCCCATATATCTATCGATAAATAAATACATCTATTTTTATATAATATAAATCTCTAAAAATTAAAAATGAGACTAAACAATGCATGAACATTGTTTTATCACAAACTCTAATAATTGGGTCTGGGAATGTGAATTTATTAAGCAGTATCTGTCACAGAACCACACAATTCAGACTGGTTGAGGTTAGGAGGGGCCCCTATAAATCATCCGGTACAACACATGGACTTATAGGCAGGATCAGCTAGAGCAGGGGTTTTAGGGCCACGTCCAGTCAGGTTTTGAGCATCTCCAAGGAAACACGACTGCATCTTTGAGCAATGTGTTCCAAGGTTCAACCATCATCACAGTAAAACAGCTTAAATGAATTATTTTGTATTTTGGTTTGTGCCCATTATCTCTTGTCCTACCTCTGGATAGCATGAAGGATAAAATTACTCTGTCTTATTTATTCCCTCCCCTTCCACCAGCTACTTACACACAGTGATAAGATCCCTGGAAGTTTTTTTTCTTCTCCAGGGTAAACAGTCCCAGTATTCAGCCTCTTCCTGACACATCCTCAGATGCTGTATAAAGCTGAGATGCTCAATTCCTTCTTTGTTTCAATCTTCACCAACAAGGTCTTCTAGATTCCTGTGCTTAAGGAAAAAAGAGTCCAGGAGAAGAACCAGTAGCTGCAAATAAGGATCTATTTGGTACTACTTTGAAAAAATTGACATAAACTAGTCTATGGCACCCATGGAAGACAACTTAGGTGATGAAAGAAATTGATGGCACCCTTTCAAGGGAAATTTCTATAATTTTAGGAAAGTGATGAAGAAAAGAGGAGATCTCTGAAAGCTGGAGAAAGTCATCACTATAAATAATCAAAATTGTGGCTTAAAAGTGAAAGGCTTCCATTGAAACTTAAATTTTTTCTCTGGTAGGCTTATAATTTGCTGTAGAAATTGCTTTTTAGCAAGTAAAACATCATAATTTGTTTATCATTTTAATATTGATTTAGACACGAGGTGAACATCTTTTGCTGTTCAAACTATCACCTGAAGACCTTATTATACTGGTATTATATCAAAACTTTTTCATATGTTGGCATAAAGTTTCCATGGTCACATATATCTCTTTAGTTTCAGTAATTTCTATTTCTCACATTCAATGGAGTGGAATATTTTAGGAAAATAATAAACTGAATCTGTTGAATGGCATTTTTTTTCCACAGATTTTGAGTCCTCCTATTTTCCCACATTCTTTTATCAATTTTGCCTGCAATTGAAATAAAGGTGTTTTCATATAATGACATTTACTCATTATCTGTCTGTCCATTTATTTAAGAGAGAGGGAAATTATTGAAAATCTGACACAAAACTATTTTAATTCTAAATCCTGAATTTTTTGTACATTAAAACAGTTTGGCAAAGTTTTGAGTTATAGTTCTTTCTAGATAATTCCCTAAATGTAGTTTTGAAACAATCCCTGAAGAATAATCTTGCATGTGTTTAAAATGTATGAGGTTTCTTTTATTAAAATTGTGTAAAAGTTAAGATACTTCAGCTTTAATCTGTTTTCCCAATACAGCATTTATTTATAGATTATGAGTATTTTTAAAATAATTTCTGATGTCTTCCCTTTTGAATGGAAGTTTCCAGTCCCCAAAAGATAATTCCAGGATATTCAAGTGACCATCTTAACATCATTGCAGCTTTTCTTGGATTTTCATATCTAATGCTACATCCACAAAAGAACCTTAAATTTCATGACCCTCCATAATAAACCAAATTTTTAACTTGGGGGCTAGTAACATTTATTCACTGCTTAGTATATTAAGAGCTTTGGGAAACTTGCAAAGGCAACCATTGCAACTAGCATTTTAGGATGGAGCAGATAAAATAAATTAAAATAAGAAACTGAGAGTAAAGGAATAATTGATTTTAAGAACTTGAGGATGAGAGATTTGAACATCCATGGCAAATTGGAATTCATTGACCGAATTGTACTTAATTTCTTTCAAAGAGGTACAAGATCAGTCCTTCTATTTTTGGTGGTGCTATCCCTTTGCAAATATGGGTTACAACAGAGAGTGTGTGGGAGAATTGGGAATAGAGAAGTAGGAACCTGGGAAGCACTGGATAGTCTAAAATTCTGTCTAATGAACTGGCTTCTATGGTAGAATTAATGTAGAAGGTGAGAAGGTGCCCATTTCGAGACTCCTCCTGTTCAGTTTAGCTAGTCCGTTTACAATGGTGTGGCACCAAAGCAGAATTATATTTCCTAAGAAGTTTACCTTAAAAACATCTTTAGTAATTATGGATGGAAATTTGTGATTTTTTCTTTTGAATCATTCTAAATTCTGTTCATATTCTACCTCCAAAGCATAAAACTGCTTTACTTTAAAATTTCTAACCCCTGATTAGAATTCTGTCTTTATAAGGTATTTTTATTTGAAAGAAAGCATTTGACTTCCCTTGTTTTGTTTCCAAACTCTTTGTAACCTTTCCCAAGATTACTAAAGGGAGCATTTTCCTTCAGAGCAGAAGAAAGCAAAGTACTCTGTTTTGTTGATTAGTAATTTGTTTAGAGGAGGAAGAGGCCATCACTTACAGAATGTTCATGCGTTTTACAGGTCCTTGTGGTTTTTCACTCCACCTTGTTCGCTTTCCTATCTTGCCTCGAACTGATGGCAATATTCCAGAATAAATACCAGTGTTTGCTGATTGCCATTTCTGGTGGCCATCTATGAATAAATATTTAATTTAAAATTTCTGCACATCATCATAATGTGTATTATGCCGTGTGGCACTGTAACAAGGACAGCTACTGCCAAAGACATTGAAAGATGCATATAAAACATTTATATATTTATTTTAATTATTCCTCTTTTGGTTCTTCCATGTCAGCCAAAATGGTGCTGTTTAATGGATAAGATAAAAAGTTGATGAAGAGACAGCTTCACATCTGTTCCAAAGTAACTGAAATTCAAAGAAAAAAAGAAAAAAACCCCAACAATTTATACTCATATGTTCTATGAACATTTGAAAACAAAGATGTTCTTGGTCACATACAATCATGCCTCTACACAACTTTCTAACACTGTAGTACAAATACATACTGTATTCCATGCATATACATTTATGAGGTACACTGAGGATGAATAGTCTATATAAGTATTTGAGTTTTTCTTTTCATATTTCTCTGAAAAATTCAATGAACATAAGTAGAGATCAGCTTAAAATTCCTTTGAAAATTAGAGTACTTTGGGGTTTCAAATGAGATGAGAAACATTTCTTGGATTTACATAGCAGAAGCCTGCTTCCAAGACAGCTGCAGATATCAAACAGAATATAATTAGGGTGAATTAAATCATTCTAGGGAAATAATGCCACATTCCCTCAATGAAGAAACAAACTATTTTAAAATAGTTTTCCTAATGAGTTATTTTTCTGTGCTGCTTCTCAAAGATGCCTATTTAGAGGCCATTTATGCTGCAATAGGGTGTGCAGCACTTTACCCAGAAATCACTTTAAACACTTTGTATTTCACTGATGAACTTATTTGCAAGATCAATAGAAGATACTTTAACAGGTAAGGGGGTTTATGGTTGCTATTTTCTTCTCTTGTTATTTGAAGGCTATTATAGAGACTCCCTTTGGGATGCTCAGTTTAAAAATTACAGAAACAGAGTAATATTTTGTGAGTTGCAGTTCTGGTTTCCTTTACATGGTTTTCAGATTCTTAGGTCAAAAATTTAAAAGGGTTTGTCAGGTTCTAAATAACTAAAGAGAGATTTGCAAGTCTTTGCAGTGCTACTGAAATATGAGTTACAGTATAGTGGTCCAAAAAGCAGTATGGAGTAAAAACAGCCAGGCTGAGGAAACAGTAAAAATGCTGTCCCTCATGAACAGTGTGGGGTTTTTGTTGTACACTGTGTTGATGTTTTTCAAGGCACAATTTCTGTAAGGCACAACTCCCTGCGTCTTCAGTAAGAGGTAATATTTTAACTGAGGTAATACTCAATATACTCATGACATCTCAGCTATTTTTGTTGATCTTCTCTAACCCTGAAGTTGTATCTGCCCCACAAGGTGACCATAGGGTAACTTCAGAGAAGGATGAAACCAGCTAAGCTCTTGTGCCAGCAAATTCTCTTTCTATGTAGCCAGCCTGTTGTAGCTCTGATTTGAAATGCCCACCTGGGCTTGGGGCTATGTTCAGGACATAAGCTGGTAAGCCCAGCTGGACAGCAACCTGCCCCACCAGTACTGGCTCACAGCCCACAGTGAGACTGCTAAAAGGCAAGTCTAGAATCAAGAGCTTGAGCTTTTCCCCTTCCAGAGCATGGTGCTTGGTTTAAATCCAAGGTGAGAAAAAACATCTGCATGGGCTTGGATCCATTCTGCAGAACCACGTGGACCGACCCCTGCTGAGTCCCCACAATGCAAACGATTCCAAGGATCTGGTTTAGCCTATTTCTCCCAGCAGCTCAGCTAGAGTGCTGGCATATGAAGTCTGCACCTGTGAGGTTTTTGGGCACTCAGGGAAAATGTTCCTTTTCCTAACACACAAAGTTTCTCAGACAGAAAACAAAACAGCCCAGCCCTTCCCAAGGTGCCCCTTAAAAAGACCATAGTAGGTCAGAGTATGGATCCTTCATATTCTCAATGGCCTCATCTGCCTGTTCATGTGGCTGGAAGCACTAAGAGACTAAAGCACTTCCCTGTGAGCAGTTAGCACAGACGGATGTTCTCAGAAATAAAAAATATATGGTAAAACTTTATAGAGGACAATGTCTTAAGACAAAAGACTTTATGTAATTTCTTTATTTTTGCTTTACTTTTTTTGATTAAATGGTTTTACAAAAAGCTGCAGAGATAGAGAGCTGTGGATGAATCTTCTTCAATTTTCAGTTTTTACTGTTGCTTCTAAATTATTTTAATGTTTAGGATATGACAGATTCCTAAAATGACTGTGTGCTTTCTTTTGTGGAGGAGGTAAACTATGGTTACTTTATCTTTCCCTCTCATTTTCCATTTGATATAACATCAAATAGCAGGAGATCAGCATTAGAAAAAACAGCATTTACCTCTCATTTCACCACAAGATGATCTGAAGATCCAGATCAGCCACTATGTCAGAACTGTGGCCAGTGAGCAGTATGTTCACTTGAACATATTTAAGATTTGCTGTTTCACAATATTATGCTACTGGAATTATTTTATTTGGGGAATTATTATTTTTAAAACTGTTGTTTTTTTCCTTCAGTTCCTTGCACATACCCAGTCCTCCACAGAAATGAGTCCTAGGGTAGACTCCTCAGAGAAACAAATGAGCAATAATTTACCTAACAATACCATTGTAACACAGATAACTGATACTGCTTGACCAGAATGGGCTTTTATTGACCTGTAGTGACCCAAGAATAATGAATCTGCCTGTGCAAACTCTTCCACAGCTGTGTGTGGAGACTGATTTTTTTTTTCAATTATTTTTGGCCTGTCTCCATTCATCAAAATCTGTTTGAATTTAAATAAATATTTAT
Organism: Cyanoderma ruficeps; assembly: GCA_008694505.1. Lineage (NCBI taxonomy): Eukaryota > Metazoa > Chordata > Aves > Passeriformes > Timaliidae > Cyanoderma > Cyanoderma ruficeps. Next base: position 23,189,054 of record VZDJ01007747.1, read on the forward strand.
ATATATTTTTAGGAAATCTACAAAAATCAACCCCCCCTAAAACAAGAAAAGCATTCGGTCAAATCATTTTAGCCACAGAACGACATCTAAGCTTTATTTAGTTGAAAACTGTAGGAAATTGGGAAAAAAAACACTGACATGTTAATAAACACAATTCCTTTTTTTTCTTGGCAATGTATTGTTGTAGTGGCCATTGGGTAGTAAGAACAAGAATTGCCTTAATGAGATAGAGAACATTTCTTATCCTCAAAAATATCCATTTTCATCCACTTGCATTAATAATACCCTTGTGCAATGGCACTTGCACTTCACAAAATATATTTCATCATACTATAACCAGAGACATTCGTGATCCATCTGTACCAGTTTATGTAGATGTTACTTATGTGTGTTGTTTTCATGATCGTTCCATAAACCGATGGATTATTTCCTGTGTCACGGCTAGAATATCGCTGTTGTTGAAGGCAATACCTAACACAATAAACCAACAGAGCACAGCTCAGGAAGCAGAGGGAAATGTCAGAGCAAGGCAATAAAATGGTGCTTCTGCAGAGACATAACTGTGATCGATATGCAGGCTTTCAGCAAGGGAGTTTTCATCTTGTGACCTCGCTGAATGAGAATGGCAGTCTGAAAACCAAAGAGCTGGAAATAGGAAGATTTTTTCACTTCTTGAGGGAAGTGACCCTAGAAATTATATACTTTATGTTGCTTCCAAGCACAGTCAATCCTAGGTGAAGTATTTTTTAAGGATATGAGTGACACCAAGTTCCCAAGAAATGCACTTAGGACCACAGTGAAAGGGTTGAAGGCCTAGAAGTCTGATATAAATAGCCAATAAATGGGACAGGGGTTTTTCCAAAGGGAAAAGTCTGTTCATTTCACAGTTTCATCACTTTGAAAATGGACACAGTGAATGGCTGAGTAATAGTAAAGAAAATTTTAATCATGATGTAGTCAGTACTGGGATTCAAATATGCAGCAATTATGAATCCAGCAAGTCTAAAACAGAACAAAATCTATGCATATATATGTATAAACATATATATACAAGCATACTTTAAAATAAACAAGACAAAGTAGTTGAGAGTTACACTTGCAGCAATCAGAAAAATAATATTAGACCTTCTCTAAACAGTTATTTTCCAGCTGTGTCATATCACATACATTCAGACTGCTTTAGAAGTCACCTGTCTGTGGAAGGCTCAAAACTCACAACAGCAGTGGAGAAAGAGACAAAACAATATAAAGAACAAGGAAGCAGCAAGAGAAAAGAACCAAAAAGTTCAGTAATGGTTTTGGTCCAAACTATGTGTCTGCTTCATTCAGTCTTGAAAAAGTGTACAGAATTTTTTTGAGATTTGGGAGTCAGCAGCAGCTGTCACATGTTGCTCCATGTTCTCTTTTGTATCTTTCCTTCCTTCTTCAGGTTCTCTCCTTTCCACATAGCGCCAACAGGTTCAAGAATGAACCCAAAGTTTTTATAATTATTCACCAAGTCTACAAAGAGGTGTAGGCACCCCTTTTCCCATGTGTGCTGCAATCTGTGAAGGGCCCCATGGCAGCACACCAGGGGTGCCCTGGCAGCATGTGGTGCCTCAAGCTCCACAGTGAAAGGCAGCCACTGAGCAACAGCAAATAACAGCTACTGCTGGAGACACATCCTCCCTGAGGTGATGGTGGTGGGGAAGTCATTAAGGAAGGGATAGAAAGATTTGTGTATGATTCAGCTAAAATTAGGATTAAATAAAATCAGTGGTGTCTGCTTGTCAGCCTCTTACTGGATGGATGCCTGATATTATAAATAATCAAAACCTGTGTAACTTACAATATTAACACAGGAATTAGGTCAAATCTATTCATTGTTGACAACTTTTTAAGGATTGCTCAGCTTGTTATTTAGAATAAAAGTAATGTCAAGACCATAAAATCTGATTATGAGCCATTACACAAATTACCATGCTGTGAAGATAAGGTTTGGCTGATACCTCATTGTTTGGTTTTCAAATAATCCTTCATTTCCTGTACCAGCTCAGTACACTAGTATCAGACCTGAGTAAAACCACAATGCTTTGAATTTGTGACTCACATTTTTTTACTTTTGTTTTTTCCTCTTTCACTTGCGCTCTCCGACATTTCTGCCATAATCCTTGAGATGGATGTATTTCTGCTAAGCTTATAAATTAGTTATTACCTTTGCCCAGCCTCACTTCATCAGTTTCAGAAGCTCCTTGAGTGTGGTGTACTGAGAAGTGTATTGCAGTAGATTTTGAAACGCCCCAGGGCACCTTAGACTCATTTCTGTGACCATCTGACCAGACTGCCTAAATTTAAGCAGGTAAAACTCAGTATGCCTCTGCATTTCACAACTGGAGAGAGGAAAGGAAGAAACTTAAAGTACAGATAAGTCCTGATGCAGCCTTCAATTTTGTGGATGTCACCAACAAAGAGGCACAAGTCCAGGTAAATGACATCAATTGTTTTTCCCTCACCCACCAGCATTGTAATTCCATTTTAGAATGCCACCACATTTGTCAGTTGTGATTTGTCCTTCGTGGAGCCGTGTCAGCTGTCACCATTCACCTCCTTGTTTTCCATGTGCCTTAGCATAGTTTCCAGAAGGATTTGCTCTGTGATCTTGCTGTGCATAAAGGAGAGATTAGCCATTAGCTATCCAGATCTTCCTTATTTCTCTCTTTAAAAATGGGCATTTTAGCTCCCCTTAGTTCACTACTTGATTATTGCATTCTTCATAATATATTTGCATGATACTTTTTTTGGATTATATTTAAATTGATAATCTCAGAGCTTTTTCAGCTCTAATTCGGGAGATTTTACTAGCAGAAAACATTTTAAAATTACTCCCCCGTTTCACTGTAATTGTAGATAGAGGACATCTCTGACCCCCGGGTGGCGATTTTAATTAGATCTCTGCATGCCAGAGAAAATACAAATGGATAAAGTATGCCATTGAAACCATTGAGCCAGAGTGTGCTGGCTGACCCACATGACTATGGGCAGGCTAGGTAGACATCAGTCCTGGGGAACATAATGAGAGAGCTCATATGGAATTCAAAAAATAATGAATATAAAGAACTGCAATTAATATAAGACAAAGAGTAAAAATATAATACAAACAATTGACATGCTTTCCTAGAAAATGTTTCTTGTCAAACGATTCTGTTTAATTATCTGAGAAAATTGAAGGTTTGATTATTAGAGGTAATAGCACCAGGCATCTGACATACAAGCACCCTCTGTTCTGATATTAAAGATAGAGCTGTGTTTCAGATTTCAAAGGCTGTTCCCAGATGGAATGGCCAGGGAATATGGGCATGGTTCCCCACAGGCTCAAAAACCTTCAACAATTTCTAGTCTTTGTTCAGAGTAAATATGAAATAATACTTATTTTTAGTTATAAAATGAAAAGACCACACCAGAAGTACAATAATTCACCATGAATTCAGAATAGCCATGCAGATAAATTGGAACCTTTCATAATTTGTTGAGAAAAATGTATGTTTAATGTAGCCAGTTTCAAACTTTCATATCTGGAAAGACATGACAGCCATACTGGAGGAGACTGTGAAGGGAAGGAGTGAGTCTAAGATAGATTTACAAATCTCAAGGACCAAAGAAGAGAACATCAACTTCCAAGATGAGGAAGGGACAAAAACAGCATAAGATATTTTCACTGTACTAATAGACAGCAGTAAATAAATTGAGGAAGGCAATTTGTAAGCATTGTATGGAAAATATGCAAGTTATAATGTTATGTTTTAAAAACATGTACAAAGATGAAAGTCAATTATGACACACACAATATACACACACACACCAGTTCCTAAGAAATAGTTTAAACTAAAAAAAAAAAATCAAACCAAAAAACCAAGGAGTACAAGATCCTAAGGGTCTTCTTAAACAAAAATCTATGGTTACAAATTAAGTTATTTCCTTATTTGTGATTGCAAATGTAACTAAACAGTGTACATCATACTGAAAAAATAATGCATTCACTATTTAATGTCTCACTCAATGGAACAATTAATTCATACACAATCAGTAAGTTTAACACCTCTGGAAAAATATATAACCCAAAGGATACAGGAGATGAAACTAAGTAATCTAAGCATTGCTTCTTGACTTAAATAACACAATTTGGTATGTCAGATTAGTCTCACTGACTGGACCTAGCAAAATGAAACCATCCATAACCACCAAATTAATTTTAGAAAGGAACTATAACCCTCTTAGTGTGAAGGAAAATGAAATGTAGATAGTATAATTGAAATGACAGAAGCAAAATCCATAACCTAATGAATAGCTAAAGAAATGATTAGCAATGGGTATTCTGCCTATTTTCTTGATCTTGCTTTGATTCTTACATTCTTTTTATCTAGAACCCTTGGTATACTAACATGGATTATTATATAAGAAAAATGTAGAGATACAGCAATTTATACAATGCAGGATTCTGCAAAATGACTATTCACAGATCAGGTGTATTATTTCAAGAGATAAAAGGAAAACTCATTCCAAAATAAACAAGATTCATGTACTCATCCCACTTTCTTCTAAGACTATTTTCTGACAGGGAAAGAAAGCCCTGCCTTCTTCTGCCTTCTTCAGCTTTGCTAATGCTTATTTTAGTACATGTATGAGCCAGGTATTCTTTTCCAAGAGTACCAGCCTTGCTGGCTGTCTTGAGTGCATCACTATGGCACATTTTGCTATCTTTTGCTTATCTTTGCTTATCTTTTTCATCAGAGAAAGATGAGAGGGTTCCCAGTTGTGGAATTGAGAACTTATGTGCTAGAATCCTCCCCAGTTTACCTTACTGATACATGTCTCCTACCATGTTCAAGAAAAAGATTTTTTGATGGCTCTAGTGCACTTTACACATAGCAGATGAATGATTTTAACAGTGGAACGTTCCTGAAACCTACATAGAAAAAAAAAAACAAAACCCAAACACCAAAAAAAACCCCAAAACAAAAAACTCAGGCTGTTTCTCTATGGTTTGATTTTTTTTATTTGCTCATTTTTCTTCTCCTTATGGATGATTTTGCTCTTCCCCCTCCCACCTGCCCACCTTTCTCTTCTTTTAAAAACACAATATCCCAGTTAGAGGTGTCAAGATAAAAACATATTTTAGCTGAACAGGAAAACTGAGTAAATGTAGGTTGTTACCCACAGTAAATAGTACCTGATATGTACCGTTTCTAGCATGATTATTCAATTTCTTGGCAGGATGATTCAATTTCTTGGCAAGATTGCAGCTTCCACTTCTTACAAGCATTGTCACTCTCAAAAAAAATGGACAGAAAAAAAAAAGCACAAAAAATCGAACAAAACCAAGCAAACAAACAAAAACAATTCCCCCCCCAAAAAAAAAACCCCAAAAAACAAATTAAAAAAAACCCGCACAACTAAAAAGGAAGAAATGTTTCAAAACAGGGGCAGGTATTTCCATCCTTTGAGATAATAGAATAAAAGCCATGTCCCATAGCTAACTTTCACTGGCTCTTAGCCGACGACATTTTAGACTAAATTATGTAGAAGGTCTGAGTACTACTGAGGATCTGACAAATCACCAAATGCATTAAATTATTGTGCAGCGTTGATTTAGAACCAAAATAATAAATGACATTCATAGAGCATTCGTATGAGATACAAAGAGCACTTTCATCTTCAGCTTCTTTTTTAATTAAGAATCTTCCACTTTTCTTTAAAAAGTTTGTTTATCAGCATAGAAGATGAATCCCTGGAGAGAAATGGAGGCAACATGAATAGGAAGATATATGAGGGTTAAGGTTCTGCAGTATCCCCTACCATAATATCCTTAGCATGCCAGAAAATAGGACACAAGAATACCAGTTCTTGTTCCTGAGGATATCTTACCCTCTCACACCTTTTCACCTTTCAGATTACTACTGAAAGTAATCTGAAAAATTTAAGTTTAGTTTGTTTGTTACAAAAGTAAGATATTGTTCTTTCTTTATTACTGATCTCCAGGATCAAAAGCTCACATGACTTTCTCTGTTTGACAAGTGGAAAAAAACCCGAGTATTAAATTTTATTCAGCAACATTAACATTTGCAAAATGCAGAACTATTTCCATTAACATTGAATAAATGAATCTCCCAATTCATTGTTGTAAGATTCACTTTAGGGATATAAAGTCATGTGTAGCAAATATTATATAAAATAATTTCTTCATGTAATCATATTATGTAAAGCTGCCAAAATTTAATAACTTGTCTCGATTTGGGTCTCACAACATTCTCAGAGACCAAAATACTACCAGCTCTCAATACCAAAGGAAATATTAATTTAGAATTTTTCAGGTGGAGGCAGAGGAGGACCATCTTCTGTTTTCAAAAGGTAGACATCAACACATTATTTAAATTAGTAAAATCACTATTTTGTCACATTTTATTAAATATTTTAGTTCTTTTGCAATAATGAGATAAGTGTAAAACTTCAATACAACTACAAATCTAATATTTTCAAAATTTTCAATGTATCATCCATCAATTTTTTTTCTGAATCTCTCTGTTAATTAAGGATATTGTTAATTAAGGATATAAGAAAATTACATTCAAAAGCTCTAATTACTTAAAAGCTGTTTAAATAATTATGAACCCCCCCAAGAGACTCAAGGAATGTGTCTAATTACACCTACCATGGATCTCCTAATTAGGAGATTCTCACCTCCTATGGATTGTGTTGTGTATCTTAACTAGTGAGTCCTAAACCCAGAAGTCCAAATCACTGCTGGATAGATTATGTATACAAGAGCACCATTTTATTTAAAGCAATTGATTTTCAAATTAAAAATATTTTATAAAATAAAAATAAGCATTTGTTATATTTATTTGGCTTTTTCTGGGATTCTGATAATTCTGAAGTATAAACAAGCATTTATTAAAAGAGTTCTTATAATATATGAGGTGGTTGGCATGGCCTAAAATAGATCTGATACCAACAAATCTTTTCACCAGACTAATTATGGGTCAGGGCACCCTGCAGGAAGTAGAAAATTGGAAGCAATTAGATTTGAACAGAAAGAACAACAATAAATTATTAATTAGGCAACAGCATTTCTTCTACATGGTTATGTTTACAAATAAAGCCTGAAGACTACGAGTGAAAACACAGAACTATGCCCCAAGTCAAACCTTGCAAAGAAAATTGCAGATTTTATTTCGCAGAATAATAACATTAAATGTTTACCAGTCAAGGAGCATGATCTACTTACATACATGTTGCAGAAAAATGTTTGAAATGTTCCAAGGAAACTCTCCTCTCTTTACCAAAATTTTTGATGGAAGGTTTAGGAAAATGAAAATTACCTTCCCTTGTTTTGTTCTTACTGCATGTCTGAAAACATTTTCACCTCTCTCTCTCTTCCCCTACTGGGAAAGCAGGTACATTAGCAGCACATCCCACATTTCAGGGTGATTCTAGGACCTGTGAGATTAAATGTCATTCAGTTCTGACACAACGACCAACTCCCTCCATGAAAACAGGGGTGAAGGAGCTGAACATCTTCCATACAGGGAACAGGCAATGTCCTTCCATGCATGGCATGGAACAAGTTTGCAGCCAGCAGGTACAACCAGATCTGGGAGCTGTCAGGCACTCCTGGGGCTCTCAGTATTTATGGCAGCCATAATTTAATATGCACTTAGCATTAGTCCCGCACAGTATTTGTGGCCTCTAGGCTTACACCAGATACTCTCAGTTTGGAAACAGAGCCCTGAGACACTGTCTTTCTGATTAATGTGAAATCTCCACAGTTTTCAGAAATACCTGGAAGAAGATGTTTTGCTCATATGAAATAATTAAGTCCAGGTGGCTTCACTTTGCACAAAGCAGGCAGCCCAATGGCCAGTATTGTGCCCCAGGGTTGAAGGTCAAACCCTAAGGCCTTTCATTATATTCATTAGACCACACTAACAGTTGTTCATAAAACCCCAGTGGCTGTCCTCATCACTGAGGTACAGAGCTCTGATGTTGTAATTAGTGACTCACCTGACACGTGGGGCAGCTTCTCAGACAGAAAAAAATGGTCATTGATCCTCCACTCCTAGCTGACTTACCTGTCTGAGTGAATGACTTGACCCAAGAAACTTCCAATCAGTTGCTCCATTTTTTATTCATCTTCACAATGCACTGCAGTCCAGCAACACTATATAAAGAACCTCTTTGAAGAAAATTTTGTTTCTCTGCAAAAGCTTTTTCACTTGCTCTCCTATTATAATTAATGGAGAACTAAAGTGAGAAATCCTCTCCTTGCACTGAAGTTTACAATGTGGACCTGTTGATGTCTAAACACAAGTTCTAGGCAAAGGTGTGGGAACAGAGCAAGTATACAGGCACATTTATACTACATCTTGCTCTCAGTAGTTTGGAAGTTAAGGACTTCCAAAGCTTCCCAGACTGTATATCTGGGTTTATATTTCCTTTGATGGATTTTTTAAAAAAATTATTCCAAAATTATGTCAAATCATCTTTCAAAAACACATAAGCTTTTAACAACCACATCCTCTGGCAATGGGTCAGTAATTAGACAGTTTATGGACAAGAATGTAGGGGTTTTTTAAACTTTCTGTACGAATATTGACATTACTGCTTTTAGAGTTATATTGTTCAAAATGCTGCTTAAGTACAAGTACCAATAAGTCCTGCTTAAGTAAGTACAATACAAGGATTTCCTATGATCTCTAGTTTATTCCTGATTTGCTAAATTTCTGTTATTTTTGAGTCATTCCTGTTTCTTCACTGAGGAACTTGATCCATTTCAGGCTTCCTGAGGAGACACTGTTCTATAACTCTGACCATCCTTCCGTTTGTCTTCCTGCCTATTTCACTTCTGCTATATTTTTTTACCTGAGTTCAGAAAAGCTTGGTGTAAAGATGTGACTATACCAAAGAGGTATTCAGTGGTATGACTACTTATAATTTTCTCTCAATATTTTTCTTAAGAAACTCTACTTCTGTCTTTCTACAGCTTCTAAGGATGAAGATAAAATTTTTGAATCCTATTCAAGATGTCTTACAGATCTTCTTTCAAAGTTACAATGGTCAAGTTAAAACTCATAATTAGATATGTATATTTTATCTTCTTTTTCTCTGAGAAAACTTACTTTGTGTTTATCAATGCGGAATTTAATCTTCTACTTCACTCCACATCATGAGATAAATCAGTCTTTCATTAACCTAATGCATTATAATAAAGTTTTGTAACCTGAAGATCAATCTAAATAGCATAAAAGATCATGGAAAAACTACCTGACTCTTCCAGGGAAGCAAAATTAAATATGTTTTCCCAGTTAGTGTGTTTTAAACTTCAATGAAATTTTGTGGTGTTAAGGAGATTATCTTTGAAATATCTCCTCAGTTTGTATTTTAATGGAAAAGATGATCTCAGCTGAGATGCTTCATTAGCAGTTGCTGCATTTGAAAGCAAAGAAACATCATGCAGGATTCCCAAAGGCAGGATTCCTTGCCTTGGTGGAACCCATACAATGTGCTTCAGGACACCTCCCTACATCTATGGCAGACATGCAGCAATGGCAAAAATAAATTAGGGCAGGTCCTTTGATGATTAGAGAAGTTCATTATATTTCTATTTTGTTTCACAAATTCTTGCTGTTATGTGTGTTTTCTCTTGTGAAATGGAAGAAACAAGCCATAAATAATTATGCCTTAAATTAATGTACTACTTAAATGTAAAAACAATGTGCTAACAATCACGTACAAATCAAGCTGGTTAATGGACTCCTAGTTTATTCACAAGCATAAAGATTAACCAATTCTCTTCATAGTCACAAAACTATAATCTCCCAGTATAATATTGATGCATTAATGGCATGTTTTGAATATTGACTTTATCACAGATGAGTCACAAATCTGTTATGGATATGCTTATGAGGAGATCTAAGTCTCTTTTACTTTTTCCTTCTGTCTGATAGGAAGAGGCTTCAACATCTCTCATGAAGTTTTTTAGTAATTCAAAAAATCAGGAACTGGTAATCTTAAATAAGGTGCTCAATAGTTGTCTGCAAAAACCAGTGTGCCTGTAAAATTAGTATTCAACAGTGCTGTCACTCCATGGAGGAGAAAAATCTGAAAAATATGAGAAAAAACTACATTCAATGATCAGTCATTTCAGTTTTTTCATTCTCCTTTAGGAAGATCTTATTTCTTTTAACCTCATATTCTTCAGGTTAAGAAAGAGATAGTGTTCTGATAAAATGTACATGGTATTGAGATTCCCAAGGCTTAGCCTGCAACTCTGCTAACTGAGCCAGCAGGCAGGTGCTGAGGATTCAAAGCTAGTGAAAAAAAATCTGAATACATTTTGTGTCAAGAATATCAGGGCTTAAATAAAAGCAGGATTTCATTTCATGCAAAAGATGTTATTTCTGAACTTTTTGTCATAAAATCCAAGGTCAAATTCATCAGGGAAGTGAAGGATCATGTAGTTTATAAGTTTTAAACTAAAACCTAACAATTCCACTTACTAATATGATGCAGTAAGCCACACTTCTTAATCAATCCATTATGATGACAAAAGAAATCTGAATCAATTAAGCAAATATTCATAATAGGAACAGTTTTAAGTATGTTTTGATGATAAAATCCTGGTCAAAGTCCAGGATCAAACAGAAACGGAGTTCCAGCCACAAAGAACAGAAGAGAACGGGTGGACTGGGTCAGTAAAGGCTGCTTGTTCCACAACTTCTTTTCACAGGAGTATATTGTATGTTGTTGACATGAAAAATCTTGTTTAGAAAATGTGCGAAGGCAGTAGGGGCACAAGCCCTGCTCTACATAATCAAACTGCTGAAAGCAACACTGAAAGGAATGATAGAAAATTTCCAAGTCCTTTGTAGTGCCTGTGATTTCGGAAAGAAGTTTTACTAGTGAACCCATTTGAGTAATAGGTAAGAAGCAACGATAATAAGGATTAAGTATATTAGCAAAGCTAGACTCTCATAATAGCCAGCTCTCTTCTGTTGCATCCAAAAAGTAGTGACTGAAAATATTAAGTGCAAAAGAAAACATCCATGTCAAATATATATAAATTTTTAGTATCAAAGTACCTTAGAAGAAAATTTCATACAACTTTACAAAACCATTTTAAAAAGATGTGCTTTCCAAAACACAAATTAATATCCAGGAAGAAATACGCTAATCAAGAGTGAAAGCTTTGACAATATAACAAGCTCAGAATTCTGAGATGAATGGAGGCTTCAGAAAATAGCAGAGGTCTTAAAAAATAAGAAAATTAATTGGAATTTTTTTAATATTTCTTCCTGGTAATCATTTTAGTGCTTTCCAATTGTTGTTATTTGATTTTAAAAAAGACTGGTGATGCAAATTTAATATCACAGCTATTGCAAAATCTGTTATGAAGATTTGCAACATATGTTGAATGACATTTTCAGCAATCATTTGTCAGGTGTCAATGTAAATTGCATCAAAATGCCATGAGAAAGCTTTAAAACAACTTTTTCCATCAAACTCTGAGAAATACTGGGTTTATATGCTTATCCATCTTCTGATTTTGCTTATATAATTTCCTGTATTGTTCTTAACATTATAGTCTTGAGAATATTCAGCTAGTTTGTTAAATATGTTTGATGTGATATTCATTTTCTATTCTGTTCTGCCAAAGTGTGTGTGATTTTATGTACATACTTGTGGGCTTATATCCATTATTTAGATATAGCTCCACAGAGGTTTTTCTAAAACAGAGATTTGCATTGATACTCTCTTCTGGCAGAAGGTTTTCCTTCCATCTTAAGGAGGGTAACAAGTGTGGGCTCCTCATCAAATATTTCTCTTTGCCATGAGCCTAATTATGGAGATCCTATAAGAAAAACTAAATGTGCAGAAGACAACTATACAGACTGTCTTTGCTAAGGAAATGAGGCATAGATTACTTGGGAAGCACCTCAGATCCAGAGAAAGAGATCTCAGAGAAGGTCCCAGGAGGATTCTAATTACTTTACTTTCTCTCCATCTCCTCTTCTATTCCCCTGACACAAGATGTTTCAGGGTGACTGGCACTGAGGTAAAAACTGCCCTGTTCCAGGGTTTCCCACTCTCTTTGCCACTTGAAGTCTCAAGAAATATGGGCTTCTGTTTCTTGCTGGAAACGCATGCTGAAAAGCATGATGGCATTTTGTGCAGCTGCTACATCTTGGTGGATGGCTGCTGCAGGCTCTGTACTGCTCAGCAACCCTCCCCTTCTCCTCCACACAACCCCAGTCTCAAGGGATTTCAAGGGCTGCACTTCCTATCAGCTGCAAGGCCTACAAAGCATTTTCTCCATCAAGAAAAATACAGCCTGATTTTTTTCACATTTTATTTAAGGTGATTTAGGTGTATTAATTAAAAAAAACAAACAATCCAACTGTGTTTTAAGAGTGTCACGGACAGCAGGAAAGTTACCAGTGAAATCTCCACAGTCAGTGGCTGCTTCTCCTGCACTTTCCCATTGCTCTTTCTCCATATGAAAGCAGGTACTCAATTTTCAGGTGTAGTCTCTGTGCTATCCTGGTCCAGGAGTGGAAGCTTATCCATGATGCCTGCTGGCTTGTAATCCTCTTTTAAGAGCCCCAGAGGCAGAACATCGCTGAGTGGTCTGAGATTGTTTCTCCAGGAACCAATGGTTTCAAATAAAATGGAACACTTGTCACAGCCTGCTGTGTGCATCTTTTTTTCCAAGGTGTTGCAATTGGGTTTTGTTCATGCTGTCTGAACTAACCAGAAGTCCTGATGAAGTGTTTAGTGTTTAGTTAACCAGGTGAAGCCTACTGGTGTTGACTTTCTGAACAGAGAGCTAGCAGAGGTCATTACTACTCCAGCAATGGGGCAGGCAGCACGGTCATGGCTCACCCTGTCACTGTAACCTTTTGTTTCACTGCTTGCAGGAGAAATGAAGTTTACAAAGTACAGAGGCAACTCTTTCAACATAAGCATATCAGTTAGGAGGCATTGTTTTCTTCCATTTTCTTTCCAATATTTCTTTGCACTGTCTATTCATCTATTCATCCTGCATTGACTGCACATCTCCTCACATTTCTGTGAGGAGGTTTCCCATCTCTTTGTTTTCCTTTGTTTTTATTTCCCCCCACCCCCTTTCAGTCTATTTCTTATTCAATTTCAAATGTCCATTTTTCTCCCACACAGTCAGATTTGACTAAAGAACACTTTTGCAAACACAGAGTATGACAAGATTTTGCTCAGAATCCACAAGAATGATTGTAGCCTCAGTCCACTAAAAATTTGTTGACCGTCAGCAGGGTCAGAAGAGGAGCCATTAGAAGAGCACTTATGTTATTCAAATTTTTCTTGCACAAACCTATTGACCTTTTATTAGCAGAGTCAATTAAAAAGAAAAAATCTCACAAGCTCCATTGCCTGCAAGTGCTGCAAACCTCTCAGAAGCTCTGAAGGTGCCCACCTCCCACTGGAGCAGCAGAAGCTTGTTTGCATCACACTGATGTGGTGTAAGCTTGTTGGCATCACGCTGACATCTTACCACAGAAGCTTTGGAAAGGAACCAGAGAGTATATTCACAGATACAACCTCCTTGTGAAGGACATTTAACCATCAGACACTATGTAATAAGAAGAAAATCTAGCAAGAGCATTCTGCTCATGCAATTGTGCTCTAAGGAGAAACCTCATCTGACAGAATGCAAGTGTCTTTCATTTCCTTCTTCCATTGAACAAGAAAGGCAAAGTTGTGGAAAGCATACATAAAATAGCTAAACTGTAACATTTGTCATGTTCTGGTCAGACATCCTAGAGAGATGATAAAAAACTCTGAAAAATTAACTCATACAGGTATGAAGGTATGACGGAAAATAGCCAAGTTAGAAAACAGAAAAATAAAAATGTCTCCCAGTATAAATACTGTGACCAGAAAGGTAAATATTCATTATATTTCTTTAACAAATAGTCTCAAAACAGTGGAATGACACTATGTAAATAACTGAAGGATACAGTTTGTGATATTTTCAAAACATTTTATACAGGGAAATTTTTAGTTTACAGGGAACTACCTCAATGGCAAAAAACCCAAAGGTTAAGCTCAACAGATTTGCATGTGAAAATTTCCAGCGCCACCTATTGTCAGAGACAACAGATAGGAATCAGCGCGGTGCTGCCTGTCCTCAAATACACTTTTCCTTTGAAGAATGGGGAGAATAAATATCTGTACTTCATGTTTAAAATACTGTTCCAGATTATAATTGAACTCTGGAGAGGCACACACACACATAAATGTTCATTTCTGATTAATGCCTTTATTTCCCAAGTCTTGCTGCTATCTGTGAGCCCGAGGCAGTGACAAATAAAGGTCCTCACAACCACCTTAAAATGAACTGCCCAATGCCCTTTGAGGGCTTCTGAGGCTTTTGTTTCATTTTATAGCATACATAGAATCCTTTGCTTTTTCCTGACATAATTCATAAATGAAAAGCTTTAATGAAGCCTTGAACAGTGTAGTCCTTGCCAGAAACTAATTTGCACTGAACCTTTTAAAGAACTCTGTTGATTGTTTGCCTTTTCATGGCAATGTATTTAAGTAACCATAATGTCTGAGTGAAAGTCTATTACTATCTGTTTACCTCAGTACTTTGACATTTGAATAGGAATTATCCTATTTAATTTTTTATGCCTCAGAACACACAAAAAAAAACCCCCAAAAAAGTTCACTCAAACAAAAGAAAAAACCCAAACCAAATCAAAGCAATCAAAACAAAAAAACACCCAACCAAACAATAAATCCCAAACAAAAAAACAAACCAACCCAAAAAACAACAGCAACAACAACAAAAAAGAATTGTAACTTGTTAGTAGTGCTTGATTGTAGAAAAATTAACTATGGAAAGTAAAAGATCTTAAGTTATTTCTTGCCCTAAGTCCTAACTTTACTTCTGCTGATACATAATGGGGAGGCTAGACAGTTAGAGGTGGCAAATTGCCCTTCTGAGGATGTTAGGAGCCCTTCCCATGGCAAAGGAAAGGGCAGAAGCAAATGGTCACAGTGTACACAGGTTGCAGAGCCTGTGAGACTTGCTCACACCATCTGCAGCAGCTCAAAATAATTCAGCAGCAGCTTAGCACCTGAAAACATGAGGACTGAAAGGCTTTTTTAGTATATTCCAGAAGAACAAGGAATAACACCAAAGTTGTGGGTTAGATCTTCATGCAGACCATTCACTTAAGAGTCGGGCTCAATGATCCTTGTCAGTCTCTTCCAACACAGAATATTCTGTTCAAAGTCACAGAACTGGGGCAGCATGGAGAGAGGTGAATTAGCAGAAAGGGTCTGGCAAAGCATGGGGACTTTCTAAAGCAGCTGTGCCTTGGATTAGCTGTCAGGAATAGTGCGTATCCTAGAGGGTGGGGTAAAAGGAGACACTTGCAGACAAAAGTTTGCTTTGAAAGCAGTGGCAGTATTTTCATAAAATCACTTTATAAGTGTCTATCTTACTAATTTCCAGTTCAGGCTTTTATTAAACTTGAACATTGAAAATGCAATAAACACTATGATTGTGGTGATTAAGTCAGAAAGGTTTTGCAGATACCTCAATCAGAAAATTCTATTTTTCAAGTATACCAGGAGTAAATATAGTCAAATCTAAGTATTGTACAATTTAACTGCACTTCAAAACTTGTTTTTAATAGTTAATAAACTGAAGAACTCAATTAACTGGAGGGAAATATGCTGAAATTGAATACATAAAGACAAGTACCATACAGTACATTTGAAGACATATGAGAACAAAATCTTGCACGGTAGCTCGGAAACCAACTCTTTTTGTGACAGCGAGAAGAAAGTTAGTGCTAGAAAAATGTCAAAAAATAATAGATCTCAGATCACTTCCATGATTATCAGAATACAAAAGCTTTTCAATAGCATTAATAAGTTCAGTTTTCATTACAGGCTCCTAAAGTCCTAACATTGGCAGAAGCAATCAACATAAAATATGTATTAATATTTTTTTCATGATTATTCATTTTATTTGTAAAATGTAATAGCTAGGAAAGCATATATCTTTAAAACAGACTTCTCAAAATGTAGTCTTTAATATCAACCTCATTATTTATGTGTGCTTCCTCTGCATTTAACATTTTTGACAGTTGAAAGGCATTTCAGTACAGCCCTGAGGTTAATATGAATACACATTTTTTTCCAAATTGGATTTTAATAAGTATCAAATTAGAAATATATTTAGTATTTTTATAGGTTTTCATTAGTTTCCAGATCCAACCTAAAGGAAATATAATGAGAAAGTCCAGAGTTTTTGAAGCCTGAAGGACCAAGATGAAAGGTTGACACCAATGATAAGGTGTTGATATGCCCTATTTAATCTATAACAAAAATTTGCAGGTAGTGAACATACACATAGAAAATCCACCTCCACTGATAATCTGTGTGCTGTTTCATTCTTAAATATGTTCTGAATGCCATGGGAAGTAGCTATGACTGTACATTTATCTGAGATGCACACGTATTGAGTAACCACACATTGAGTAACCTCATGTGGCTACATGAGCCATATAAATACAGCAGTCTCAAGGTATTAACAAGGGATTAATATCTCTGTATGTGTGCTATACCCTGTTTTTCACAGCATCCTCAGAGATTATGACATTTCCAAGACTTTGGTGTTGATACTTGTTATTTGTTGATGCTAAATTGCAAAAATAATTATTCATATATTTCTCATCACTTAATGCTTGTAAACTGTAATAAAAAGTCTGGTTGCAATCTTTGTTGCTTGTCTTACTTCAATACTGTCAAAGCAGCAAGATGAAGTAGCCTGGCCATTGCTATATGGAAATTATAACTTGTAGGGATAACAGTAAGTATTGCCTGAGAACTGTTAAACATCCTTGCAATCATGAAAATTTTTGGTTTTTTCAAAGTCTGCTTGCCCAGGAACATAACTATGACTTCAACTGTTACAATCAACCATATTATAAAATATTTTTCACCGTCTGCTGGAGAAACACCTTAAAGCATGTTGTGGCTCATATCAACATTGCCATCAACAAAAATAACCATTCCAGAAGCACTCCCAAGTTCGAATGAAACCTTTCTTTCAAGAGGATAATTAAACCTCTTGGGGAAAAAAACCAAAAGCTTAATTCAATTGACCAATGCTTTGCACAGAGTATTTGGAAAGAGTAGCGAGAGCAACAACCAGGTAAGCAGGCTGCCACAGTTCTGGCCATAGCTGTGGGCTTTGCAGTAACAGTCTCAGTTCCTGGCTACCTAATATATCAGACCTGTAAACTCCAAATTAAACTAAGTGTTGTCACCCATTTCAAAAAGAGGAAATTAACAAGACTCATATAAAATTTTCATTTGAGCTGGAAAAAAATTTATGATATGGGTTAATCCAGCTTTTTTGTTATTAATATAGTTGGATTTCTAGATGGCATATATCTGTCCTTCAATACCCCTGTTTGTTTTTCCTATGATCTGACATGGACATGTCTTTATGAATCTCTCATCATGCACAGGTGCAAAAGACAAAGTGGATAAAGTGTCAAGGGCATTGGTAGTGCCATGTGAGT
The DNA here is from genome assembly GCA_008694505.1 of Cyanoderma ruficeps. NCBI lineage: Eukaryota > Metazoa > Chordata > Aves > Passeriformes > Timaliidae > Cyanoderma > Cyanoderma ruficeps. The sequence goes on from VZDJ01007747.1 coordinate 23,206,669, forward strand.
AGAGCTCCACCTGACTCTCAGCACTCGGCTGGGAGCAAGGCTCCAGACTCAGCTCCGTCTGAACATTCTGTCTTAGACCTGTGCTTTGCTGGGATGCCTGGTTTATTTTCCACGGCCATTTTACAAGCCAAACTGGGCATGGGTAGCTCACTGCCTATCTATAACCTTCTGCTCCTATTAGTCTGTCTCTTGTTCAAGCTTTTGATTTTTCTCCATCTATGAATTTTTCATGGGTTTTTTTTTTCTTCCTAAGTAACAACAAAGTTCTGGATTAATTGTGGACTTTAAGGAGGGAGAAGTCCATACATCAGTCATAAGAACAGGCATTTTTCATTGTTCTGATTGCAAAAATGATTTCCAAATATTCGCATGACACGTACACATACAAAGAACAAAATACTGGCCCACAACATTCACTCAAGAGAGCTTGTAATATGGAACATGATCTGGTAATACTTCACTGACCCTAGTATTATGTTTAAAAAATTCTGATGAATACAGTAATTTACAGACAGCAAAAGTTACAGTTTTTCTTCTGCTACTTACATATCACAGACAGATTAATGATTTTTATTTAAATTATTTTATAAATGTTAAAAAATCTTTTTGGGAAAATTTCCTGGCATTTTATGTGATTTGGAAAGCTTGCAGTCCCACCTGCAGCTTATCACTACTTTGGCACTGAATTTGTTTTTGACCTTTCCAGATCTAGATAATGCTGCCAGGCCATCAGCCAAGAATGACATTGGACTGAGATAAGCTACTTTTCAAAATTACTGGTGAGTTATGACACATCAGATTGTTACACAGTTTGTAAAAATAACTGGTAGTGAGGGAGTTTTCAGTAAACAGGAATCACTGTCTGGCAAGGGAGATGTCCTATACACAGTGTCTTACTTATTACTAAAAGAAACAACACATGGGGAGTCCTTCTCTAGTCATTGAATTAATGACCAGGGATTCTTGCCCATGAATGAAAAGAAGCAAAAAAGAGACAATGGTGACTCATATTTCAGCAGATAGACTATCTTGATGGGAACTCCATTAAATGGATTTTCTAAGATTCTCAAAGGAAAATTAAAACTGAGACTTGACAAACTACCAATAAGAATAATTCAAATTAAGGTTTGGCTTAAAAAAAACCTGTATCATTGGCCAGAGCCAGAACAAAAATGTAGAAGATAAGCTGAAAAATAGGGAATTTTCCTAAGCCAGAAGATCAGGGAACCAACCTTTTACTGAATGTGATCATTTCAGTTACAAAAGGAGTAAGGTTGTGCCATCAATACACACAGCATGGCCAACGAAGAGGAGGAGCTAAAAACCATTATTCTGAGGGAACTGAGGTGGTTTATAGAGGAGAAAAGAAGACTCAGGAAGACTTTTTACTCTCTACAGCTTCCTGCAAGAAGGTTAGACGGGTGTGGGTTGGTCTCTTCTCCTAAGAAACAAGAAACAAGACAAGAGGAAATGGCCTCAGGATTCAACAGGGGAGGTTTAAGCTGGATATTAGGAAAAATTTCTTCACCGAAGGAGTTGTCATTCATTGTAACAGCTGCTCAGGGAAGCAGTTGAGTCACCATATCTGGAGGTATTTAAAACACATGTAGATTTGGTTCTTTAGTGGTTGACTAACAATGTTAGATTAATGATTGGACTCAATGGTCTTAAAGTCCTTTTCACAACCTAGATGATTCTATGATTTTGCATTTTTCTGGTATAAAGTATGTGGTTAGGTACCCTCTTGCATTTACCCTATCAAAGGCAAACCTATCAAACCTGTATATTTCAGGAAGAATTCTCCCTGGTCTTGAATTCATATTGCTATCAATGATATTGAGGCTTAAAATCAAATTTAATAATTTAAGATGATGCTTATACATATTTCATAAATAAAAAGAAAAAAATTGTAAAGGACTTCAAACTTGGTAATTCTGGGTTGGTTATAAATAAGAACAGGAATCCAAATTTGCACAATCTATAGAAAGACAAAAAAAAAAAAATCCCTGCTTATATCTTTAGCCAGTCCTGGTCTTTATTTATTACATTTTCACCACAAATTTGTTTAGTTAAAGGAGAATTCCAAGAACTTGCATTACAGCTAATTTTTAGTTTAGGGAATTTCTTTTCTCAACTCCAGCCGTGCTTTAGGTTCCAATGTGCAGACGCTCTATTAGCTCAGCATGTTTTTTGCCATGGTAATGTCAAGTGCCAAAAGCAGAACAGCAGCAGTCCTCCTCATGGTGTTACATCTGCAAATGTTTAATGAATAGTGCAGCTTGCACATTTCAATACATTTTTAATTATATTTGGCAGAAAAAAGAAAGCATGACCTGGCCTAAAATGTATCTCAGTCAGATCCCTGGTATTTTAGCAAAAAGTTGCCTCAATGGAATACAAAACCTGTCTATTTGTTTTAGAGAATTCACACTGTGATTAAGCTTTCTAACTGTTCTCATTTCTAAATGTTTCTCACAATATCTTGCAGATACTGTGGTCTGTGTTTTTGGTTTTTTTTAATCTTACCCAAGGACTTTTTCAGTAACGTCTTCTGAAGTGTCCACTGGTAATGAGAATGTTGCATGTTGTTTGCCAGTGAAAGTGATTGTGTCAGTCTGGTAAAGTTATACTATAGCCCATGACAACATTTTATGTCTCTGAGATGGCTCTTACCAGTAGTGCGCCAACTTTAATAATGTTTTTTTCATAAGCTGAACCCCTCCTTTCCCTTCTACCTTTGTCTCAGTCTCCATTGGTACTAGAATTATTTCCAGAATGTCAGAAAGAGTTTTTCATGACAAGTTATCAAAAAAGAAAAAGAAAATTTCTCATTTGTGTGGATGACTTTGGCTGCAAAATAAAGCAGATGATTGTACCTCCGTCCTGATGAACTGAATTCTGTTGTACAAAACTCCTCTTCCAGAAGCCCAAAGCCTACAGCCCAGAAGCCAGATGCTCTTCACAGCATCTGTCCCACACAAGTACTCTCAATGCCCTGGAGCAGAGAAGCTCACTTACTGCCTGGAGATGTTTTCTCCAGAATTTTTCCTGCTTCCAAATTTTCCAGAAATTAGGCTAAATCTGCTTTTTAAGCTTTTATCAGCATCTGTTCAGTCACCCAGTAGTATTAATTAAGAGCATTGTAATACATATCCAGCTGACATTACCACAACACACTGGTCACCAAAGCACCCATGGGCCCATCTGGACAGAGGTTGAGATGCAGAAAATCTGAACTACAACATCCCCTTTAAACTTTTAATTAGATTCTCATCTATTTTATCATATTTATCATTCTTTTACTGGTTTTCATCTTTTATTGCATATCTATGAGGTGCTTTTGGAGCTAATTAATTATTCATATGCTCATTATTAAATAAGACTTATCAGGAGGTCTCTAGATCCTAATTCATAATGCCATATCATTGAGTTTTCTGTAGATTTACACTAAGTGTACTCTAATGAACCACAACACATCCTACTTATTATCTGTCATCATTCATGGTTAAAAATCCCTGCTACCTGCTTGGCACTGCCACAGAAATGAGACTTTTCCTGTAGAGCCCATGGCCTACATCTAAGAATATTTCCCCCTGCTCCCTTCAAAACTCCCTCCTGCCATTAAATGTTCCTCAAACTAGACCAATTACCATTCCTTAACTTTCATTATAAACTGTTATTTAGCTTCCTTATGGTTGTCTTCTAGAAAGCTGAAACATCATGACAAACCAACCTAACAAAAGGTAAATATATACAACGTGTGTGTATTTTTAATAATCCAGATAAAAATTTTTTGGATATGTTGTCTCATGTTTGCTCTTTCCTTTCCATATGTATGCATTTTGCTTCATTTATAGACAATAATTACAACCCTTATGAACTTTCTTTTTTTTTTTTTTGGTAGGCTAAAAAGCAGGCTTTTTTTAGTCCCCTGTCACACAGAAAGCTATCCAGCCTTTTCCCATCAATCTTTAACTCCCTGCTTAATTCTGTGTTTCATCAAAGTATGAGGCTAAAATTGTATCATGTGGTATGCCCAACACATGGCCACTGTGTATTAGTGGGCTGTATTCCTTTCTTAGTTTTTGTATCTACATAGTACTCACTTCATCCACAAGTCCTTTATGTGTACTTTGCATATTGTGCTGTTATTGGCACCATGTCTCTGAGCTCTTACTCTTTTTCTCCAGGCTTTGAGGGATGCAGCTCTTCCTGTGTAACATCATAATCTTTGTTTTAACAGTGTTTTTCAACCCAGCATCTCTGGCAACTTTTGTTTTCTTGCTCTTTGTGATGAAATCATTAATACCAGTTGCCTGCTTTTCACAGGAAAACAGATTTATTATGCAAGCAGTGTTCTCTAAATAGAATGCACAGGGCTCTTGATTTTAACAACCTGCAGCCAGCTTTCACAGTTGATAAAAATTTGCAGATAAAAATCAATCAGCCATACTTGACTGGGCTGTATAACTGTCCTACCATGCTTAACTAGGCTTGTAAAGTCACCCCATATCCAAAATTCCTGCTGGTTTTATTTACATAATATTTTTCCTTTTCTTTTTGCTAGTTATTTGAATACTCATGAAAGACAGTAATTCCTTAAACTAGAATTATGATCAAAGATGCCATTGCATTATATGTCAAATTTTCAATCTTTATGTCTAAAAAAGCCCCAAACCAAACATAAAAATGCATGTGTTGCCTTTCAGAGATGGATACTTCTGACACTCTCAAATATTTTGAAATCTGTTATAAAAAGAGAGTTATCAGATGTTATTTTAAAACCCCTTTATAATTAACTTCCTGACTTTTTACTAAGTTACTCTATGTGCACAAAACTCATCATGTATTCAAAATGTCTGGGCTTGTAGTGGACTTTGTTGTTATAAGAAATATTTTTTAGTACTTTATTTCTGGAATGTGACACAGGAGATTTTAAAAATCTATAAAATCAATCAGATGATTTCTGTGAAATTGTTATAAGATACACAGCTGAAAATAGCTTTATAAAAGTCAGTAAGTTTATATAAATCCCATACTACATCAAAGAGAAAAGACATTAATATAGCATTTTTATTAGAAAAAGGAGTGACAAAGATGCATGGAAGAAAATCCAGAGAGGCCTTAAGTGCAAGGACTGATCATTTTACCAAGCTTCATCAGGAAGTGAGAAGCATCAGGGGGGAAAAAATCATCCTACTATGTTGTAAAATAAGGTTTGCTTGCTGAGGTTCTACTTTCTTATACATTTTGTGGAGGAAGTCAGAAAAGGTTTTCTTCTATGAGGTGTCACAAGGAAATGGCATGTGCTGAGGTCTGCTGTCTCTGAAGTGAATGGATACAGATATGTCCATTTTCTTTCTTCTCTTTCTCTGTAGTTCTCTCTAGATCCAAGGGATAAAACTTGTGCAGAAAGCAAACCAGTTTAAATGCCAAACTTAAGCATAAGTGAAAGTACCCTGATGGACATGAATCAAAGTATACAACACTTTGCACAATGGGATTTTTAAAATATTCCTTTTGGAGTAGACTGCTGGGAAATGCTCAGCTGCCTGAACCTTATTTCTCCTGCACCAGCAATGAGAACTAGGAATTCATTGCTCTCCCCTTCTGGGGTCCTCAGCCAGGTATGCAAGTGGATGGTTCATCTTGCTGGAGCAGCTGAACACCACATAGCTCCTTTAACACTGTGTGCCTCCGAGAAAATAATGTAACTGATGCTTCAGAGGAAATTGTAATCAATAATACTAGATATCTTGGGAACAATTACTCTTACTTGTCAGTGGAAGTGAGGAGTTAATATCTTAAACAATATTGAAGAAAGATACCTTCCACAGGGAGTTTTGCAGATAAATTTCACTTTGCACAAAAAAATATTTGCCTGAACCATTTGGAATACATTAATCCTACTGTCTGTGAATGCTTTTCTGTATTTATATTATGGGAAGGGAATGGACTAACATTCTTTCTATAATTTCTGGTTTAATATATATCTTTACCATAACAGATTTTACTGTCTTGTAGCAAACCTACTCCTCACTCCCTTCAAATTAATTAGTCCATCTGCTTCCAATCTTTCCTTTTACAGAAGTTCTTGATCTTTTAGACTTAAATAATTATAATTTCTCTTCTCAGGACTTTTTGTATGTGTGAGAAGTTTTGAATTGGTCCTCTTCTATTCAATGCTTTGCATTTCTCCACACTGAATTGCAGCAGCCATTATCTAGTGCAATTACATAACAGCTTTAGAAAATCTTTTTTTTCTGCCCAAATCTTGTCAAACCTAAATAATTTCATCCTTATAAAGCCTTACAAGAGAACTGTTTATGTTTGATTGAATCAATGAGAATTAGAAAAAAGACCATGTCATCAATTACGAGTAGAAAATAATCAGAGGATAGTAATTTCTGTGTATTATACTACTACGTAAGAGATTTTGATTTAACTGAGAGATAAAACAAGCTGTGCTGGTTTTGGCTGGGATGGAGTTAATATTCTTCAGTGTAGCTAGTAGGAGGATATGCTTTGGATTTGTGCTGGAAATAGTGTTGATAACACAGGGATGCTTTTACACTGCTGAGCAGTCCTTACACACAGCCAAGGTTTTCTGTGCTGCTCACCCCACTTCACCACTGATGAGGCTGGGGAGCAAAGAAATTTAGGAGGACACACATCTGGGTTACCTAATCCCAGCTGAACCAAGGGATATTCCAGCCCATGTGGCATTATGCTCAGCGTGCAGAGCTGGCCAATGAAGAAGAAAGAGAAGGACTTTCAGAGTGAGGGTGTTTGTCTTCTCAAGTCACCATTACACATGACAGACCATGACAGACAGGCATTCCTGGGGATGGCTGAACACCTGCCTGCCCATAAAAAGTGGCAAATTAACTGCTTGTGCAAATTAATTTGTTGCTTTTGTGCAAGCATTTTGCTTTACCTATTAAACCGCCCTTATCTCAACCCACAAATTTTATCCTTCTGATTGTCTCCCATCCAACCACCAAGGATTGAGTGAGCAGCTGTGTGAGGTTCAGTTGCTGCCTGGAGTAAAAGAACAGTTTTCTTTCCCTGCTCCTCTGAATTTAGAAGGACACATCTGTTATATTTCATTTCAAGAAACATGGAACTTTGGTCTTCCAGTGACACTTCATCGCACCAAAACTGAAAACATTCTTCCTATACATAAAACATTTTAAGTACTTTTACTTATACATATACACACACAAGGGAATGAGGAAACAAATATAATTAGTTAATTCATCTAAAGAAAAGGCACAGGACAATCCCAGGACAATCCCAATTCAAGACAACTGTAGTTGTCAAGAAATTCTCTTTTCATGTCTTGACAAAAAAAACACAGAGAAAACATTTTGAATACATGAAATACCTCCAGAATATCTTACCTTTTAAAGATATTTTGATCTAGAACACAATTTGTGGCTGCTAGGGCATGCTTGACACTAATGCTCTGTATGGCTTTTGTTTGGTGCTGAATTTTGGAGAAGTGCATTGATGAATTTTCCTGCAAAAGGTTGCATATGAGCACTAAATGCCCAATGGACTGGAAACCTCAGAGGGCTGAGAAATCCCTAAGGGCTGTGTAGACAGAGTTTGAGTGAGGACTATGGAATACCTGACGTACCTGAAATACCTGATACAACAGTTTCTGGGGCTGAAAAAGTGCAGGATCCTAAAAGCAAAAACTTTTAGATTTTATTAGTTTAATAATCTCCCTAACTAAATAGCTAGTGAAGGGCAGCCTTTCAGGACTGTATTCGTGAACTTGGATATTTATGGTGGGTTTTTATTTAGCCATTAATTTAGAGGCCCACAGATATAACTTAGGAATCACTATTACAGTCTGAGATATTTAAGCATATTTCGTTTTGGTCACCCTGTACATTTTGTTTTAATGCCAGTGCATATTTCAGACATAAATGTAAATAAATGCAGTACCAGTAATCCTTATCTATTGTAAGAATAAAGAACTTTAAAATTAGAAAAAATATGCTTCTCAATTTGTATATTTGGGAACTCCTCCCTCTATATAACAAGGATACCTTGCAATAGGACTTTATGTTTAAAAATCATTTGGATGAGGAGATTGAGTGCACCCTTCTTAGATTTGCAGATGACACTATGTTGGGCAGGAGTGTTGTTTCCACTGCAGGGAAGGTTCTGCAGAAGGATCTGGACAGGCTGGATCAATGGGCTGAGGCCAATCACATGAGACTCATGGCATGCTGATGTTCAGTTAAACTGATGTTCATTGGACTTGATGATCTTGGAGGTCCTATCTAACCTCAGTGATTCTGTGGTTCTATGGTTCTATTCTTAAATTAGTCTTAAATGGTGACTAATATTTCAATTTTAATTTATTGCAATGAAAAAGTCCATAGTCATTGTCTGGACAGCTTTGCATTAGTATTGTTTCTTTAGAAATAGATGATTACCTTGGTCAAAAACTCTGAAGTGAGAAATATTTCATGCAAAGGAAATCCCACATTCAGTGATGCATCTGCAAAATTTTATGTATTAGTTATAATACTATATATGTTTTCTTTGCCTACATATATTTTGCACTTTTTTGTATTTTATAGTGTATAAAAGAAATACTAAATTCTTCTAATCATAATGGAAATGTGATTCAATTTGAAAGTTTACATCAAGAAAGTAAAGAAAGCTTCACGTTTTGAAAAAAACCCAAACTCATTTCCATTGTAAGGACCAAAGGAATGTTAGAATTACTCTTCCGTGAAAAAGAAATGATCATTACATAGATACCTCATCTCATGCACCTGCATAGCTAGAATCTCTTAGCAGCATTTTTCTTGTTCAACCAAGCATCCCTTGAGCTCTGACTCTGACTTCAGAGCCTTTGCCTCATTCTTTTTGCCTCCTGATAGACTTTCACTACCTGTGTGAATTATCTTCTGGAAACAACTTTCTCTGGTAAAGCAAAAAGGGAGTTTTACAGGACAGACTGGAAAATCTCATCTGGATGTTGGCAAATGAAGCAATCAGGGGAACCTGAATACTGGCCAGGCTCCTAAGTATTTATTTATATTACTTGAGAATCTCAATCAATAATTAGGGTCCTACTGCCAAATTCTATGTATATATGTAACTTTATCTTCTGAGCTCACAGGCACTCTCTTTTTCTGCACCAAAATTGCCTTGAGTCCTGAAAGTTCCCAGCAGTGTAATGAAGGATACATCCTCTACTGGCCATGATCATTGCAGGTGTTCAAGAATCTATTTGCCTCCCATGGCTGTGCCTGAACTTCTCATCAGAAAACAGCTGCTGCAAAATACTGTCCCTGAAAGAGAACAGGGACAGCAGATGGAGCAGGTTTGAGGTTTTTTTCTTACAGATGCTTCTGAAATGCAGCCTGGGTTTTATTACAGAAGATGTCTCAGAGCAAAGGACAGCCTGGCTGGGAAGGTATGTACAAGGGATTGCTGTGAAAAGAACACAGCGGGGGGGGAAGGATCTGTTCTGCACTGCTCAGTATAGAAGCTGTGAGCTGAGTGTGGAACTGCTTCTCTGGGGAATATGTGGTGGTTTCACCTTGCCTGGAGCCCACAGTGTGGGGATATCCCAGAATGGACAAGAGGGCCTCTGGGACCAGGGGCAGAACAGTGAATTCTCTAAAGTTATGCCCAGGAAGCAAGACTACATAGAATATTCTGCAGAGGTGCGAGTGCAGACACAGTGGCATTTGGTCTTCCCAAATCAGCATCATCTAAAAGACACTTTAGGAAATAAAAATCTCACATATTTGTCAGCTGGGCCATGCAGAAACATTTTTAGTGTCAATAATTTCAGTGCAGCTGTCACCTCACCCAGCTTTTTATTGAGGTTGCCATGATGGCACATTACTGAGACTTTCCAGATAGACTTATCCGGTCTTTATATACAAATATATATATATATATATATATATGTCAATTTAAATATACCCAAATATGCAAATCAGTACTTTTGAGGAAGGGCCATACTATGCCCATTTCTGAGCTAACTGTTCTTATGGACAATGTTTTTGAAGATCAGATTATATGCCTGAAAAGTAGGAGCTACAATCACGCTTGAATACTTGCTTGAATACTTGAATACTTACTTGAATTATAGTCTCAGAAAGGTATGTTTTACATGGTATAGGAAAAGGGTAAAATAATGATATGTTATAAAAGGGTAATCTAGTAAAACGGGTTACTAAGTAGCTGTCTCTGCCTACAGAGTCTCTCCATCCTTCCCCTTTTAATCCCATAAGGGAATTTTTTGTTTTCACATTGCTTTGAGATTATAGTTGGGACATTTTTAAAATCTCTACAATTGCTGTCCTTCAAAAATTTGTCTTTGGAAACTGTTTCCTAGCAACAATGTATTTATAATCCTCAGGCAAAGAAATGACATCTTGCCATTCAGATACAATAATTGTGATTTTTTTTTTTAGACAAAGAAATAGCATGCACTTAATGCAACGTTAACTTAGAAGGAACAGAATTAAGAAGAAACAATGGCAAACATGACTGGTGTCATGGTTTAACAGACTGTGGGGTTTTTAGTTGGGGGAGAGTCCTGGGTCTGTGGGGGTGGTTTCCTGTGGCGACCTGGAAGAGCCAATCAGCTGGTTAGTTTTAAGAACCAATCAGCTGGCTATTTTTGAAGATTGACACCCAGTTAAACCACTTAAAAGAGTTGAACATGCCTCTGTGGCAAAACACATTTTAAAAGGAGGAAAGCCTGAGAATTGCTGTTTTGGCTTCCAGCCTGGGAACAGATAAATGGCTGACCCAGCTGGGATAAGCCTGGCCTGGCTGGGCTCTGCTGCAGCACTGGCCGAACTAGCCCTGCACCGACTGTGTGGCCAGGTCGGCATGTGGCTCAGCTGAGATTCCTACCACTGCCACGCCATGCCACACCACCAGGACTATCCCAACACTGCAAGCAACCTTGTGGCCAGGCGGTGCCATGCAGCCAGGCAGGCAGCACAGCTGCGGCTGTCTCGGCATGGCTCACAAAATGAACTTTGTTTACTCTGGGACCAGCACTGGAGGCAGCCCTGAGGCCAGGAGCAGCACATGGTCGGAACTGCTCAGCTGAAATTGGCACAGCCAGGGAAGTGGTCATGGCTATCTTGACATGGCTCCCAATGAACTTGTTTGCTTAGCTGCATTTTGCCAGCTATGCTGCAGAAAGAAGGACAAAAGCAGTGGCAGCAGAAGTTTTTTTTCTTTTTCTGGCACCCCGCATGAAGGAAAGGTGCAGGGGTGGTGCTGGCAGCCCGTGCAACTCGCATGGTGCCGGTGGGGATCATGTGATCAGCAGCGAAAGACACAGCAATTCCTTAATTGTGGAAGCTGGATGGCCTCAACCTTTAAGCACTGCAGAACTCTATAAAAACTGTTTTGTTTGATAAAGCTGGAGAACAAATGAACCTAAGAACACCAATTCTCTCCCGAATTGAAAAGGAAAGGATGAAGACATGTAGGGAAAACAGCATGGGACACTGAGGTCAGTGAAGAAGGAGCCAAATTTTACATAGGAAGGGATTGAGGAGATGCCTTTCTTTTGCGCTGAAATTCTTTTGGAAGGCGATGGGAAAGATATATTTGATATATATCTCAGACTTTGTTTTTTCCCTGTAATTCATGGAATGCACTGGGGGCATGTAGTGTTCTAACCACAGCCGTGAGCAGAAGCACCAGTGTTGAAATAAGCAGATGTTGCAGTAGCTGTAATCCAATGAAAAGCTTGGACAGAAAGAGAGATGAGAAACTTCACCCCAGAAACAGAGGAAGAAAACCTCTGTTCCCAGAGATGGATGAAAAGAACTTTTTTTTTT
>VZDJ01007747.1:23218526-23267592 GCA_008694505.1 Cyanoderma ruficeps
TTTTTTTTTTTTTTTTTTATGCTAGAAGAGCTCATCCTTGAATTAGCACCCTAATAAGTTGACATGGCCCATGAACACACCTGTGGGAAGGCTGCAAGAGATTGGAGGGACTTCGCAATTGCAGATTTGCAGGTGGTTGCTATTCGTGGAGATTGAAAACCATGAGATAAGCCTGCCTTGGAAAGAAGTCTCTATGGCATGGCAAGAGAGACCCCTCTCCGTAAGAGAACTGAAGAAAAGCTATTTTAGAGTTGGTAAGCTGACTAAAAGCCCCAGGTTTTGTCTCTACATTGTCAGTGGAGAAGTGTTCTGAAGGCTTATTCTGATTTTCTTACTACTTTTCTCTTATATCTTTTAATGAAATTTTCTTTATACCCTTTAAAGTTTTGAGCCTGTTTTGCCCTCCTCCTAATCCATATCTCACAGCAGGAAATGAGTAAATGACTCTAGTGGATGCATTGGCCTTTGGCCAGCACTAAACCCACTACAGCGGGGAAAAAAACAACCTAATCATATCTATTTGCATTGATGGATTTTCTTGCCAGCAAGACTGTCGCTCCCATGTAAAAACAAACTGATAGTTCCCAGACACATATAACTGACTAACATTAGTTACTTTTAAAAAGCAAGGAGGTAGAATAGGGTAATTTAATGATCTCTAACTTTGAAGATATTTTTTAATGGAAGTATACTTCATCTTCCTTTGTTAACATCAGCAGCATGTCCTCTGCTTGTATCTGATCACATGAAGAGAAGAGCCATGCCTATTACCAGCTGGTGACTGTAGGTCCTTAATGCCACTCATCTCATACAGTACTCTCAGAGTACTGTCAGGCAATTTGTTATCTTTTGCTCTGTGCTTGTAATGCATCTGGTTTAAAATACTTTCTCAGCATGAATTTCGGAGGCACTAAATGAATTAGACTTTAAATATATTTCACAGAATCACAGGGTTGGTAGAGACTATCGATCATTGAGTCCAACCCAGCCCTAAGGCCTCAACTAAACCATGGCACCGAGTGCCACACCCAGTCTTTTTTTAAACACTCAAGGGATGGTGACTCCACCACCTCCCTGGGCAGACAATTCCAGTACTTTATCACTCTTTCTGTAAAAAACTTTTTCCTAATATCCAATCTATATTTCCCTTGATGCATCTTAAGACTGTGTCCTCTCGTTCTGTCAGTTGCTGCCTGGAGAAAGAGACCAACCCCACCTGACTACAGACACCTTACAGGAAGTGGTAGAGAGTGATAAGGTCACTCCTTGAGACTCCTTGAGTCTCCTCCAGGTTAAACAACCCCAGCTCCCTCAGTTGTTCCTCACAGGGCTTGTTTTTCAAACCCCTCACCAGCCTTGTTGCCTCCTCTGGATGTGCTCAAGGGTCTCAACGTCCTTCCTAAACTGAGGAGCCCAGAACTGGACACAGCACTCAAGGTGTGGCCTCACCAGTGCCAAGTACAGGGGAGGAATGACCTCCCTGCTCCTGCTGGCCACACTATGTAAGATTATTCTTCATGCTTTGTTACTAAACAGGTGGAAGGGTATTATCATCATAGTTTATCTTAAGGCAGACCATTTTGCACTTCTGATAACTGGGGATGCACAGCAGGGTGGCTGTCCTAAGCAGTTCTTCAAAACTCTGAGTTTGTATACAGCTGAGGATAAATACTGCCTGAAGCTATAGTGGAAAGCAATTCCTCTAATGCAAAATTATTACTACTAGAATCAGTAATATGATAAGAGTGTTCATTCAGAACTGTGTAGATATGAAAATTTATTGTGCTTGGGATTACACTTTCCTGTGTTTTGACACAAGATTGGATCTATATTACCTGAAATCATTTGGTCTTAAGTGCTCAGCTGTATCATACTGGACTTCGTATTTCCTCTTTTTTTTTTTTTCCTGAGCTTCCCTGTCTTTTTAGTGCTAAATGAGGAAAACAATTTAAGCTTGTAGACATTGAAGGCAAAATACATTGTGGCACTATTGGGAGAAAGTAAAATGATTTTACATGAGAGGAAAAAATTCACTATTGATAGAAGAAAACATATTATTTCTTTATTTCTTTTTAATTCCATAAATTGTGGTTTAAAATATGTGCTCAGAATATTAGCTTGATTGCCACATAGATAATTAAGCACAAAGTGTTAAATAACTTTTGTTTAATAGTGAATTTTTTTGTTTAAAAATGCCCATAAGTATTTTCATCAACCACATTTGTCATGGTACTTTTGATCAGGGAACCAGGAAGAAAATTAAAGCAGGCATCCGCTGTAAATTTTGAACCTGAAGAGTTGTGTTATCCATGAGTTGCCGAATTCAAAAAAAATTCAATAGAGAAAAATTTTTTATGTTAAAATCAGACCAGCTTTTTAAAATATGGAAAGTACTTCACAATAACAGTGTAAAAAACCTCTCATTTCCTCACCCTTATGCTGAAAAAATAAATAATACCAATAGCTGTCCGTGAAAAAGAGTCTATAGTGCTGCTTTTAGCATATTTTTATACCTTTATGCGGAAGCAGCCATTTTCAAACAGAAATCCATTTCATTAATAAGCCAGACACACTGATATTGTGAAGAACAGAATGACTGATGGAGCTGGATGAAGTTTATTGAGTCTTATTTGTGGTAGTACTTTCTATGAGTTATTTACTTCTCTTACTATTTGGAAATCAGAAACAACAAGTAGCTGCACGAGTAATATAACAGTGTTCTGGTATAAATGGGTTGTTGCATGTCAGCATGCCAGTGGTGTGAATTTCCACTCTCTGGAAACCTCAGCATCCCATGGGCAAGAAGCTGAATGTTGTTTAGTATATATCCACTACCACTAGCAGAGAGGATCCTTCTGAAATATAACAAAATCTCTCAGGATGAAATTCCCTTATGGACCAGAGCTAGTAATTATATGCCTCGAGGGCTAAAAATAGCTCTTTGACAGTATTAAATGTGCTTGCTAGGATACTGGGTATTTAATTCAATTTCTTGCAACATTTTAAACATAAATTAGCTGATTGGTCCCAGTAGACTGGAGGCTATGGTTTTAATCTGCAGAAGTATCTCTCCCTCTCAGAGACAAAGCAGGAGCTGAATAACTCATGCCAGACCAAGCTGCAATGTGTAGAATTTCACAGGACTGGACTGGCTGGCTTTTCATTAAACTGTTATTGTCTTCTGGGAAAGTTTGTGTTTCTCACATTACCTTCTGATTAGAATAGCTCTTGCCTCAAAATTAGAAAATTAGGTCATTTTTCTAATTATTATTGTGCTATGCAGAAAACAATGTGCGCAATTTTTTCACTTCACTGATAGTTTTCCAACAATGAGCAATGCACAGGAGACATTCACCAAAACTTTGGCATATATTTTTTGCATATTTTTTTTACATATATTTTTGCATAATTTAGTTGGGACTAAATTTCACAAACCTTAAAGGCACCTGAAATATTATCATGTTAATGACCAAATCTATAATAAACTTCATCAACTTTGTGCATCTTCAGAAGGATTTGAAGCCATCAGGTATCTCAGGCTTTTGAAACACTGGTATTAAAGCTGGCAAGGACTTCATTTTCATAATAATGCTTTTCCAGTAGAAAAAGGACCTTTATTACCACATGTTTTGAATTTTGCATGCCGAAACATATAGAGGAATACATGAAGGAAATTAGTTTTGCCTGGTTTTGGCCAAGGAGCCGTGGATACTTTTTCCCTGCCTGTGCTCTCAAATGAATTTTGTCAAGCTTTTGTCACTCCAACCTGGTTTATGACAACTTAGTCTTTTTTGAAATGACACATAGAAACCACATCAACAACATTGAATTTATTTATTGGAGACCACTCTTGTACAATAAGCATTTATATCAAAAGGTAAGTGAAAATATTTCTTTTGAACTGCTCATTCAATTTACACAGTTTTAAATATTTTGGGCTCCACACAATTCGAAGTGCTTCTGCAGACACACTAACACAAACTGGCTGAATGGTAGAATACAAACTGGTTGAAGGAGAAAATTGAGACCTGCATTAAAATCCCTGGTAGATAGTTTTCACTTGCAAACTACTGTTAAGAGGTGCTTTGCAATGATACATGGACCTTTTGTTCCCTATGCATGTGTGATACATATCTTGGCTGTGTAGAGAAAGAGACATCTAACCATCTTTCTTTCATAATAGAATGCTAAGCTGAATTCTGGGACATTAGAAGCAAATTCTGTGCCTATACACATATGGAAGACACCCCCTCATGCAGAAAAAGAGAAGCTCTTAGAAATATCAATTTCTGTCAATATTACCTCTGAGGATAGAAAGATCAATTAGCATTAGTCTTAGGAAACTGTCCTTCTAAAGCTGAAATAAGTAGTCAGCAAAAGATAATGATGAGTAAAGGTGAGGAAATGTTAATAATTGCTGCAAAAAGTAAAATCAGATGTTTAAAAAGTGGTCAGGGCAAATCAGAAGACTGACTTGCTAAAGACTACTTGCTAAAGGCTACAGGCACATTCAGTAGCATTTATTTCAATGGACTTCACCACTACTGCAGTGCCCATGTATGTGCACGTACACATGTGTGGGACTGTGCATTTGTATATATTTATATCTGTATGCTTACTAAACTGAAGAACATATACTACAGACCTCTGGTTCTGGAAACAGGCTCCAGCATAAAAATCTTGCACCAAAGCTGTGGATGAAGTGTTAATAAATACTGACACCTTTTCTGGTTCAATTGGACTTTTTGTGGAGAGGGTAGGGGTCCCATCCTCTTCACAAGTTGAGAGATTTCAGTATACCCAGATCATACTCAGCTGATGGGCATCTTTACTGGGACTAATCTGTTCACTGGGGCTCATCTGTTTCCAGCAACAAACAGCACTACTGGTTTTGAATGGTTTTAGTATCATTGCAGTGTATTACAAGTGGTATATGAATGTCACAAAAACGAAGAAATTTGGACAAAAGATTCATTAAGAATGGAACCTTCATAGCCTAAGTCATTTCTCTCCATATCATCTCCAGTATTTGTATCAGAAAGCAACAAGTTTTCAAATCCCTTTTTAAATTAAACTTAGCTAAATATCCTAAATTAAGCGCTTGTGCAGTGCTGAACAACTTATTTTCCTACTGTTCAGGATTGATCTTCATTTCAGCACTTTCATTCAGGTCTGAATGAATCCATGTTTGAAATCTGTAACTCATTCTCACATGGCTTATTTCTAACAATTTAATAGTGTTAATAATTTACCTAAGTTAAATTAAACAGCTAAAATTCCACAGTATCGTAGAATATGTTCATTTATTAGAAATTATTTCTTCTGCCTCCAGTAATATCAGCTGTTTATTGTTAATGAAAGATATTACTACATTAAGAAAGCAATTCATTTAGTGTCTTTTGTAAGTTTTCCATTAACAAAATTACTAATTGGTATTAGAGACAATGAATCAACATCATTTGACATAACCCACTGTCTCATGTGAGTCGAGAATTAAGTAATTTTCACTTTACTACCAAAATCTGTGATTCTTCCAGGGACCTGTTCTGCTGTTAACTCATATCATTAATTATCTTTAGTGTTGAGGGAATTGCACCTGCAACAGGCAGGTAAACATCATCTTTAAAGTTCTAGCACTATAACTTGAATATTCTTTCATGACACTGTTGGAAGGGTTTGTATTTTCTAAACTATTTTTTCTCATCTATCTTTAATAAAAACCATTCTATTAAATAGATCCCAGAGAGAATATTGCTACTATCTCTTCAGCTTTCTGGTAGATGTTAGTCCTTTTTTCACCCATGTGCTGTGAGTACCCATGACATAATTCACTGATGTTGACTTTTAAATGCTTTTTGTGACACAGCACTTTTTTTTCTCCTCATATCTTAATTTTTTGGCTCTGCACATTGCAGACTCAAGCCAGTCCCAGAGACAACTGCTCAACAGATCTTTTTAACAACTTTTAAAAGATACCCTTTTCCAAGTAATCCTATGCTCCAAACTACTGTGCTACCAGAGATGTGCTGAGACGGGGATTGGTAACAGAGGCACACTCTTTTTTATAGAGATGACTTTAGGAAGCAAATAGACTTTTAGTCACAAGATTTTGAAGTTTATTTTTCCTATCAATGAGAAGAACAAGTACTACAGTCTCACATGTGGCCAGAGTGTAATAAGCTGTGTGAAGACGTATCAAGCCTGAGGCTTGACCTGCAACTTCTCAGAGTGGCTTAATAACAGCGAGACAACTTCTTTGGACATTCTTTGTAAAAAAAAGGCTTTAATAGTGACAAAATAACAAACGGTATCAAAAAAAGAGAACTATAAGTCAAACACAGTGCAGATAGAACTCTTGCACTGCTAAGGCAGTCCAAAAAAAAGCAATTGAGCAGTTCTTTCCAGTCTTTTAAGTATTTGGTGGTTCAGGTGGGACAAATTGGCTTGCTGCCCATAGAAGCAGCTACAGGTTTTGAGACATTTCCAAACGGTTTTGAAACATTTCCAAAGCCCAACCAGTGCCCCTGTGCTGGCTCTGGGCCAATGTCAATGAATAAAGGAAAGTTCTGTTACTTTTCCGTAATAGGGGTAAAAGTGAAACCACTTTTCCTTATTTGGAAACACCTGCTCAGCTGTGGGAGTGCATTACTGCAAACAAGGGTCACACAGTGTAAAGCAGAAAGTCTGCTTTCCTTTTATCGCTGAAGCCATAGTTTTCAAATTTCACACTAAAAAACAAATTTATAATTATACTTCATATTGTCACTTCAGGACATTTCACCATTCCCTTTGTGAGAAGAGGCTTGGAGATCTTAAAAATGGTCATTAGTACTTTTTAAAAGTTATTTTATTTTACTATAGAATTACAAGAAAAGAAACAGAATATGAATAATTCATGATAAATGTGAGAATAAAAAGGCCTTGACTCAATTTTTTTCTTTACATCCCTTGCTGTAAGACTGCAGGCTTGCAATACTTTGCCAATACGCTTCTAAGTCTGCATTTACCATTAGTGATTTCTAACATGAAAGCTACTGGCATCTTCATACAAGAAATAAAGCAGACCACCCCTGGCTTTAAAGAATTAACAGTTTAGGCATATTTACTTGCAAATTTTTGTCTGAAAAAAAAAGGATGTTAGTATTGATTCAACACCATATTAATACCTATTCAAAATGATACATGAAGCTTAAAATTTTTGAGAGCTTGAAAAACACGCTTGTTTAACCCTGCGTGTGTATCCATGAGAAAGCCATGTGTATATAAACCACCTTCATGAATCAAGCCTCTAAGAGTAAATCTGCTTCTCTGACACTGAAAAGCAGTGTTCACTTGCAAGTTATGGAAAGGTAGTGAGATAAAGTACTAGTGTTTTATCAGCAGCCTGATGATATCTTTTGACTAGAGGCCAAAACAATGCACTTGGTGTATTCTAGGTGTATGGGGGAAATAAAGGCGGATGACAGCTGAAGAAAAGCACTCCTCACTCACCAAAACCCAAACCCAGTCCCAGGAAGAGGATTAAACTAGCCAAAAAACCATGAGTAGAATAAATGAATTGGGCACTAACTGCAACATGGCCTTATTATCCCCTCTTTATGTGTTAGTTTTATAACATTCTTGCTGTGAAATGAATTTCTGATCTATTTTGTATGGCACAAACCAGACAGATTATTACAGTTTTACTTTTGGTTTTAAAGGTACTCAAGAATCTGCTTAGTTTGTTTCAGGGACATGATTTTTTATGCTTGAAGAATCAATTTACAGCATGAAAAAATATATTTGTGACAGAGAATATTTCAGTTGGTAACTACAGGCCCTGGAGCAAGCCCAGAGGTATATAATAATGATAAAACCTTTAATAATTTCAAAGAGAAAGAATAAAAGTAGCAGTACACAGGATTCTGCAGCATAAAATATTAAGCTGTTCCAGTAAAGCTTAAAAAGACATGAAGCATTGTAAGTCTACAAGTAGAAGATACCCTAGACGAAAATTTTAAAGAAAAGAAATACCTCACTTATAATTTTCTCCAGGAATCAAAGCTAACAGTAAAGGCTAATGTTCATTTAACTCTTCTTTTGGAGGAAAAAATAGTTACAAATAATAAAAGAAAAAGTACAACATTTGTTATTTCACATAAATATAAAAACATCACTAGCAAAAATGCAATAAGGAAATATTTTTCTTGATCTGTTAGTGTGATGTTCCTTTTATGCCCACTGTATGTCCACATTTCATGCAGTTGTATAAAGTGCCTTGTGTTAATTGCTTTCTTTTTTTTTAAATTAATTTAAAGCACAGCAATTAAGGTTTGAAATTAATATTTCTATTAATAATGGGATGGATAAACTAAGTTCATAAGCATTTGGATTCATTCACCATATAAATTCCCTGTGACATATTATGGAAAGATAACCTCAATACTTGATGCCACTAAATACATTGCAGGTTATATACAGAGAGATCTTAAACAAAAACTGAGATAACCATATGAGTGAAAGTGCTGGATTGCCTTTACTGAAAACAGAAAATGTTTAAGGTGATACTCTTCAAAATAAAGCAATGGAAATAGGATGACAGCATGTCACATGCAGAAGCAGGGGCTACGTGTTGGAAAGAGCAATATACTTATTCTGGAAATGCTCTATTTACTACTGGTAGTAAGAAAAGAAATTCCTATTAAAATATTATTGAAAGAAATTCAAGATAATACTCAAAGAAAATTTAGACTTCAGATTAATTTTGAAGCTCCTTCAAAAAAAAGTTGAAAATGTTTTTTAAGAAAAAAAGTCTACCAAGAGTTTTTATTGAAAAAAGTTTAATTAACATATTCTATGAGAATCTGTAAAAAAGGGTTAAATTTGTATAGGCTGTTAGTTGGGCATTTTTGCACACTTTTCATGGAACAGCTGACACATGGTAACTTGTTAGCATGCCTAAGCTCTTGTACCTCAATCTTACTGCACGATTCATTAATTTTATTACTGTGTGAAAGTATTTCATTTATTCCAGTTAGTGCTCATACATGAAAAATATAAGAACTTCAAGTGAACTATATGAGGGAAACAAAATTTTGATTATATGCCTATAAGACAAGCAGAATGTTTGACATAGGATAGTGAGATGTTCCTATCATACAGACATACATCATTACTATTGGTGGTCCAGTCTACCATCTGTTTCATCATCATCATCATATTATTGTCTCTTCTTACCACAGCAGGTCTTTGTTCTACAACATTTGTCAAGGGAAGAAGAAACTCTCCATGTCCTGCATTGTTTCAAGAGCCCTCTTAACTGAAAGGGGAACAGTGAGAATGTTGAGCCAGTGGAGGATCAGAGGAGACCCTTCACCTGTGAAACTGTTTGTTAGGTGACAGGCTTCTTCATAATTAAAAAGCATGAGAGATTTGCCATGAGAGATTATACCAATTTTTTACCTGATAGTTAGGTTAAAAGACAAAGCCTGAACAGTAATACAAAAACAACTGTACGGGATTTTGAAGGCACAATTACTTTGGTCAGCGACTAAATGGAATGAAAGAAACAAGGGAGATTTTTAGGGTGCTCAAAGCAGGATCAGAGCAGGGACATGTTCAACATTTTTTTTTTTAACTAAGAACAAAACTTGGACTATAGAGCTGTTTTTTCATGTCTTTGAAGAAAGGAACAGTCTGAATTTAAGATTATTAGTGATCATAATCATGTAGTTAGAACATAAAAAGCTAAGCTGTGGTATGGACTGGATATGCATATTTGATTTATTAAATACTTCTGCTGCAAGAAAAGTCTCAAATATTCCTACTTATTTCTGAATTTCTGAAACAAATTTAAATCAGTAGTGGTTTTCATTTATTTTACAAAAAACATTTATCCATTCCTTGTAACAGCAGAAGAGAAATTCTGCTCACAAAGTTTCAGGATTCAGCTTAGGGCTCTGGAGTTTGATATCTGCTGTAGGTTTGCTTCCAAGCCAGGTTCTCACTGGGTTTAGAGTGGTAAAGATGAGAGGCATACTATCCATTGAGGTAACAAATGATGGCAGAAGCCTTTTCCTAGAGATTAAGGCAATCTCAGACTTCACCAAATTTTCAGGAAGAGTTCTTAAAGAAACAAAAGCAACAAATGAGTTTATTTTATACAGTTCCTGCAGTCCCCTTTCAGGTATGCTCTTGGTTGAAAGTATTAAACTTTCTACAAAAACTATTAATACAATCTCTCTTGTAGAAGCTACCAACCTGATTTTATACTTTTTTGGCAAATTCTAATATATATTACAAAATTCTTCATTTATCTTTTCAAGTCTCTGTCATGTTAAATTGCCTTGTAGGTCAGCATTATAAAACTGAGCATATGTGCTTGGATTCATGTTTGAGGCTGAGATCAACAAGGGTGGCTGCTGACATCCCTGTACTACACACAGTCTGTGGGGGATGTGAGAGTTACATCTGAGCACCCAAAGGGATGATAAAAACAGCTACCTGAAACATCATCACTGAGAAACATTGCAGAACAGGATGGTACAGTACTGATGATACTCTGTTTTCCTATTTGTTCTATAATTTTCAAAATGAAACTCTGGGTCTCAGTAATTGAAGTAAGAGTTACAGCATCCTTCTTGCATACCCTCTCCTTCCATCTAAGTAATTAACTTCTCAGAAATGTAAGCCTGAATCATCCTCACTCTTAGCACAGAGTAGATTCAGCAAAATGTGGCCCCTGGTGTTGTTCCAGACCACACTGCAGGAACCTGGAAGCTCATTCCAGCTCTCTGAAGCACAGATCATGTCTTAAGAATCTCCACATCTAAGTCTTGCCTATCTGTCCTCACATCTTCGAATGCCACTTTGAAGTAAACCCTGCCCAGGGGCAGAGGTGGAAATCTTAAGTCCACCAAAGGACTGAGCACACCTTGAGCCAAAACGAGAGAAAGAGGATAACTTTCTGTTCTCACACAGTGGATGCAGACAGCTTTGGTCCTCTCCATGTCTGGGCCATGCATGTGTTCTTCCTGGATATGTGTTTGCAAAGGCTACTTACTGATTTCTCCACAGCTGGCAGCAGGGCCATCATGAGCAACCTGTTCCATTTTTGTGCAAGAGCATCCAGAATTTATGCTCCCACTGGCACTACAGCCTGAGCAAGAGTTGGGTGTTATATACCTGTCACTGTGCTTTTCTTTCCAATAGGCTTGCATGCTGCAAAAAAAAGTTAATTAATTCTTGAGTGACAGTTTAATGATATTTTTGCAAAATTTTCAAAATAATTCACCCAGGTCTAGCTTATTTTCTCACAGATAATTGCTGTAGCTATAGGTCTTCATCAGTTGCCAAATGTGGCCAAAGCTACTACCAATCTCATTGGAGCAAAATTCACTGACACAAACCCGAGGATCTGCAAATTTGCTGCAGTCATGGTTCTATATGCCACAGTTCATGTGTGTTGTCTTATCTTTAAGGATTATAGCACACTCCTTGGAAAATTGCAGTCAAATTAAAGAAGAAAAAAACAATTGAACATGCTGTGTTTTTCAAACACCGAAACTGGAAACAGCTCTGGGCTACCGTCTTCCCCCCAGTAAGAACTTCCACTCTTGAAATTCTCTCTTGCCTTTTTTTTTCTTCTTTGATGTCATAAATCAGACACCCAAGAGACAGAGGGGAACTAGGACAGACTTTTCAAATGCAACAAACAGAGCAAATGTAGCTGGGTGGCTCAATGGCAATTCTCAGTACCCCGAAGATTAGAGAGCAACACAACACTTTTTCTGAACTTGTACAGAGAGGAGGGGAAGTGGATAGCCAGAGGGGGAAAAAATATTTATCTGTAATTCTTTTTGCTTTAGCTGAAGATGTTGCCATGGGAACTCCCAGCAGAGGAGATGGAGCACTGGACCTGGCAGTTTCTGGGAGCTGGTTCAGGAACAGCTGACTTGCTTCCTGTGATATTCAAATTGGGGGGGGGTATTAAAAAAAATGTTTTATTTACTTTTATTTCCAAAGTCAAAGCTATAAGTTGTCAGCTTTGCCTGCCATAATGCCTATTATCTTCACTCATTATTACTAGGTCACTATCACCGGAAGAAAAATGGAGCGGAAAAATCATCGGACAGACAGCAATTGAAAGCTTTTATGCTGCTGTTCATTCTCTACACATCGAGAGTGATTTTTAAACAGACAGTAAACATTGGTATTCCTGAGAATTGACACATAGTCCTGCTATAGTAGTTGTTAGATTGCCTGTCAGATATGAAACTGTATGGTTTATGTAGTGCAACCTGTCAGAAATGAACACGTACATATTTTCTGAGTAGTAAGGGGAAAAAGCTTACCATTGTTCCTAGGGATATTCTAGGGATAACATCAGCTCTGAACACAATCCAGTCAAAAAGGCAAGCAGCAGTACATGTATTTGTGGTTCAAAAAGCATTCTTATCTTTCTCTGTGAATTAAAGTGTGAGCAGAAGACTTGAAATTATTAATTCATAAGATCAATGGGAGATGGAGCCTCTAACCATTAATACCAAACATTGTATTAGCCCAGCCAGGCTTCAAAGTAAATTAAATATGTAATGTGAAAATTGCTTTGGTGAAGACTAGTAAGAAAGCATGACACTGAATGTGATAACTAAAATCAGCTGAAGTCTGGAGAATGGGCTACCTGAGCATATCCTAAGGAAAGAAAAGTTCTGGTAATTTTATAGAAGACCCAATAATACCCTTACTACAAAGAAAGAGAGACTGTTCATTTACAAGTTCAACCTGACTCTTCTTATGCTCCTTCAGATTAATTTTTAAATATAGAAGAATTTCTTCAGAGAAATACAAAAGATTTTGTCAGAGACTGTTTCACCTGGTGGCTTCTCAATGCTAACTATTAATATGGCCTAATAAAAGGATATTTAATCATTATATCTTTAATTAGTCTGTTGCTATTAATAATCTGGTGGTAGATTTTGAAGTTTTATCCTCTTGCAGAGGATGGTCTCTAATATTTGAGTTCTAAAAGCTCAAAAGCTCTTGTAAGGATCTGAGCAATTTGTAAATACAGCTCTCAATTTTTCCTATTAACTACTGTAAGAAGTGGGTGGGAATCCTGGATATATACCAGGATATCCTGGGATAGCTGCTTATATTCCAGAAGAGAACTTGTAAGAAAAACTTGTCAAAAATTTCAGTATCTATATTTTCCATTTTTACTTCTGCAATAGTCACAGATCAGAGGGGAAGTATAGATAATTCCATAGCAGAAAGAAATTACTCTGCCATGGCATTTATTAGGTTTCTTTAGATCAAGGTTTACTAGCAGCAATTGTTGTCCTAGGAATGACTGCTATGGAAGCATTCAACCTAGCCCCTGTCTTTAACAGATGTATTATACTGCTGCTTAATTAATTTGGTACCTTTTCCTAAACCCAAATTAAAACAGGAGCTCAAGCATGAAACAACCCTCATGTGAGGAGCAATAATGTGGATAGTTGACTCCAGATTCTCAAACGCATCTTTCCATATCCCACAAATGAATGCTGTGTTTATTTCTCATACAACTTAGAAGTTTTAGAAGGAAATCTCTACACCTCAGCTGCAGTACAGACTTCAAACTTAATATTTCTCCTCCATTCTTGAGGATTTTCAGACTTACATTTTTTAATTTATTGCTTTTGTAACATGAACTACTTGTCTTGAGCAGCAAAAGTAACAAAGAGAAACTGCATTTCACATTGACACATCTTTTTAAATATCATGTGACTTACAAATCATTGAACTATAGAATGGTTTGGGTTGAAAGGGGATATTGAAGATCATCTAGTTCCAGTCCCCCTACAATGGGCAAGAACACTTTCAAGTATACCAGGTTGCTCAGAGCCCCATCCAACCCAGCCTTGAACACTTCAACAGATGGGGTTTCCACAACTTCTCTGGGCAACACGTTCCAGTGCCTCACAGCCCTCACTGTGAAGAAATCTAATCTAAACCTACCCTCTTTCAGTCTGACACCATTCCCCTTGTCCTGTGACTACATGCTCTTGTAAATTGTTTCACCCCACCTTTCCTGAAAGTTCCCTTTAAGGTATTGAAAGGTCAAAACTAGGCCGCCCCCATGCCCTCTCTTTTCCAGGCTGAACAATCCCAGTTCTCTCAGCCTAATCCCAGTTATCTCATATGATAAGAGAAGTGCTCCATCCCTCTAATCAACCTCACAGCCTCCTTTAGACCAGTTCCAACAGGTCCATGTCCTTCCTGTGCTGAGACCCAGAGCTGGATGCAGCACTGCAGGTGGGGTCTCACCAGAGCAGAGGGGCAGAATCCCCTCCCTGGCCCTGCTGCCCACAGTGCTCTGGATGCAGCCCAGGACACGTTTGGCTTTCTGGGCTGGGAGTGCCCATGGCTGGGTCATGTCCAGCCTCTCACCCACCAGCATCCCTGAGTCCTCCTCTGCAGGGCTGCTCTGGATCTGTTCATCTCCAGCCTGTGTTGATACTGGGGGCTGTCCCTGCTCAGGTGCAGCACCCTGGTCTTGTTAAATCACATGAAATTCCTGAAGTTCCACTTCTCAAACCTGTCCAGGATCCTCTGGATAGCATCTTGTCCTTCAGGAGTGTCATCTGCACCACTCAGCTTGGTATCATTAACAAATTTTCTGAGGGTATACTCAATTCCTCTGACTATGCCATTAATGAAGATATAAAATAGCACTGGCCCAAATACACATCCCTGAGGGACACATATCAAGGTGTCAAGAACAACAGCTGGGATGATTTTAAATTATAAGATAGACACTCACTATTTGGTAACCTCAAAGGAAATTTTTAGTATTATTGCTAAAAAAAAGTATTAGTAATTAGTATTATTGCTAAAAAAAAAAAAACCAAACCAAAAAAAACCCCAAAAAAACCCAAAAAGGGACAAATGAAAACCAGAAAAGATAAAGAGGAAAAAAAGAAATGCTTACTGTTGTAGCAGGCCCCTTGTTAGAGGGTAGAAATGAGCCAAGACACAGACTACTTATTTATCACAGAATGAAAAGGCCCCTGGTTTATTCATCCTTACAGCTCAGCCATCCTGACTCCAACTATTCATTGACCCTGGTGCAGCAAGCTCCTACTGTAGGTTTCCCTTGCAGCCTCTGACTGCTTGTTATTTCCTGCCAAACCTCTGACTGCAGGCATTAGTTTGCAGACTCTGAATGCAGGCTTTTACCCAGCTAGAGGGTGACCGCACACCAGTACATATGTACATACATCCTCTCTCATCCCCCTTCTTTGTGATTCTTCCCCACTAACTAACCCACTCCCTTTTATCACACTTATCTTTATTGGATATAGCTGTGACTCATCAGGGATGAGGCTGTATTGGGTAATTAACACTGCTGTTACTTGTCAGGGATGACATCACCTGTATTCCCTTCTCCTACAGCCTACCACAATCTGAATTTATAGATTGATATTTTAATACTTAAACTGGTCTACCAATATCAGAGTTGTGTAATGGTCTCAACTCCATAAAAACAGAGGCCACCATGTAAAGAGCAGTGTTTGACAATGAATTGAACCTTAAAATTTTTCAGAGGTGGCAAATTATATCCATAAAATATCAACTGCATGTCATATCCTACTTGAATGCAACTGTAAACTTACGACAGCATGTAATTACTATCAACTATCTATCCATATTATTTCCAATTAAATATGAATTTGGTTACTTGAGAGCTTGATAGATCTAAACAAAATGATAGATACCCAGTCTCACTTTTTTTCATTCCATAAGCAGGCAAATTAACTTTATGAGCACTGATCTCATGCTCCCACCTGCCCTTTCATAATTCTCCTATACGCTGTGCCAGACCTTCCAGAGAGAGGTATTTATGGGACCTGCATGAAAGCATTGATGCACACTACAATCAAAACAGAATAAACCAAATCCACCTGTATAGTCTCAATAAGTACCATTTTGAATTCCTCTTAAATAAATAAATCTATATGGGAAACACATAGTTTCATTCTACATGTAGCAATAGTTGGTTATGAGAATTTCACAGAAGTAACAGGAAAAGAGTTAAATAACCTTCCATAGAAAGTGGCAATATTTAGAGAAACAGCCTTAACATTACTTGTAAGACAGATTAAAAAAATAGAAAAGAGCTATTTCTAAAGAAAAGAGAACACCTTTGAATTATTAAAGGAGAGGTTTGACTCAAGTGTCTTTTGTCTTTGTACTGAGTCAGAGGAGCATTTGCTTCACCCAAAACTCCAGCATCAGAGAGAACTTTTAACAGTGGAAGTTATTTATTGTGAGGAAGTTTTTTTTTTAGCTAAAAGAACAGACTGAGCAGAAACTTTTTCTTCACTTGAGGAATCTAATATCTTGCTTTAATTTCTAATGTCTCCCTCCACTGTTATTCGTACATTGCCTCATAAATAATTGACAACAACCTTACAAATTACTGACTGCAAAATTGTTGCCTCTTTGGTGCTGACATTTTTCATCTAATGAAGTTCTGACTTTTACAATTCACCACTAGTTGTAAGAAATATATTTCGTTCTTGGCTAATATTAGAGATAAAAGTTTAACTTCATTCTTTATAATAGCCAGAAAAAGGAAAGCAACCTGTGGAAAATTATTTGAATTTATGTGGTTTTCAAAAGATTAACACATTTCAAATTAAACATACCCATAACGTATATAAATGGGAGAAAACAAAGGAAATGTACAAATATCAATTACATGTGTTTTATTACTGTTATTGCAACTTCCCTGATTTAGTAATTTTGGATGTATGATACTCCTCAAAGTGATCATTATTGTAGCTATAAGGTTGGTGCTGTTATAGGTCATTAAAAAGTACGGAAAAATGAAATATTTTACACATAAATATAAATGAATATAAAATGCATCTAAATGAGTTTTGAAAATACAGTTATTAAAATATAGGAATTCCAGAATATAAATCAATATATTTTGGCCTCTTTGTCTGTTCTATGGTATATAGCCTTCAGTTATAGGATCACTAATTTTTTTTACAGTTTCACGTGTAACAGTGAAAGTCTCTTTCACAAAATGCAAGCTTTTATATATGCAGTGATATCATACTTCTGTAATTAAAACTGATAGTTATTAACTGATTATTAACTGATAATTAATTTTATTCAAGCCAGTTTTCTTTCATTAATCATAACAAAAAGAATTCATATTTGACACTTCTCCATCAGGTTTCCTGAATTAAGAATTCCATAATCTGCAAGCCAGACTTTTCTGGTGTGAAAAATAAGTCTGTCACAAATGAGATGATACACAGCTCATAACAGATTATTCCATCAATTTTGTCAGACTCTGTAAAATATTTCATTTAATGACTGAGCACCAGATTTTAATATAGAGAGGCTGTAATTGGTTCTAAATTTCTGAACCACACATTGATTCAGTTTAAAGACCTGTCTTAATGTGTGCTGCTGAATCGTTCTTACATAAGTTGTGAATTAAACCAGCTATTCACTGTAAAGTGCAATCAGAAAGGCACTTTTTAGGTAAGATCACAAGTGCACTTGCTAGGAGTGCCATGTCACTGTACTCTGTAAAAGAAACACTTTGAGCTCAGAAGAAAGGACAATAGAAGAATAAAAATGGAGGGGAAAAAAAGCAAAAAGAAAAGCAGTGGCATCAGTATGGGGTTGATGATTCAGTCTGCATCTGTTTCTTGATGAGACTTAGATGGGCTTGCCCTTAGCCATCAGAATTTGTGTGGAAAAGACAAAACTGGTTGGTCAGTTTGCAAAATTTCTCTCTGATTGCTACTGAAATGCCTAATTCTAGAAGCTGTGTTTGTGTCAGGAACTTTTAGGATTCCAGCAGCAATAGGTAAACGTGAACCTAGTTTTTTTATTTGTGAGCTTACCCAGTCATATCAAATCAAGCATAAATACCAGGAGAATAGTCTTGTGTAGGCAAGCACTTTAATCAGCTCGTTTGTTTTGAGATCAGATAGTTAAGTGAAGGTCAGAATGAAAAGCAGGACTTTGGAGGAAGGGGGTCTTTTTTTGTAAGTTTTCTCAGGATCTACTAAGTCCTTTGTGTGTTTTGTGTATTTTTCCATGTTGTAATCAGGCCTGATTCCACAACCTTCTCAATTCTACAGAATTCAGATTTATATTAAGGAAAAATGCACATTCATTTATGTAATAAACATTCTATATCCCCCCCCTTCACTTGTTTATCTTCACTCATTTCATGCTTTTTTTTTTCAAGAATGTTCATGTAAAAGGTCTCTCCATTTATATATAACAGATCCTGGGTCTGGCTGGGTAGCATTAATGTCCTTCAGAGAAACCCATATACTGCTGTATTTTGTCTTTGTGGCTAAAACAGTGCTGGAAATACACCAGTTAAGAGCTTTGGCTGTTCCTGAACAGTGCTCATGCAGCATCGAGGCAATATCTTTCTCCCACTAAGCACTCCTGCATGAGTAGGCTGGCAGTGGGAAAGGCTAGAAGGGACAAAACAAGGACCCAAAGTGACCAAAGGGCTATCCCATCCCATTCCATCCTGCTTCATATGTCATCCCTCACAAAAAAAGCTCAAGGAAAGGACAATGGAGGGGTACATGTGTGGTTACAGTTTCTTTCCCAGTAACTAACCATTGTGGATATGAGGTCTTCCCTTCCCAGATGTGGCTGGACAACTATCTACCAATAAGAAGTAGAGAAAAGTGCCTTTTTTTCATTCTTTACTCAAGTGTACATCACCTTGATCAATGAGTTTTCTTGCCTTCTTTCTCTTTTCCCCCCATTCCAGAGAAAATGGGAATGAGAGTGCTCTGCATCAGTTTTGGACTACCTTTCAGAGACCTGGTGATACTGCAGTCCAGCAAAGGTGGCCATGGAGATGGCTAAGAGATTAGAGCATCTCTCATATAAGGAAAAGCTGAGAGAGTGGGGACTATTCAGCCTGGAGAAGACAAGGTTCAGTGAGGAATCTTACCAATGTATGTAAGTACCTGAATGAAATGTGTAAATAAGAGGGAGCCAGGCTCTTTTCAGTGGTGGCCAAGCACTGTGGACCAGCTGCAATAGACACAAACTAAAACACAGAAGGTTGTCTCTAAAAATCAGTAAACACTTTTTATTTGTGAGGGTGACTGAGCTCTAGCACAGTCTGCCCAGAGAGGTTCTAAGATCTCCCTTCTTAGAGATACTCAATAGCCATCCTTGGAAATGGGCTGTAGGTAGCCCTACTTGAGCAGAGAATTTGTACCAGGTTTCCTCCATAGGTCTTCTCTATCCTCAGCCAGTCTCTGATTTTGTGAGTGGCTGTTCTGGTGTCTGGCTGATAGCTGGCTCACTCACTCCCTCTTTGAATTCTTAAATGCACACAAAACTTACAGGAGTCAATGGGGGCTGAAAGAAGCTATACATCATCACAAATTTCAGAGAAATTTCTGATGTTGTAAAATATGAGTCTTTATGAAATAAGGCAGGAGAAAGGACCCTTTCCTTACCTCCTCAACTAAAGTTATCTGCATACTTGGATTCCTATTAATTGCCATATTTTTTTTGTTGCCATGAAATATCTTTATTCAGTGTGGGATATGATTTTCTTTTTCTGTTCAGTTGTGTGCATCTTGACTAATCAGTTCTCTGCTGGAAGCAGATCTTCAAGTTGCTTACCCTGGCTCTGATTCACAGCTTAGTTTCAGGAACTTGGTCTGAAATATTTAGGCTTCCTACTGGCTATATGAAAGAAATTTAATATCTTGTGGCAAATGGGATCTAACTAGGTCTCTGTCCGCTTACAGCCCTAAGCTCTAAAAAATAATTTTCTGGCATCAAATCTCAGAAGAAGATTGAAGAATTATCTCCAATTTTAAAAAAAAATTATTGTAAAGATTTAGAATAAATAAAAATCAGCTGTTTTGTGGCTGTCCATGGCTAATAACAGGTATTGCCACAGATATGAGACATTACTGATATACGGTTATTCCTCTCATCATTTGGAAATGGGATAGGAATAGACTGAGGAGATGGGTGTGTCTCTGCTTTCTTGGTAGAAATTTATTGCACCTACATCAAAAATATCTGTTTCTCCACTCCACTTAGTTTGCTTTGTTGGATTTCCCACTTTCCTGATTTTCCTGCCCTTTTCCTTTTACATGCATAAAGTTACTTTGGGAAAACCTGTCTCTTCCACTGGGAAATCAGCAGTGGCAAATTAACCACTATTTGGCAACCTTTCACAGATGATGCCAGCAGAATTTCAGCCTAAGTCAGTAAGAACAAGGCAATTTAAAAACATTAAAAATGCATTGACAGCAAAGAAATAAAAGCAGCCACTCAGGTACAAGCCAGAATAGTTAAAA
The DNA here is from genome assembly GCA_008694505.1 of Cyanoderma ruficeps. Taxonomy (NCBI): domain Eukaryota; kingdom Metazoa; phylum Chordata; class Aves; order Passeriformes; family Timaliidae; genus Cyanoderma; species Cyanoderma ruficeps. The sequence goes on from VZDJ01007747.1 coordinate 23,238,878, forward strand.
AGCTTTTGGACAAAAACAGGCTTTTTGTTTTCTATTAAACTCCTTGTTTTGCACAGAGAACTCTGAAAGTGGAGAAAGGCGTAGTAGTGTATTCTCTCCTCAAGATATTTTTTAGGAAAGAGGGTTGTAATATTTTTGTCTGATATAAACTGATCAAAATAAACATTCAAACCTATTGAATACATTACTAATTTTTATTTTATTCATGATGATTTCAGGTCTCGTCTATCATTTAACAGGCTTCTGAAAGCATTGTCTCTCACACACAGACATAGGAATTTCATCTGCATTTGCAAAGCTATCCATTATACATGAAGAGCTGTGCTGTGACTACTATGGGGGAAGGGATTAGCAAGTGTGTGAGGCAGTTCTATAAATATTTGTCCTGAACTGGGACCTCATTATGGTGTTTACTACAGGAATGTGAAATGTTAGGCTTTTTGCCCATTGGTCCCTTTAGGAATGCACTTACTGCTGGTCTTAAAAAGTCCTATTTTTTTCTACATTAGTACTACTCTAACGTGGATTTTTAGTAATTTCCATCTTTTTGAAATGATGGAATTCCATCAGCTAAAAGTGTGTATAATATATGAATATATAAAACCCAGAAAATTATTTAATATCTATAATAGATGTGGTAGATTAAGATTTGATAAATCATTTATAAATGAATTTTGCTTTCTTGACAACATAGGTGATTTCAGTGTTTCCAAGTGCAATAATTTTTAAATGGTTGCTGGCAGGCAATTTATTAGGATGTTTACTTGGTATTTAAATTTTCCATGTTTAGCTGGGTCATCTGCTAAATATGTCTTTGATTTGAAACACAGAGGGAGTAGGTAACAGGATAAAATTGCTTATCTCTGATCTTTTGAGGGTTGTGTCAATTTCTGTTGAGATACATGAATTTTCTAATCCGTAACTGTATGTTATCATAGCACAACCTAGTCACTGCACTACAAGTTAGAATTTTCTGTGTAAATGAATCAGAAAAAGTCACAAATCTTAGTTGTGGGAGGAAACATTATAATTTACAAGGGCTATGTCCTGCAGTCCTCTTTTTCTTGTTTTCTGTTGTCAGCATTTTTTTTGTTTAACCTTTCTAAAATTGGTTCCTGATATACTGATTAAAGAGAATGCTCATATGTTTACTCAGCCTTAATTTTCCCAAGATAAGCCAATTGGGCCTTTTTAGGTGCACAGAGCACCATTCTAAGTCTTTTTAATAGCAGTTCTTTGAGAGTTCAGTTTTTCTTCTTAAAGTGTCATGACCGGGTTTTCATGGGGTTTTGTCAATCAGCTCCTTCCACCACTTTTTAGGTTGCTTCCCATTATGTGGTATGCCTCAGAACAGCTACATAGGCAGAATGAAGGGAAATATCCCTATCTACCTTTTCCACGGCCTGTGCATAGAAATAGGTCATAGTCTCACTGACAAATCAGTTACACTCATCTTTTAATGTTCCTCTGACATTTTCTGCTGGCTAGCCATGACTTTATTGCAGAAATTCATATCAGTCATTGAATATATGACCTTTTAATTGTGATACTCCATTTGTGTAATTCTCACCTACAAGACACCCAGTTTTTCCTGTAGGATATTTTCACCTTCTTTTGTACCAGTTGTACGGCTATTACTCAATATTAAGAACACTTTACAGCCCTTTTAAACAATTTTTCTTTCATCCCATTGTTCTATTCTAGCAGTACTGACCAGGATCATCATTTAAGCCTAGCTTTAATAAGAATCCTGTGTTTCATGGATATGTGGAATTAACTGTGGAAAAGCCATATCAAATACTCAAGCTCAGCACCACCAAATAATGTAAAATTAATTAAACTTCTTATGGTGTTGAATTTAGTTTAAAGAACTTCATCTTTTAGTAAAAACTAACTGCAGATCTCAAGAAAAATCTCCTTTTTCCTAGAACTCTGTTCCTTTGCACATCTAAATTAAATCTGTGGCCTGTGGCTTCCTGTCTGAGACTTTGTAAGTTACAAAAGTTACCAGAGGCCTTTTTTTCAACACTCCTAACTCAGGTTAAAAAAAAAAAAAAAACCCAAAAAAAAACAGCATGAAGAAGTTATAAACAGTTATAAACAATTTGTCTAAATCATAATTCTATGATTCTAAGTATTACAGGAAGAGGAGGAAATTGTTTTTCCCCCCAGCAAACTAACCAGCCTGGAATGGAATATTACATTAAGTTGAGTGATAAGAATATGTAAATCCCATATCCTCATGGGAGCAACAGTGTTTCCACTTTATAGGGGAAATTTAATTTTATTCATCCCAAATTCATAGAAATGGTGTGACATATACCCTCAATGATCACTGTATCCTGCAGACTGTATATGTCTATAACCTGCAGATTATTTCCAAATGTCACAACTTGCAAGGTTCTTCTTTTCCAACACTTAAAAATTATTTTGCGGTTAGTTTAGGACTCCTCAGTGACCCAGCCAATTCCCTTTCTGCAAGAAAATCCTTCCAGGGTTGCTAAAAGAAGCTGCCCAGACCCAAGTACTGTTTATGCATTTTTTAACAGGATGTAAATATTGTTTGTTATACAGTCTTACATTTAGGAAAAAGTCCAGTTTTGTATAAACTAATATTTTTTGAGTTGTGAATTATTTGAAAGGTAAATTGAAACACCAGTAAAGTGTTTGCCCACATATGTAACTTTGACATAAAACCACAAAAACACTGGTGACTGCATTCAGAAATACACAAATTCTCAAATATTTATCATTACATTTTCATTCAGAAAGAAAAATATATTAATTTAACCTAATTCATCCACCTTTTCCAGAAAAAGTATTGAATGTGCAAATAGCTCCATAGTTACAGAATGATGGAAACCTGAGAACACTATTGATATTCAAAAAAACACAAGCTTTTTTTTTTTTTTCCATGTGAGGAAAATCATATAAAAAGGATTTGGACAAGGCTATGGATGCTTCAAGAATTCTGTAGTCCCTGGTTCAATTCTTAGTTTTATTAGGAGCTTTAAATTTTGTGAATCTACTATGTCCATCCCTGTCTCAAATGAAGCTGTGATATTGTCTCTGTGTAAAAAGAGGAGAGCATTGTAGAAACTCTGTGAGTTATTAAATGTGCTATACTTGAACCACAGATTTATTTAATTTACATCTATTCTTTTATTAATTGAAATAAAAGTAAGATTTATTGAAACGTATAAGAACTGGTTTGCACTCTTAAATAATAAAACCTACCAAGATCAAACAGCACATTTGAAGGCAATGCTAGCATTCCCCTAAAAGAAAAACTAGAATATTATAGGGAATAATAAATTTCTTTAAAGCGCCTTTTATACTTGAAATCTCAATTTTTTTTGTGTCAATGTCCCTTGTGTTTATCTAAGAATGCTAGTTACCATATATCTTTGCCTCAAAGAAAATTAGGAGCAATTTGCTGGTAGTTGTACATGGGGTGAGCATTTCATCCCAATTGACTGTACAGTCTAACTTCTGGCATTACATTTAAAACCAAATTCCAGTAAAGACAAAATTATTTTCTTTGCATGTTTGCTTAATAAGATACTAAGTTTTTTGTTTCTGAAAATGTTTTTACATCTCTCTTACCAAATTCTATAATCACACGCATTGACCTTGTCAAGGTCTAACCCCGCCTGGCAACTAAGAGCCGCTCAGGTATTCCCTGACTTCCTCCACGTCAGGAAGGCAATCAGAAAGGCAAAAGTGAGAAAACTCATGGGTTTAGTTTAAGACAGTTCAACAGAGAAAACAAAAGCCACACATGCAAACAAAACCTTACAAGTGCCTGCACCAGTTCCCATGGGCAGGCAGGTGCTCAGCCATGTCTGGGAATGCGGGGTTCATCCTGTGTAACGCTGACTTGGGCAGACAAATGCCATCGCTCCTAACGTCTGTTGCCCTGAGTTTTCTGCCTTCTGTCTCTGTGCAGAAGTTTTCTCACGCAGCTTCATGTAAATAATGTTTATTCTTAGAATGTTTGCATTCTTCTCCTGTGAGAGAAGAAATGATTGATGGTGATGTCCACCATCCAGGTTGAGAGGTGGCAACCTCTGTAGCCAATCTCTGGACCTCTGTACAAATGTATAAAGGAGTTAGATTATAAATAAAGTAGGAGAGTTTCTTCCCCCTCACAATGCTTCTGGCCTGCTCTCTTTCTGTCCCTAAAGTGGGACACGCCCAGCCTCGGCAAGCAACAAACATCCCCCATTCCTTCTTCATCCCTCACCATTATATACTGAGAATGACTCCATGCGGTCTGGAATATCCCTTGGGTCAATTGGGGTCACCTGTCCAGGTTGTGTCCCTTCCCAAATTGTTGTGCATGCCCAGCCTTCTTGCTGGTGGGGTGGTGTGAGGAGTAGAAATGGCCTTGACGCCGTGTAAGCCCCACTCAGCAGTAATGAGAATATCCCTGTATTCTTAGCACTGATTCTTAGCATTAATCTAAAACACAGACCCATATTAGTGACTATTAAGAAAATGAATCCTACCTCATTCCAAACCATCACAGTCTCCATCTCAGGACATCAAAAACCTAACAAAAGCAAGATTAAGATCCAAATGATCTGAAGAAACATTTATTTTGGTAGCTGCTTTTTAGGGGAAGCACTGACAGTTCAAGTGGTTAATCATGGTTAATATCTATGTCTCCTTTTCTGAGTTTGTACAGGAACACAGTAGGTATGATTACACCCTTTTTTGTGTATTAGAGATTAATAAGTAGACATAATGAACATTCACCTGGTATAAAAGAAATATCTATACCTTAAAATTGTATCGAGCAAGACCATCAGTTCTTCAAGGACTGTTTAGTTGGTGTAAAATCACAGAGCACAAAAGTATTTCAATTTAATTCCAAAGTGCACTCTGACTTCTTTTACCTTTGATTAGTCTCAGACAAAAAGAAGTTCCACCATTATTGGAAATGACATAATTAAGAGCTCCTCCAATATAATTAAGAGTCCTCATGCTTAGATTAAATGAAACTTATTTCATGGTTAATGCACTAAAATCTAGAAAGTGAAAGGGTCAATGGAAAAGAAAATTGAATTAAAATAACACACCCACCCCCCATGCACATTGAATTTTTTCCTTCACTGTGATTCACAGAAAGGCTTTAGAAAGCTGCTAAGGTCTTCAAAAGGAACATAAATTTAGCTGTTGACTATCCAAGGTTTTTTCCCCCCTTTTTTGGAAGAAAATGTATAAAGGCACAAAATTTCAAGGAAGACAATAAAAATAATTAAGAGTGCAATCCATATGATTGCATCACCGGCTATAGCATTCATGCATTTTCCTTTATTAAGATGTCTAATGGTTTGTTCAGTGGTTGCATTTGGGATCTTATCAAAGTCTGATCTTGTGAACTCTGAGAATACAGAATTCCTTTAATTATTTCTTCTGCTAATCAGAGTAAGACCTTATCCTCCTTTAATGAAAAGCAAGCCAGTGTTGCAGACCTCTTCTCCTTCGTTTCTCTAGAAACTATTCTGCTATTGAAGCTTAAAACCAAAACCATCAAAAATCTCAGCGCAATTTCTCTCCCTCAGGGTAGCCAACCCCTGTAGTTTTATGTCCCAACTCTTTGTCCAGAACATTTTGACTATTATCCGCAGATTTTGACACTAATATATTTTGTATTCTGCTAAAGATCAGTCAAGATCTCCATACAGTGTTTCAACCTGACAAGTGAATGAAAGCTACTTCAGGCCAGAATGTTTTTTTTCGGAAATTTCTTTTTCAAAGATGACAAAAATATATTTTTAAATGCTACAATTCTTTCAAATTAAAACCATCAAGAAGACAACATGAAATGTGAGATAATATTACCAAAATATAATAGATATGCACAGTAGATTGTTTTTGTCCCTCTCTTTTCATCAGTTTCTACTTTCTAAATAGAGCAAAAATTACATGTTCTTTTTCCCTGGTAAGGGAAAATTGCACTTCAAAAATATCTCTGCTTTGTATGAATGTTGCTCTCTTCAGGATTATTTGTTGAAATAAAAGAAAATTTTAATTCCTTCTCATGTATTATGGTGTAACCTAGAATACAGTAGAATTTCATAATTGGTAGCTTTCCTTATTATTACCTTTTACCTTCTCAGTCATATATGAAGTTTTGTCAAGTGTTGTGTACAGTTATGAATGGGACATATTTGTGTCAACAGTAATTGTTTTGGGTTTGATGCTTCTCATTTTGTTATCTTCAATTAGATTTGTAGCATTACTCATTCTTCTGTAGTTTCAGTTAAATGTTATGAATTTGTATTGTACATGTCTCTCACAACAGAGTTTTACGACGGATCTCACCCTTTTTGGTGTATTGGTAAGTGTGATTTTAAGTCATTCATCAGTCAGGGACTGAAATTCAACAGACAAATACCTAAGATGTCACTGAGAGCTGGAATGAGCCTGCACCTGCACCATCACAGGGCCAGAGATGCACAGCACCCCTTTTCTGACCTCTCACCTCAGATTGCCCCAGTCCCTGAAGGTAATGGCACCAGTATAAAGCATCCAAATTAAATGCTGGACATGAGTGAGTGTATGTTTTCCCCAGAGTAAACAAGCTCTAACTCTCCAAAACCAGAGTAATCAGTTTTTCATCATGGAGTCAGTAGATTGACAGAGTTTTGGTGGATTCTTGTACACACATAAGCTCAAAAAAGCAAAGCATTTTCAGTCCCGATTCCAACATATGTCAAAAACATTATAGTCTGTTCAACTGCTTTTATGTTAGCAAAAATGCTCACCTGCTGTTTTCTCCACCAGTGGCAGAGACAGAGAGTGGAAACTTTCAACCTACTTTTTTATTGGAAATAAAAATTATGAATACCCAAAATTTATTAAGCAATATTTATAATGTCATATTTATATGACTTATATGAAGTCGTATCTATTGCTTCATGCCATTTTCTACAAATGAGTTTTCTTTTTTCTTTTTTCCTATTTTCACCAAGGTTTTGTAAACACAAAAAATAGTCGAAAACTATCACCTTTTTTACTCTCTTCCATGACAACAATTCATCACAAACTAAGAAGGAAACAAAAATGAGACAAGCAGACAAAATAATTAGAGAGAAAACAGTTTGAGGTACCTCTGTTCATAAGAACAGACTCTCTGTGGCTAATTCATATTACTTAAATTTCATAAAATTCATGCCATAAATTATCTATCAACTCCCAGAAGGAATATTAATTTTTCTGGATTTACATTCCATTGTCTAAAAATTGTTTGCAGTATTATTTACAATAAAGCTAATCACTTTGTATACCAAGGAGAGATTACAGACAACAGCAGTGGTATTAATGTAGTTTTGAAAATAATGTTTTGAATTATCAGCCTTCACCTATCCCATTGTGCAGTGTGACCTGATATACACTTATCGTTTACATTGATGAATATTCAAATTCTTCCTTGCATTATGATAGAATAATTTGTATTTTATTCCCAAGTGGAGCTATAAAGTGGTTGGAGAAATAATAATTTCCAGGAGTGACCTGCTAAATGTATACAAAGACATAACTGAGTTGAGTATTGAATCATTATTTCAATTATTTATTTTTGTCTGTATCTGTAAAAGGATATCATATATGTGTCTTGTATAATGACAATATAGTAGAATATTGAAAGCTTTAAAATTATTATTAAAAAGTGAACAGACTTCTATGTTTAAATATTGAATGTTTCATTTTTACCAGGGAAAGACTATAATCAAAAGTTATCTTTAAATTTAGGTTGACTCAGTCAGACTATTTCCCCTCCTGAAATGAAAAATCAATTAGTACAAGATTTGTTCTAAATTAAAGCAAATATCAGATGTAGGGGTCCCATGGGGATCTCATGAGATTTAACAAAACCAAGTGTTATGTGCACCTCCATCAGAACAACCCCTAGTCTCAACACAGGTTGGAGATGAACAGATCCAGAGCCGCCCTGTGGAGGTGAATTTGGAGGTGCTGGTGGGTGAGAGGCTGGACATGACCCAGCCATGGGCACTCCCAGCCCAGAGAGCCAAACGTGTCCTGGGCTGCATCCAGAGCACCGTGGGCAGCAGGGGAGGGAGAGAATTCTGCCCCTCTACTCTGCTCTGGTGAGACCCCACCTGCAGTGCTGCATCCAGCTCTGGGGTCCTCAGCCCAGGAAAGATATGGCATGGACCTGTTGGAGGAAGCCCACAAAGATGAGCAGAAGGATGAAGCACGTCTTGTATGAGGAAAGGCTGAGAGAACTGGGATTGTTCAGCCTGGAAAAGAAAAGGCTCCATTGGTGACCCACTTGCAGCCTTCCAGTAACTGAAGAGGGCCTACAAGAAAGATGGAGAGGGACTTTACAAGAGCATGTAGTGACAGAGCACAGGGGGAATGGTTTCAAATTGAAAGACAGTAGGCTCAGATAAGATATTAGGAAAAAACTCTACTGTGCATGTGGTGAGGAGCTGAAAGAGGTTACGCAGAGAAGTTGTGGATGTCCCATCCTTGAAAGGACTTTAAAGCCAGGCTTAACTGAGCCCTAAGCAATGTGGTCTAGTGGAAGGTGTCCCTGTCCATGGCAGGTGGACAATAACCCAGCCAAATGTCACCTTCCACTAATTATTTTCATATGAATTAGGGTTCTCTCAATATTCAGCTGTTTCTTTAGTTGGTTCCCTGTTCCCTAGAGTTCCTGCAGAGAACTCTGTTCATGTCTTTTCTAAAATACTGCTTATAAGAGTGAAATGAAAGGATATGGAATTTTTTAGCTTTTCTGAACTGTATAAAGGTATATCTTTCTTTTCATATAGCTGAGCAGCTTTCTTCACAGGAGTGAGATGCTTGTGCCCTATCCTCCCTCTCTTTCTAACTTAAACGTGATTTGAAGGGGAAGAAAAGCTATCCAAAACACACATCCCTCCTTCTCTCCCCAACATGTATGACTATCCCAGCTAGGTAAGAAAGCAATAATTATTTCTTAGTCTAAACAGGAAATCATGAACTATTCCCAAATGACTTCCAAAAGTGATTGCCATGCTTTATCTCCCACTTGGAGTATAGAAGCTGACTCGAGAGCAGCTCGTCTTTACCTGGACGAGCAACCATGAAAAGTTGCACCCAGAACTATTTTGCCTGAAATCTAGCAGGCTACTGGGGATCTCAGGAGATATCATGTGCTGTGGAAAGACCACCTACCTTTTGCACCACCTGTCCAAAACAAAGTCTCTACTTGTATTGTATTTTCCTTGTAGCATCCTGATATAAAAATGAAAAACCTCTGATAACAATCTGTATTTCAATAACTGGAATGACATTTTCCATTGGCCAAGGATTTTCCAAAATTACTGGAATGACATTTTCCATTGGCCAAGGATTTTTAGAACTTTTAGGGGTTTTTTACTTTTAGGATTTTCTATTTCCCCTGTATGGACCTCATTTGACTTGTACGAATCTGATTTTTCACCTCTTCCGTAATGCTAGACTTCCCTGTGTTTGAGGCTGGAATATTTATTTAAGCAATACGAGCTATTGAGACTACACTTGTTTGTTCAAGGACCAAATTTAAAGGCAAGCATTTTAAATTCACCAGATCTACCTCAGCTGTTCTGTAGGATCAGTCCTGCAAAGTTTCCCATCAACTCCCACTGTGGTCTAGGGAAACTGTGACTTGTGCTGACCTCTGTAGGTGTCTCAAATTGAAAGACAAGGCTCTTCCCACATGCACTTCACAAAACTGTTGTAAGGATTAATTAGTTAGTGTTTAGAAAGAGCTTCATAAAAGTAAAGTACTAAACATTATTGTCACATTAAAGACAAGCTGGAGCCCCTTGGACAGAGTTATTGTATTATATGGGCTCTTTGTGCAGATAATTATACATCATAAGACATTCATAATTATATCAGTAATTCGAGTTACTCAATCCACATTATGCATGTGTTCTATAAAGCTCCAGCTGTTATGTGATCCATTAAAGGTAGGATCTCCATGTGTTTGGAATATAGTTTCAAACCAGTCTGATGCTTGAAAAATGGCTGACCAGAGAATTGGGATGTCTTTATAAAACTTTAGTTGAGGCTCTGTGGGAATCTGTGAGTATCATCATCTGTAATATATCACACTAATTAGTAAGGAAAGGGAGTTATTTCCTTACAGACTGCTATTTTGACAGATTTTCAGAAATACAAATAGATTAAGTTGAAAAGTGTAAAAATACTGGCAGGACATGCTAAAGAAAAGCTTTCTGTTCATTTTTAATTTTTGAGTGTCTAATTTCTTTCTCTTTTTAATTTCTAGTTACCAGAGCATTTATTCTTCACTCTTTAAATAGCCAACTTTTCATGACAACACTGCAGTTTTTTTAAGGAGTCTACAGATGAAACAGAGTGAAAGGACTTGGATGAGTTCTTAGACAGAATAAATTTTTTTCTACTTTATTTTTTTGCTGTATGCATTTTGTTTTTGAAATCTAGCTTGAAATTAGCCTCTTTTTAAACCAATTTAATAATTTTTAATCGTGTTTACTAGTGAGATTTTAAAAAACATCTGCTGTAGAAAATAATAATATCACAAGATATAGGAGAAGGGAATACAGGTGATGTCATCCGTGGTAAGTAACAGCTGTGTAAATTACCCAATTCAGCCTTATCCCTGATGAGTCACAGCTATAGCCAATAAAGGTAAATGTGATAAAAGGGCATGGGTTAGCTGGCAAGGGGGAATGGGAGGCTCAGGAAGAAGAAGGAGGATCCTGGGGAGAGAGAATTACTGGTATGAGGTTAGTCTGGGTGTGCAGTCAGAGCCTGCTGTTGGAACCTGCAGTCACAGTCTAGCTGAGTAAAAGCCTGCATTCAGAGTCTGCAAACTAATACCTGCAGTCATAGCTTAGCAGGGAATATCCAGCAGTCCAGGGCTGCAAGGGAAACCTACAGTAGGAGCTTGCTGCACTGAAGTCAGTGAATGGTTGGAGTCAGGATGGCTGAGCTGTAAAGAGGAATAAACTGGGGGCCTTTTCATTCTGTGCTAAATAAGGAGTCTGTGTCTTGGCTCATTTCTACCCTCTAACAAGAGGATTGCTATTATGATACCAGAAGGTATATATATCAGTCCTTGGTAAGGAGTTAAAACTATCATAGGTAATACAATTCTCAACATGGAAATCCTATTTGCTTCCTGTATTAATACACATATTTTTATAATTACAGTACTACTTCGGTACACTGCAGATCTGGGTTGCGTTAGGAAGGGCATTGCCGGCAGGCTGAGGGAGATGATCCTCCCCCTCTCCTCTGTCATGGTAGGGCACATCTGGAGTGCTGTCCAGTTCTGGGTTCCTCAGGGCAAGAGGGACATGGAGCTCCTGGAGCAGGCTGAGCAGAGAGCAACAAATATGGTCTAGAGACAGGAACATTTTTTAAAGCCCAGGCTAAGTGAGCTACTCAACCTCAAGAAGAAAGGACAAGAGAATATGTCTGCAATCATCTGGGAGAGGGATAAAAGGATGGAGCCAGGCTCTTTTCAGTGGTGCCGAGCAATAGGAGAAGAGGCAATGGGAAGGAACTGATGCACAGAAAGATTCACTTGAGTGTAATGGAGAACTTTATGGTGCAGGTGTCCAAGCACTGGAGCAGATTGCCCAAAGAGGCTGTGGAGTCTCCCTCACTGGAGATATTTGAGAACCATCTGGACACAATCCTATGCTCTGGGTTGACCCTCCTTCATCAGGGGGGGTGGATTAGATGACCCACTGTGATCTCTTCTGACCTGGCCCTTTCTGTGGTTCTATGATACAAACCTGATTTTGAGAAGCAACAACAACTTACAGAAACGCAGATATGTGGTACTTGTCCATCATGTTAAGACCGAAGGGAAAAGCCATCTGGATAGTCTGTGTCTGAAAAATACCTAGTTCTGAACGCAGGGTCACATGAGATGCAGATGTTAGAGCTGTGCCACAGTATTTTTATTCTTAAGTTCAAACTTTTTAAGTGATTTTCCATAGTAGGTTTTCTCCAATATTTACTAGCATGAAAGTACATACTACTGACATTTTCTGCCCATCTATTTATTCTGACAGTCAATACATCACTAAAACAACCCATTATTTGTTCCTTTTCAGGAAACAACATGGAGTAACAGGTATGGAAAGCTTTTCAAAAAGAAATATTTGTTAAATTGCATGAAGATTTCTATACACAAGTAGATCTTAAAAATGTCTAAATTTTTTTCAAATTGTATGGAAAAATTTATATCTGAACAATTGCTACTATATTTTCAGAGTATTAAATGGATATACAATACAATGATGTGTTTAACTGATTTATAAGGCCATTCTCCAAAGTACTTGGTGGTTTAAATTTGCTTCACTAAGAGTAAGAACTTAACCATGCCTATCACTGGAATGAGATATGATTTAATGCTGAAATTTTCATTAAAAATCTTCCTTTTTATTATGTAGTAACCCAAAGTAGAACAAAAAGCAGCCTTCCAGTTTTTAGCATGCATGGTATTTCCCTGAGTCTGCAGCATGAGGTAAAAGGAAGTAGAAGGAGTCTGATATTCCATCATTACTTTTCCATAAATACATCAAGGCTTGCAATAATGAAGCACTGAATTCATTCAGGAAGAAAACACTAGCCAAACAAGTGTAAATATATCTTTCTGCAACCAAGAAGGAACATCCTTATTTTCAGTTTTCTGTTGTTTTAACTGTAGGCAGAGAGTAGTGAGCCAACAGCAGAAAAAGCTTTGGGAAAAGGCTTTTCTTGTTCTTCATGAATAACAGCAATGAACAGGCAAAAGTTTCCAAAATTCTGTTCCTGAGTTTTTCCTTGAAAGATATAGAAAGAAGAGTGGTTTCTACTTTTATCAATATATTTATATAATTATTCAAAGAATTCCATTTATATCCATTTTACTTTCCGTTCTTTTAGATGTTAGTCAGTCCTCCCTCCTGCAAGATCGAGTACACCATAGGCAATGGAGTTTGAGACCCACATGAGAAGAAAAAGGTACCTAAAGAACAGAAGTAGAGGAGATTTTTTGGGGAAAAAAAATTCAGAACAAGAAAAGAATAATAATGTATGCTGATATAAAGTTATACTGACTTAAGTTCTCATCCCAGATCCTGGGAACTGCAGAGAAAATGGCATTACAGCTGCTCTTTGTAACACCTCATGATTCTTCCAAATAATGAGATGTTGACAAAATTGATTTCAGCTTTTTATTTTAGAAGACAATAAAAAATATCCTATTAAAAATGTTTATGCATACTTATGATTCATTTCCCTTTCCCCAGCTTCTATTCTTTTGAAATGTAGTTCCCAAATATGACTGTTAAGAAGATTTATTTTTTCATCAGATCATTAACAGTAATTTAGAATAGCTCCTCTTTATTATTCCCAAAGATATATATGCTGAACTTTTCACACTGTTAATTTGTATTTCATAAAAAATGCTGTAAAAAGAATCAATGGTTTGTTTGATCAAAAACTATCAAAACCATTCATTCCTTCTCTTTGGTCACTTTACCAAGAAGATATTTTACAAGTTCCTACAATAAGCATGAATTAACATCCAGCATCAGTGTACTCTTGAAACAAAGAACGTAATTTATTTGGTAACTGCTGTGAATAGGAGTGATAAAATCTACTGAACAAAAGTTCAAGTAATATCAGAAGATGCTTCATCAGCATTTTTCTGATTATCTACCATAACCTCTGGATGAATAGCCATGATTAGCATCTCTAATACTACTTGCTATAGAAATAGTCCAGATCCATATTAATATTAAAGCAAAATGGAGAAAGATAAAATCTATCAAGAAAATGTTACTTTTTAAAAGTTGCTCACGATTGTTTAATGAAAGCCTGACAAATGTTTTGCAGGGTGGTACTAAGCTACTAGCAAGCACTGATATATTCTCCTGCAGTTCTGCTCCTATAATTCTTCATTGATTATAGTGATAAACCACTGAATGGTATAGCGGGAATTTTGTGCATATAAGTACTGAAAAACTATTTGCTAGGCTGTTGCACCATTACCAGAAGAACCTATGCTGAACAAGTGAAGTTCAAGAATAACATCCCTCTTTCAGGGAGTACTCTACTGGGTTTTGTGGTAGGCTTCACTGTGTGTCAGACACTTCCCAGATTATTACAGATATTTTTTCAGATACTAAGTATCTGACATGTCTTCTCAGATAATTGTAATTTACCACATCTTGTGGCAAGCTTGAAGCAAGAGCAAAGCTCACTTCCTGACATTTGTTTTTGAGAGCAGGTCTAAAAAGAGATCCAAATATGCAGAGATGTAGAACACTTTCCAGAAAATGAAGAAACCTTATCCCATTTTCCCTGAAGAGAGAATTGTCAGGGCCTGTTGAGAAGTAGTGCTGACAGTGGAGTGCAACAGTTGCTTAATGAGAAGTGCCGCAAAACTGTTTTTAGAGATGAGCAGCACTTTTGGGCTAGGTAGTAAAGTTTAAAATCCTTAGCACAAATACAGTTGTAGAACAATTTTTCTTTCCTGCAATATGGGATAAAATGAACCAATCAAGACTATAAGATGTGAAGACATCAAGTCTGTATAAGCTGGTGCTTAGTCTGTTGGCTTGGAAGAATGGGAGAAAGCAATCTCTAGACAGCTTGTTCTTATACCTTTAGACTTCTTAGTTGAAAAAAAATGAGAAAGTGAAAGGAATAGAACAGGATTCAAACAAAAAAGATACAAGAAGAGAAAAAAGGTGGGTTTCATACAATTAGCATGAGGCAAAGTAACAGGTACCGAACTAGAAGAGTAACTGAAATGCCTGAAAACCAAAGGAGGTCAAGAAATGCTGGCACAAAGCCTTCATACTTTGTAATACAGATTTGTCATTGAGAAGAAATTAAACATGGGTAACTGCTATAAAAAGGTATGAGAATAAACATTGTCACAATCTCTTGCTTCTCATATCATTTATGAAAAATAAGAACTTGTATGTCCATCAGTCTTCATTTTGTTCACTTTCAACAAAAGGAAATAGGGAGAAAAGATCTAATATGCAGCAAAATATGATCTAGATATATTTTCCAAGGACTAAGCCCATGTATTCGAAATTCAAAACCATTACCCAAGAGAAAAAGTTTACATGATAAATCTTTTCTTTTAACAGAACTGTGAGGAAAGAGAGAATAAGAGGAGGGAAATATGCTCTGGCCAGTCATTTCTTTTTTCTCATTTCTTTCTAAAATTGATACAGCTTAAGCTGCTGTTTTGCAACCATGGAAGTCAGTGCTTTTCATGGATTCAAATCCAATTTTTTTCTGGAGAACTACAGGTGGGGTACTGTAATCTAGCTTTCAGGACAGTGAGCTTTTTAGCTAGAGCCTAGGAAGACAGAAATAAGACAAAAGTGTGGAAAATGTCCATTTATGAGGATCCTAAAGCAGGAACCAATGTTTGTAGGAAGTCCTGGTATAAAACTCTGTCAGATAATAACATCCTCCATAGAAGCTGAGCTTCATAATAACAACCAGTCGGGCAACAGCCATATTCTCATTGTGAATAAATACCGGTGTGGTTACAACACAGACAACTTTTTATGGAAGTCACTGTCTTAAAAGAAATAGATAATGTGCTCCAGAGGCAGTGTAGTATAATCCACTGTGATTTTGAGAAAGCAATAATTATATACTTAATGAAGATCCTTTAGAGTAATGTTTAGAGATACAGCCTAAAGAACACTGATTGAATGTTCACTGAAATCAGTGAAAATATTTAGTTTAGATTCAAAATGCTTTGAGTTAGATAAAACAAAAAAACACTTGCCCTGGGAAGATAAGAATTGCAACTCATCCCAGTGGTGAAAAACCTTAAGTGTATGTTTGAACTCTGAGTTTGATGTCAGTAATTATTTTCAGGGTCCTTTGGAGTTTAGAAAGTTTGTTTCAGAATTGTAGCCCTGACTACTGTCTTCAAAACATAATGAAAAAATCCCTCAGAGGGGCAATTATGAATTATTATTTCTTCTAAACCATGTAAGGATCAAGAGAGCATGAAAATGCTTCTTCCCATCCTTTTTTGTAGCACTTCCCTCTGTTCAATTCCTTCACAGTGACAGATCTATATTTCCAACAGCTGGGGCAATTCCCTGACCTACAACTTCCTGTTGAAATTCAGACACTGTTGGAAATAGTTTAAGACTTATGTGATCAAAAAGTGCTTGAAAGAATGAAGTCTGATCACCCCTTGGTGAGGGCACTTACCAGAAAGAAGGTATTGATTTCTGCTCCCTGCTTCTTGGACAGTTTATGCATTTAGCCTGAAATATTAGTTACGTAAAATGCATTATATTTTGGGGGGCTTTTGTGCAAACTAATTTTAAAACTTGTTTAAATAAAACTAGGTATATTCCTGCTATATATTTACGTATAAAGATAAATTTATTGGGTTTGTGAGGCTAACAAGCTTTTTAATGATAATCACAGCTGAGAGTTTCACCTAAAAAAACCCTTTCCTTCAGAAAACAGTAGTGTATCTTGATATACAGAACACCCATAAATCTGCTTAAAGAAGCAGGGAAGTGTGAAAATTTATCCTCAGCAATTTTCTGAAAACTATGTTTCTTAAAAGTGTTTTGAATTCCAAATTTCAGACAGCTTTTAATGTGTAGAATAGTAAGTAATGTGTAGAATAGTTCCTGGTGAGGCTCCCAGGAACCATTTAGACAAGACATTGCAAATTCCCTTCCCTGGGTCTGAGCTCCAAGAAATACATCAAAACTGAGTAGCTAGGGTGTGAATATAATTTTAAAATGCTTCATATTCAAACCTCCTGCTTTATTTGAATGCATAGTATGGGTGAGCTTTTCAGAAGAGTAGGAGTCTTATAAGTCAATGTTTTTATCAGGAAACAATTAGCTTTTCAGAGAGACTGGATTGAATACTATATCATGTTATCACTCTCAGCATTCTCAAACTCCACAGAGTTTGGTAATAACTAACAGAAGCCTTTAGGCTTCAGGTAAAGTCAGGTAAAGTAGAAATATAATTTTGAAAGCATCATTAAATGCATTAAAATCAGCAATATAATTTCAGATGCCTAAGACATGTCAAAATTTTAAGGTGTACACCAGCAACAAAATCCATGCCCTCTCCAAAGCCACAGTAAAGTCAGAGAAGAAAGATGCTTTTTGCTGTGCTCTGTCAAGAAACTCACCTGACAAAAAAATATACATTGTTCTGTGTTAAGTACAAATCCAGATGCTTCCATTGGGAGCCTTGGGCCTCTTCAAGCTCCTGTGTCATGGAGAAAAACATAAATCTTTCTGATGATAGTCTTAATTCATCGTTGGAAACACACTTTATCTTCCCTCGTCAGGTAAAGGACGTGGTCACCAGAAAATGCACAAACACACACACAAATAAGTATTTTCTTGTGGAGCAGGCTCCTGGCGCTAGTTTGGATGTGGTGATAAGCGACAGATTTGCTAATTCCCAAATCAGCCATGATCTCAGTACAGTTGAAGGCAGATATGCAGCGCTGCTTAAGGCAGATGGCAAGAAGTGGTCTCTTTGTTTTCTTTAAGAAGTTAAGAATTGCAATTGCAGAGGCAATCTGTGTTGAACCTCAGAAAGAAGAGGCTGTGGGATAATTAAAGACAGATAGATTAACTTAAAGTAGTATATTCTATGAATGTACAATCAAAATGTACTACCAAAATACAGAATGAGACCTAGTGATCAGGGTCTTATGGAAGTGACCCCAGTTTTCAGCAAAACCAAATAATCCCTTAAATACACCATAAAGTGACTATTTTGCAGTCAGTCTAAAGAATTCAGTCAGTTGAAAAGTTACACATGTATAAGGATGTAGCTCTTCTAACCTATAAAGACTTAGAGAAAGTCAATTAAGATATATTAAAGTGGAAATAGGTTATTCTGGTTTTTTGCACAAGATAGCATCCTGAATGTTAAGAATCATCTATTCCTTGATATTCTGATTCATCCTAAAATTCCTACATATTTTCTTTAAAAAAAAATTATGCATAATGTACATTTGCTTCAATGATTTTAAGGCTTGAGGCAAGGTGATGCCATATGCAATAGGGGAACACTCAAAACTTCATTTTTTTCAGAGCTGTTGACATCAGTTGTTCATACTGTAATGTAAGAAAACAGTAGCAACAGGACTTATTTTTAAAACCATATGCAAGCAGTCAAGCTCAGACTGGCACCATATTTAGTGCAGCTCAGAGAATAATTCTGCTTGGGAAGCAACAACCTTTGGGAAATGAAATGGACAGTCAGGACTGTCCAGTTTTTATTAAACTACAGTTGTGAACAAGATTTCAAAGTTACGGTTTTTGTAACACAGAGAAAATTTAAAGGATTAAGGAAAGACTAAAGACTTTTGATGTAACTGGAAATCACTTGAAATATTTTTATGGAAATAAACAGATTGTATAATCTGTGGAACACCATACATAGAAATAGACGTTCACATATCACAGAATCCCAGCAGATTTGACTTATCTATTTTGCTCTGAAAAGACATGTTTCAATTTCATGCCAATATCTCTCAAACACAACATGAAAAATGTGGAGTTAATACTGTAAGTGAAATTTTATGCATTGAAATGTTATTAATGTTTTCAAGGGGTTTATATGGATCTTAGTTCTGACATCACCATGAGCTGTATCTGTGAGCTGCCTAAACAGGTAAATAGTAGGAGACTGGTGACCATCTTCAAATCCTATATCACAGTTGAAGCATTCAGTTTTGAAATTAAGACCTGAAAAAATTGGATTACAATTTTTTAATTTCAAAATCTATCTTCTGACATCATGACTGAAAGAATAATGTTCCAGGATCTGACTCCTTTTTCTCACTAAGTATTGCCTTTCCCACAAAAACTAGAATAGCCACACTTTATTTGTTAGTACTTAAGCTAAAAAGATGTCACTTACTTTGACAGCGGATACCACTTTTCCCATTGCTACAGTAATATTGTCACATGTCAAGGTCCTTGACCTCTACTTTGGAAGAGATTATTACTTCAGGAGTTCCCTTGCACAAAGAATGATTTATTGCCTCAGTACCAATGCAGATAGCCAAGTGGATGAAGAAGAGAACAGAATCTCCTTTCATCTACACCAAGATATCATCTCTAATCAGGCTTTGCCACAGGACCCCTAGCCCACCAAATAACTGCTTCTTCAGAGTTTATTCTCTTGTCCTGTGAAAAAAAAAAACTGTGTGAAAAGAGTATGTTCATTTTTGTTCTGTTCGCAAAATTCAGGCACATTTTCAGCTCTTTCTTTACCGGGTGTCTGGGATTAACTCTTTCCTTGAAGGCTGTATCACATAATATTGAGCCACGTGCTGTGCAGAAATCATAATTTTTCCCTGCACCCTGTTTTTGGCAAAGATGAAACATACTTTTTGAAGCTTATTCTTCTGAAAGAAACAGGAGGAGACTAAGTAACATGAAATTACTCAGTTTGAAACTGTTATAATAGGGAAACCTGCAATGATGGTATGTTCAGAGTTGCTTCTACAATCAATGGTGGTATCAAATGTACAGAACAGTTATTATAAAATCCATGTAATATAATTTGGGTGAGTGATTGCATGGTTCAGAACATAACACTCACTGTAACATAACAGATAGTGAGTGCATAAAAAGAAATGTATATAAGATATAATGTATACAAATACACATGTATAAAATAATGCTTTATAGAGAATACACTGCCTATGTAAATTCAGAGTTTTTGCAACTCACATGGTAAACACAGAAAAGTTTTTCACTATAATAGAAAAGTTAGAGCAGAAGGGAAAAGGAAACTGTGAATAGATGGACCCACAAAATAAATGAGCTAAAATCTATACAAAAATTCTTAATTTTGTGTTCAAGTGACTACCATGACAGAGAAAGAAAAAACTGCAAATAAATCCAAATACACTAAAGACTGTTTCAAATGCACAAGTAATGCAAAGGTAATTTCATGGCACAGAAGTGATGAGTTTAATTGGTGATAGAAACCTTTCCTTCTGGGTAAGGTTCTATGCAAGGCTCCAGAAAAAAGCCCAAAACAAATTATATCTGGTTTTTAATTGTTATTATTCTCTTTCATATTGTTCATAGCATTCTTTTGCGAGGGTACCTCATTGCTGTGTTCCCTCATCTGAGCAAGCTTTTATTGCTGCTTAACAATTTTCAGAGACATGCAAAATTAGACTCAGACTTGTTAGCTACAAGCATGCCACTCCAGGACAGGTGTTTTAATAAACAGCTACCGACTGCACATTCATATGAGACTATAACCACCATTTGTGTCTGAGATTAAAACTGTGAATTTCTTGGGCAGCATCTCCTCCAAGACAGCCACAGTATACTGTACAGGTAGCTAGCCTATTGCAATACGTGGCTCTGATCAAAGGCTTGGAATGTTTATATGAGCCATCCTTCCCCCTACAGTTATCTCTAATAACACACTTCATTTTTTGAGGCAAGGTCATGTCTACCTCAGAAATCTTTGTTACAGAATATATAGAATTTGCACCCCCTCCCTCCACAGTGGAAATCAGAGAGCCAATGATTTTCTCATCATTTCTAATACAGTTGTTCAATAAGAGGCATGGTGTCTTTCGACACTTATAAGTACTCTACTCATTCCTTTCAGCTGTTCCTGAAAGCGTGCAATGAAGTTAGGTATTCATCTCAGCCTGAAAAAATAAGACCTGGTCTCTTTCTATCTCCACAGGTCATTTCTTTTAGTGCTTGGAATAAGAGGGGTCATTCTTGATGACCTCAGAATCAATTCTCAGCTGACACCTTCCCTGGGTTGCTTGGTGTTCTTGAGACACTCACAGAATTCAGACACTACTGAGAGCCTACGAAGCAGATGGAAAGAAAAGAAAATCCAGTCCAATGACCTCGAATTGATAGTCTTTAGTGTAAGGTATTGGCAGTTCAGCTGCCATTTCTGTAGTGGTATAGATATCTATTGTATACTATCATGCTATCTTTGTGGTGTTATGTAGATACAAAGTTGTGTTGCAAGGCTATGCCCTAGCAAAGGGACAAGGACATTGAACCATAAATTGGTGTCATTTCCTGTGGTGAGTGTAGGGTCCGGGCAGCAAAATCAAGCTGTCTTCTATGTTTGTCTTGCATTGACCACTTGTATCTTAAAATAAATCTGCTTGACTGAAGGGTTTTTTAAGTAGTGAGTGCTACATGGAAAGGACAGTGTTAATGTCATGAGTAAGTGCCTGTTACAAAGCTTCTTCCCTTTCAGTCACTACCTCATGGACTTGTCCAGAGCCCAGAGAACACCTCTGACACTGTGGGAAAGTGGACTAAAGAAAAGTGACACTCAAGTGAAAGTGAGTGATGAGAAAGGAGCTGTTGGGGCTTAGGGGACTGCAGTCAAGGGAAGAGGTTTTCTTGCTTTCCCCTTTGCAGTTCTGTCCACTCCTTGGCACAACTCATCTAAGTGAGAGACCAGGACATATTCCTAATATCTGCAGTGGAGAACACTTTGTTCTTTGTTCCACTTCTTCTACTGTTGATTCTTCCTTCCCTTGCACCTTCTCCTGTTCTTCCCCTTGTCCCACATCCTTCCACTCAGGACAGTGTCCTCTCTCATGCTCCCACTCAAAGCCCTTGGTCAGCCCCTCTCTCCAGTGCTCCCTGCCCAGTCCCTCACACCCAGCCTGGTTTCAGTCTCCAGGCAGCTCTTTTCAATACATTTGTCACACAGAAGGTAAAAGCTCACTTCAGCAATGTCATTGGATGTATATATTATGCTCCTGGAAGCTCTTCCCATCTCTGCCAAAGACTTTCCTGATTTCTCCTCAAGACTTCATAAAACTCTGTATGGGTATGGTGCATAGTATAACCATCCCCACTCTCCTTTGCCATTAGCCAAGTATTTCCTTGAATTTTGCATTAGGAAATGGTAGATAAAATCAATGACAGACATTTATAGAAGGGAAAACCCCATGGCCTAATCACTTCTGCATAATTTTGACATCAATATCTTCTAAAAACCTGGAACTTATCAAATCTTAGGGAATTATTTTATTTTTTAATAATGGTAAGTCAATGTAAAAATATGAAATTTAGATCCTCTCCCTCCATTTGTCTGCTAACATGAATACAAAAAGTTGTAACTCTTTAATTTTACAAAATTGAAATGTAGGGGTTGGAAAGGAAGTGATTCAGAGGCACCAGTGTATATCCTAAAAATATGTTCGTTATTACAAAGTAGGATACTTTTTAAAAATCTACTTTTTGAAAAGTAGATTTTTAATTCTTTTAACAGGTTTATTTAAAAACACAAACAATATCTCCAAAAATTTTAATCAGTGTTATCTGACTTCATTCATCTGGTTATGATTTGTACTAAAAAATTGACTCACGACTTAAACACATATTAAGATCTAATAGAAAGAAATCTCATGTAAAAATGCACTTAAATAAACTGACATTGACTTTCTATCAAATATACAATGACATCATAATATGCTTTGAGAATTGAAGTTGCTTTTAATTTGAAAATAAATTGTTCTACACTTTCAGTTCTGTTTATAATCTAATGAAAAACCGATTCTTACACAGCAGAATGAGTTCTAAATGTGCATATGTGTAGATACGTGTTCTGAATGTGGATAGACTTAGCACAAGGAAGGAAGTTTAGAATGAACAGCCTTTGAGTAAATGAAGAAAATTGTACTTTGGGAGAAAAAAAAAATCTGCAGACATACTCACACTTTTCAAATCTTTCATATTTTATTTATTAATTTACCTTTTTTTACCCTCAATATAGCACTTGTGGACTCCCTACTCATGATAGTATTATAATTCTGTGGACATACACCTCCGAATATAAAATATAAAGTCTTTTTTTGTAGGTGCATCTTGAAAACACTGATATTTTGTCCAAGAACAATACCTATCATGGGTTAATCTCAGGGATTTAGCCCTGCCATACACTCCATCATATCCAGAACACTGAATTGCATTAGTTTGAATTTGGCAAGGAGTAAATTCAAGTTAGACTGCCCCTGCTAGTTTTAATGTTAAATTTCCTTTTCTCTTTCCTGATTAGTCTAAAGGAATATCTAAGTACCTTTTCAAATCTGGACAAATATTCTCCTTGGAATAAAGAAAAACATAACACATTCACATTTAGAAGGAGTTTTCCATGGAATTGCTGTTCAAACAGGTATATTTTGCTAAAATTTACTTTTAAACAAAAATATATTTCTGAAATTTGAAGGATACACTATTTTTACATTTGAAAAAAAATCTCTCGCAAGCTCAAATGCTTTTGTTTGAATATGTAAAGTGAAAAGGTGAAAGGTTTAGACAATTGATTGCTGTTGAAACAAAACTTTTCTCACCATTAGTTTAAGAGATCCTTTCTTACCTAAGTGTTTTAAATTTCTCATTTGCAATTCAACTCAGATTAGCCCAAAAATCAAAATCTCTCATTTATATATGCAACAGAACTTTCTTACTCTTAACAACAGTAATCCCAGTGCAAAGGTTTTTCAAGGGTTTGTGAATGTGAAAGAAGATAAATACACCCCAGATGTCCACCTATAATTTTTCATAGTTAAGAGCCTCACATTTTCAGTCCTGTTCAGTGGAAGAATAGGAGAAGGATCTTCAGCTGTGAGATTATGAACACAGTTTCCAGATCAAGGTGACAGATTTGGTTATTGGGAAGGTTGAGAGGGGATCTCATTAATGCACACAAATATCTCACGGGTGGGTGCCAAGAGGATGTTGACAGAATCCCTTCAGTGGAGTAATGGTTTCCTCACTTCAACATTAGGAAGACCTTCTTTCCATTGAGGGGAGCAGAGCTCTGGAACAGGCTGCCTGGGGAGGTCATGGGGTCTCCCTTTCTGGAGATATTCCAAACCCACCTGGACACATCCCTGTGTCACCTGCTCCGGGTGACCCTGTCTTGGCAGAGAGTTAGATCATGTCTGGAGGTTCCTTTCAACCCTAATGACTCTGTGATTCTGTAATTGTGACAATTTTTCAAATATTTTGATAGCTTTGAAGTGTGATTATGATTACTTATTATTTTTAATTTTCTTTCACAAGTCTTTGTTCATTATTGAAAAAAATGTAATAATGTAAAATCAATAAATTTAAAATCTGTTGGGTTTTAGTTGTGGCTGATGGAGATACTGAAATTTTAGGGAAATTCGTTAAATACTGTATGTATTCCACAGACATATTGTAAACATAAACCCTCAAAATACTCTTCTTGTGAAGAAGAGCTGAAAACACTTGCTGAAGTAAGTTATAGCATTCCTGCAGATAAACTACTTAGGCTATTTCCGATTAAGGATCATCACAGGTTTTATTCTAGATTTTAGGTGTTTCATAAAAGTTTAAGAGAACATACTCTATGAATTCCCCAGAGATGCATAAAATGTTTTTTTCACACATAGCTAATTTGAAGCAAGCAATGTCTCTGTGCCTCAGAGACAAGTCTTGAGATAAGCAGCTGTTTTCTGGTGTGATCTCAACATGATTTTACATGTTGCTCTGTCTTATTTTCTATTATCAACAAATCTGGCAAAAATTAAAGAAAAATTATCTTCTGTTGTTTAGCAAACTACGAGGTCATTAAGTAATAGTTACTATGTCTTTTCCTAGACATTTAGCCAATTTACATCAGTGAAACTGCGGTTGTGTGCCGCTGAAAATGGCAGGATGAACAGTCAGTGTGGTGGGAGGTGGGCATGATTTGAATCACTCAGTGGAAGAGGAGAGAAATATCCTCTTGATAAAATCAGTGTACAGGGAGAATAAAAGCATCCAGATGTTTGGGAAAGAGATTGGCCCAACAGCAGGACATGGAAGGTCATTGTTTGAACTTGTTCCTTCAAAAGACTTTGTGGGAGTGAGGACTGAGACTGCTCTTTCAAGTGGGTAGCTGACCAGATAGCAGAAATGAAAGAACTGTCTTCCCTGAGAGCAAAAGAGACACTGGAGTGAAAAAAAACTATCTCCCAGTAGAGAAGAGTTCCAAAAGTGACAGTTGAAAGGAAAAGGCTTCACAGAGATGACCAGCAAGAAAGGAAGACCCGGTGACTGCTGCATGACAATAGAGGGATGGTGAAGGCAGAAAGTGCATAAGTGATGTGAGGAATCATGGAAAATGAGATGTGGGAGACTGAGCAGGAGACTAAAGATCTGCAGCATTTGAAACTGAGAAGTAAAGGGGAAACAAGGATCTGAATACAAAGGGTTATCAAAGACGTTGCTGTCTGTTAAAATCCTATGGCAGCTCAGACCAAGCTGGTTTAAGAACTTGGGATGTTAAAGTAATTTTGATACATATTACTCATAAGTTAAAACTGTTTCATTTGAAGCTTGTCACTGATGTTCATGGAAACAGTAATAATGCTTTTAGATCTGTAACACACAGTTAACGGTGCTTTCTCTGATCCTTGGGCAAAAAAATGCACAAAAGAATTGCACATTACAGTCCATGAAGAGCTACTTTCAACGCTGTAGAGTAATCCTAACTCCTAATAAAATCAACAGAAAGGACAGAATACCCCCTCTCAGTAGTAATCCTCAAGCACAGAGTTTAATTCAGTGAGACATCCTTGCTTTGCCCAACACAACACAAACAGTTTCTCTGGGTGCCTGGGGGATTCCAGCAATGTTGAACCCAATGGGTGCTTCCCGAAGCAGAAGCAGGAAGCCAGGACTGGCTGCAGTTCACAGGGATTTCAACTGCCCCTTGACCAAGCCCTCAGCCACTGAGAGTACCAGAATGAAGGAAAAAACCTATGATCAAAGGAGCAGTACAGATAAGGATTATGAAGTCCCAAAGAGGTAGAAAGTTTGTATAGATGAAAAAAAAATTATATGAAGAAACAAAACCTGCTATCTAGTTTTTCAGCTCTTGTTTTTTCTCCCAATCTCAGCAAAAAACCCCGATTTTTCCTTCTCAGTGTTCTCTATGTGTCAAATTTCTTCAATTTTTCAAGTATTTTTTTATATAGGTACATCAGTCCTTGCATTAAGTGAATTCCTGGGTAGTCTGAAAAACATTTATAATTACAAGGGTTTTAATGTTAATGAATTCTATGTGACAAAGTTAATTGAATTAGCATGCTTCTATAATATATTACAGGTTTCATACAGAATTTAAAGGATGTAGAATAAAAATCTTTTATTCAATGTTCAAATTTTTTTTTTAGATGATGGAAAAATTTTCAGTTCTTTCCACTTCTGACAGCTTGTGTTCACAACTGAGATGACTCAGAGGAACGACATTTATGCTGAGCTGACTTTCTGAAGTTGATGCATTGCTCCAGAATGAGTGTTACTGTTACTGTATGACTGATTTCTTCCTCTTATAATATAACTACAGTTAGACTTACCTAGGAAAACTTCTATGTACGTAATTTATGCAACTACTTGCAATGAGATGACTCAGGGTTGCACTGATATGTATATATGATAAGGAACTTCAATGACTTTGAATATAAAACCAGATTTCTCAAATTCTTAAAAAATATCTTTAAAAAAATCAAGCCCTAATGAAATGATGACTGATTTTTCACCAAACCAGGAATTTTTCTTCGTTTTGTTTTGCTGCTGGGGATGATAGGCATGGTAGCAGAATATGCCATGCCAGACAAAGTCTTTTAGTGCTAATTTGCAAATGCCATTAGTGGCAGCTTCTTCCACAGAACACTCCCTTCCTAGGTTTTCAGCTTGTGGGCATATAAAAATACAGTTGTATTTTTAATTGTTTTAAAAGAAAGATTAAATAGATGCCCTCAAGTAGCATTTGCCACACACAAACATAGTCAAAGACGTAAGCCATTTTGTTCATCATTTGTCCAAAAAAGAACCTTAGGCTATTCAAGAAATCAATGTCTATATCCAGTCCTGCTGCATGTTAATAAAAAAATACCATAGGAGATGAAGTTTTCCCAATTTGATCCGCAAACATAGGTTGATTACACATTATCACAAATGTAATCCAAATTTTTCACACTTTGCCAGAGAGCTTGGTCCCACCCCTAGTGACTATTCAGCACTGACAGGTAAAAGTCCACCAACCCAAAGCTTTTCCCGACTCCCTGTTGAAATCCAGCTGCTGAGGAGGTGGCACAGAATAAATAAATGCTGAAGGTATAACCTGGCATATGCAGCTTTGGAGTTTGACTTCAGAAAAAAAATTGGGATAGAAAACATTTGGGTTAACTTCAATTTGGGATATCGCTTACATGATACAACTAAAATGCACTGTCAAAATATTGATGGATATGGCAGAAATCAAGGAAATCAAGCTGTTCCACAAGAAGCATTTTAGAAGAATACCATGAGACAAAATTAAAGCAAAACATTTAATTCTGGTGATATTAAGTCTGCCAGCATAGGTAGCTGTGATGGGTTTTTTCTACTTACTTTTCTTCCATGAAGGGACTTATAGTCCGTTTGTCTGCCAGTTGTTAAAAATTTCAGAATTGCCTTGAGAAATTTCAGTCAGAACTTCAGTTTAGATTTCATATAAGTAGGGAAAATTAAGCTTTGGCACTGAACAGGTTGCATTAGGGAGTAGGATGGGATAGAGTTTAAAGGATTGTTTGTCATGTGTTGCTAATGCCGGCCTTCATCTTGAGAAAATTCCTGTTTTGGTTAACATCAGGGGTAAAACAAATCAAATGAGCAGTGCATATAATTTCCTTTATTACTGATAATCTTCCAAGGAATGCCAACAAAATAGTATTAGAATTGGGCAAACATTTCTAGAAGTAAACTTGATAAACACAGAGCTCGCCATAGTGCAAATAGAATGTCTTCAAAGATACGTAGCTTCAGTGATAAATTGTACCACATAAAGTGCTGCACCCATTTGTTTGAGATCTAAATGAGTCTTACAATATTTTTTTTAGTTTATTGACATAGCAACAAATAAATGATATTAAATAATAAACTTGGAAAGCAAGTTTCCAATTCATGGTTCACACTGGAAATCTAAAGAATTATGCTTAAGCTGTCATCAAGCAAAGAAGCAAAAATATACTAGATGATATATTTTGATGATGAACAGCACAAATTTTGAATAACAAATTCTTGCAATCAACTGCTAACAGACAACCTTCTGAGTAAAAAATTCTCAGAGAAATAATACAGTGAAAGATGAATAAATTGGAGAAAACTAAGGACTGTATATGGAAAAATATTTCACAGAAAAAGAGATAACATATAATAAAAATTAAATCATTTGTTACGAGTTATTCACCTGTATTCCTGCTTATAGAAAAGAACAGACTTTCCTCTCGCTTCTCCTGCCATAAATCTTGAGTTACCTCATTGATTGTATCCATTCTATTTCACAAATATACCCAGGCTGTGCTAAATTCTGTGTTACCTGGCACCAGTGTTCCCGAGAGATCAGTGTCCTCAATTAGTCAACACCAGTTTACATTGAGTAAGATCCTGGATTGTATTTCCTGTTCCCTCTTTATACTGCTGTTCTCATTTGGGCCCACATATGTTAATAAACTAAACCTTGTTATCTCAGTAAAATACAAAATTATTCATATGTTCATAGATGTGAAAGTTGAAAAAAACCTCTTACATCCTTTCCTCTTAGAAAACAAACAAATTATTTGCTAGTTTAGGAGTTCAAATAAATTCACAGGTGTGTATATATATATATTTTTTTTTTTT
>VZDJ01007747.1:23267606-23360562 GCA_008694505.1 Cyanoderma ruficeps
GAAAGGGAAAAAAACCTGCTCTCAGAGTTTAAATAGTTATCCTAGGTCACAGAACATACAATAAGGCAGAATTGGGAATGTCTTTTTTATACATTTTATACTGCAGTTATTAAGCTACAGCATTTTTCACTGGATTTCCCAAAATCAGAGGCTGAAGGGAGCAAATTTAGTTGAGGTTCATGACCCAGAGAGCATAGAGGTTCCAAAATACAATTTCATGTTTAACACTGCTGAAGTCTTTTTCTTTTGAGTCACTGCAACTGTTATTATATCCCTACTTGGCAACTCTCTGAAAAATGGAATAACATGAAGGACGATTTCAGGACTTTGTGTTCAAAAAGGGATGGGACCTAGAAAAAGGAGAAAATAAAGTTAGAAAAGATGTGCATATTTTATGAAAACATCCTGAAAACTTTACTGTATAATTTGAACTTCTTTCTGCATTGTAATATTGTTGTATCATTCCATAGCTGGGCATGTGAGATGCAGAGAATATATGCATTGAGAATGAAGGATATTTAAAGACCCAGTGTGCAGTGCTATAAAAGTTTATGTTGTAAAAGCATTTATGTATTTATAACACTTCCATTTCAGGTTATCCACCATGCGAACAGTGCTGCTATAAAGTGATGGATTTTCGGAACCTCAGTGCTGACCCATGGGGCAGATGAGCAAACAGGTAGAGTATCTGTCATTTTCCAATAATCTCTGTTTTTGCATCAAAAGGTGTGACTGTACACACCTGGAGAAACCAATACCATACACACACATTCCAGTGATTCAGCTCTCAAATACCTCCATTTCTGTAACTGAGTTCTCTGTTTATTTATATATTGTTAGTGCTGAGTCAGAAAATCCCCAGAGAAGTCTGGATTTAGACAGCCATGTTATTTTTTCATGTAACATCTGCTTTGGAAAAATATTAACTATTTCACACCTTGTCAAGAATTAGTGATTGATATAATGCTAATTTAAGCAAACACATTCATCTGGTCCCACTCTTGCACTTATTAGCCATTTATGTGTCATACTGACTATTTTCTCCATATGAGAAGGATTAGGTCACATTAAGGCTTGCAAGAAGCAAGCAGCTTGCCATTCCAGAAACTATACAATCTAACTCATTTTCTTATCTAACACATGCATTAGATACGAAAATATCAACACCTATTTAGCACAGACTTACATAGAAGTTTATATTGTCCCTTTTCAGTGTGTTCTTTGTGAAGGTTTCAATGAGTGTACATTGCTGCTGGCTAATCTTAGCCAGCCTGGGGATTTCTTATTATCCAGGAAAGACATATTTTCTTAGACTTTTCTAATGTTGGAAGAAACTCACTAATTTTCAGAATTAATTTAGAGGTATTGCCTAGGCTCTTCCAGCTTTATTCTTATTGCATAACACTTTAATTTGAAATAGGTCTCTTATAACCAGAACATAGTAATATAAGTGGCAAAAGTTGAACCTGTATTAGGGAATTCTTGCATTTCTGAGATGTCTGACTCTACAGCAAGAAAGAACATAGGGATATGGATTCACAAGGAAATGTTGATGTGATATCAAACCACATTTAACATCACTTATTCTACATTGTTTTATTTGATGGATATTTAGCATACTGAACCATCACCTAATAATTCTGTCATTTTACAGCAGTGGTAAGTGGTAAAGCCATTACCCAAGAAATCTGTATGTATTTTGTATCCAGCATGTTCATCTCAGAGATTTGCATAATCTGTAGACCATGCAGCATAACTGTCTCCTGTAAATTATTAGAAGAGAAAATTCTTTTTCCTTCAGTTTGGCAAAACTTTTTATCATCCTAATGATAACTCTAGATTGAATGTGAGATGGAAAGGATATAAAAGGTAATTGTTTTATTTCTTTCATATTTACAGTTTATTTAAAGAAGCATGATGTAGATGCTTATGCAGTTTAGCTACCTAGTTAGAAATTATTCTTGGAGAAAAAATTACATCCTTTTTATAAATGTAATGGTCGGGATATATTGTCTGGTTTTCATTCAGTTTCTTAAAATCCCTACTTGGTATGTAACAGAATATCTGTACAGCTCAGAGGCTGAGATAGGCTTAGACATCTTATTTATGGACAGCACTAATCTCTCCAGCCTAATTATCTGTATTCTTGCAACAATCTTTCATGATTACTGTCAGGTTGATGTAGAACTGTTAGCTATGTCCCTGTGTGCTATTATTGTCACAGAATCTCTGTAGGTTGATCATTTGAAAAGCCCACATAATGCCACGATGATTTTCTTCCACTCTGACAAAAATATCCTCATGTGATAAATTGTTTCAATAGTTCTAGTGCAGATATTCTATTTGCATAATAAAGGTAAAAACTTTATACTTTTTTCTGTCATCAATATTCTTAGGATTAATTTTGATGCAGTGGACGGTTTTCTGCTCCATGTGTTCACAAATATTTAGTCTCCTTTTCAAAGCTAGATTTCCTTCTCTCTGTTTTTATTTTTGGTACATATGGATAAAAACACAGCTGTAAAATAAAAATTAAGCAAATCATCATTGTAGGTAGGTCAATCATGATATTATGGGGAATTATTGCCAGACATCCCCAACTATCCCAGGAACGATATCTGTTTTGAATAATTTTGGCCTTGTTGTGTTATTTGTCCATTTCACGTGGACAAATATGCAATTTTTCCAATGTTTTTGATGAATGGAATTAGAGCAGGTTTTTTGTTCTTTTTTCCATATATAGATTAAATCCAACCAAATAATGAAGGATATTTTCAGTGTTACCAAGGTTCCTGTTAAGTAAATTTAAGTATTGCCAGTGAATGTTTCTGTTAGGAATGTCACCTTTAAAAATTAGTAAGATTAGTAAAAATTCCCTCCCAGTATGTAGTACTCTTTTTACAATGCTTCTATATTTTTTGTTGAAGACTTTTTTAGTATAAAATAACTCTGTTCTCTTAATATCACTTTTTAGATTGCATTTTTTCTATTCTTCCACCATTCTTAAGATGTGGCAGGTTTAGCACCCCCAACTTTATCATCATACAAACACATTCTTAACTTTTAGAAGTGGACTGGATAAAACAAATACAAGTGCTGAAAATATTTTTTTAACATTAATGTGAGTTTGCCTGGATTTACCAGGATTGAGCATTATTTGGAAAGTTCTGTGCCAAACTGTACAAAAAGTGACTCTAAATGCTATTTTTATTCTAAGAACTTTAATTTCTTATTTGTGTTAGGATTCAGCAATAAATACCAAATTATTAGATATGTATGGGACTATGGCTTTCTAAAGACAGAATTAATCCTAAATGCGATAGCAGACTTTAGATGTTGAAATGTTTTATCTTGAGTTGTGCAGACCTCCCTAACATAGTGATGTTTGACATCTTGGATGACTCAGCAATGACTCAGCCAGGTAGGGAAACCTGGATATATACATTAATTACTGAAAATGTTATTTCTAACTCTAAAAGAAAGCAGAAAGTTTCATAGATAGGAGACTGAATGTAGATTTGTGTGTGAGTGACCGTGCAGGTGCACAAATGTGGGTGGGTGGCTGGCTGTGGGTATGAAGGGGTTGTACAAAGCACAAGAGTTTGCAAGTAACCCCCAAGTCTGGATCTCCGGGAAAGAAGAAACATAAAGTACTTTATCACATTTTTTTACTTTGTAAAATTACTCTAATTTGTATGTTTTACCATTCTGGTTGTTTAGATTTCAAATACAGCTTGTCTACTTTTGAACTAGCAGCTTTATTTTTGGAAAATTTTTAACCCTTAAACTGAGTGATACACTTAAGATCATAGTTTATTCTCTTTAAATGAATTTATAACAGCAAAAGTTATTAGCAGATATTAGCATAAGGAAAATTATTTTTAAAGCTGGATTAACCCAAATGTATCAGATGATAACTGCTACATTCCCAAAGGGAAGGGAGAGGAAGGTACCACACTGTATAACAGAGGCTTTCCTTGCAGCTGCTGGTTCTCAGTGCAAGGACGAAACACAACTAAAAAAATTGTGCATATGAGATCTTCCTTACTGTGATTTAGAAAACGGGTCTTATCTGGACATACCAGGTAACAGATAATGTGTTCTGGGATGGTGGCTGACCTCTGTAACTCCTCTTTCCCTTTCCCAGCAGCAGAGTGACAGAAGGAAGGAGTCAAGCCTTGTGGTGGCACCAATGGCATGGAGCAGAAAATTCTGGGGAATAAAATGAAAGAGGGTAAAGTCAAAGCCGAAGATGAGACAAAGAATTAGAAAATGAAGGAATATATGGATTTCACTCATTCAGTGGTTTTAAGATTTTACCATGATAGCTGCTGCTGCTTAATACCCTTAAGCATCTTGTGACAACAGTGAACACTTCCCAAACCTCCTACCACAAACATACTTTTCCTTTCTTTTTCCCAATCTTTTTTGTCTCATCCATTTAATTTAAGATTTTTTGAGGCAGATCTGTATGTCAATACAAATGGTTGTGGAAAATTCATTGTGATAGCAGAATGGCCTGGTGAGGGATATTGCAGTATACATAATAACATAGGTAACATGAAATCAACATTCACAGTTTTTTATATTTTATTGGCTAAAGATCCATCTAGTTCCAAAATTGTCAGTGTTCCATGCACAGCTCCATCATTTTATTTCTTAGCATTCTTTACATTAGAACTACAGAGAAGTCTAGAAGTGATGAAAATAGATCAGCAGTTGTTTAAATTAAACAAATGAATCCCACAGCATCATAAACTTTTTTCATCAATAATTTTATATCCTGTCACTTGATAATTTGTTGCACTTTGATATAGTCTGTGTGAAGCAACGTAAGCAAGAATAATTACTAACTCCCATTTCACTAAAAGTTAGTTTAAATTTCATCTTGGCTTAATGTTTTGAGCAAAGAAAATTTACATATGAATTGTTTGTTTGCATGCTTCTTGTTTGGAGCAGAATTTTTCTGATTGTATGTTAGACATATAAACTTGCAGAACTTCCAGAATAATAAAAATGGCAAAGTATGCTTCATAACAGCAGTTGCAAAATATTTAAAAGATGTACTATAAATCCAACAAAAAATTGACAATTCAGATCAATTTCATTTGCATTTAGAGATAATCAGTTCCAAGAATGAAATGTTACTTGATCAGCTAATGACTTCATTAACAGCAGTTAATCACATACTACCTTCACCTAATTTTCAGAACTTGGAATTAGTTATTCAAATTATAGCAATTAAAATATCTCAGTCAAGGACTTGATTCATTTGAGAAAAATACTTACGCAAACTCACCACAGATTTATCGATCGTTTCTAAGAGCCTGAGTGTGAGCTGAATATCTAATTCTAAAAGAAAAAAAGTGGTATTAACTAGATAAATATAGGATTCTGCATGTAGAATAAAGGGAACCATGAAAAAAATAGAAGTTGTTCTTTTATTTGTAGGAAGCTTGTCTGGAATTTTACATGAAACACTTAGAATTTCCTGGTTTTATGAACCCAAATAACATATTAGTGCTATTAGCAAATTTGTTTGAGTTACAGCTCTTAGAAAGCGGTGATCCCTGGAAACATTAGTTCATAATTAAAAATTAAATAATTAACAATCCCAACAAACAAACCCCACTCACAGCTTTCCTTTTTCTGTGTCCTGGATGCAATCTAGGGGAAAAAGTCATCCATTTGTTATTTAGACACAGCACAAATTAGCAGAGAAAGTGAATAAAGAAAAGTTGCCATTTCCCTAAGCATTATGTGATTTATGAATATTCATATACTATTGTGATTTGGAATGCTTCATATAGTATTGTATTTTAATCACTGTATCTTCAAAAATAATATTCCAGTGTATTGGGTGCCAGGATGTAAACAATTGTTAGTTCTGTGCATTGAGGACTTCAAAGGGTGGAGCACGTGAGTTGTACCCTGTGTCCCATGTACAACCAAAACAGTTCCACAGGTTGTCTACAGCACATAGTCTTCTGTTGAGCAAGGACCACCTGACATATGTTCATATTATGTTCTAGCAGCTGAAATTTATAAATGATGCTGAGTGACAACCTGCAATACACATGTAGATAGATAGGTTTGGGGGTTTTTCTTTCTCAAGAGCAGAACCATAAGGTAATATTGAGTGCTCGCAGGTCTCAGGAATTCAGTACCAGAAATGTAATAGTCTAGTTTCATTTAAAATTTATTCATAGTATCCTGAGAGCTGCTTAAAATATTTTTCTACTCAGTAAACATTTGTTATACAAATAGAACAGCATATGTCTGAAAATTACCTGAAACCACTGGTATTTGCCTTTCCACTTTTTACATAAATGGATCAATTCTTAAAATGCCTTGAATCTTCCCCACTCTCCAGCATGGGATTGAAAAGCAGTGGTGGAGGAATGTAATGGTAAGCTCATACTTAGTCTGTGGTCAGCCTTTCCATGCCTCCTGCTTTGCACAGCCAAGGAAACCTCTGCAGATAGCACATGACATGCAGTTTCTCTTTCTGATGAGGTAAGGATGTTAAACATGGATTCATTTGATCCTAATCATCCCAGGGAATAAAACTGCGTTTCCCTTCTCCGTTCATCCTGCAGTTTACAAAAGAAGTTAGGCCAAAGGGATATCTGAGAACTTTCCTAATGATTAATAGAAAGTATAAATAAACTGACGTAATTCCTCAAATTAAAGAAAACCATGTAAAAAAAAAAAAACTGCCATAGCATTCTGACTGGCTGAAGGTGCTTTCTTAGTCTTGAACCCATGGTCAGTTTGCTAGGAATGAGTCAAGTCAGGTCATTTCACTGGTCCTTGCCAGCAGCTTTTGTATCAACAGAAGTACAGTTGGTTTTTAAAAAGATGTCATGATTACTCTCCTAATTAGCATAAAGAACATCTGTTTAATAATTAAGACACTACCTAAACTCTGTTAGTGAAAGCATGTAGTGCCCATGCTCAGTGAAATTTGAAGGCACCATGAAATCAGGAAACACTCCCATATGTCATCCCTTCCATGGACCTTTACTTTCCCAACATGTTTGAGCTGAATATCTGTCTGAGATATAAGACCTCAATGTGCTTGGTCTCAAAAATGCCAGGTACATATGAGTGTTCACTGATTGCTCCTCAGTTAATCCCAGATTTCACAGTGGTAAATTAATAAATACTTTGAGTTGTCTTAATGACTTACAGTAAATGTACCAAGACCTTGCTGTAGTCTGGTTTTTAAATATTTGTTACTACAATATTATTCAGACATTAAAACCCCTCATTTTAATGCATGCATAAAATTTGCTATAATTGCTGTACCTTTCTATCAGAATAGTCAAATTAGGAAGACTAAAAAATGTAAAAGAGGAATGTTTTGTTCATGTTTCTATAATATTTTATAAAGCTTGGAAAAACTACAATTAACTCAAGAAACATATATTTCCAGTTTGCTTTTTGTCTGATACAAATGTCAAAGAATTGCCATTCATCTGTTTCAGCCCATTTACCTCAGAGATAAAACTCTGGTTTTTCGGTCTGTCCACAACATCTTTAGATGGCTTAATTGAAATCCCTTGGATTTAAATCCCTTGGCCTCGCGATACACATCATGTACATTTTTATTTTCTTAAAAATAGTTGAAAACATGGTTCCTACAATTCTGGAGTTCCATGCAACAGAAGTCTTAAGGTCATTATCTTTTAGAAGAAAAAGAAAAAAGAAAAACAAAAGGAAATGGAGGAACGTGCTATTTATCTTTCACTATCACTCCTTGTGGTAAAGAGATTTGTTCAAACATACAAATCCTCTGCTGAATTACTCTGCTTCTTGTACAGCAAGTATTCATTTTAATTGAGCTCCAGGTCAAAAACTCTACGTGTTATACAAAGGAAACATGTCCTACTCATATCCTAATAAGTGCCAAATCCTCTTCAGCCTTCCTGTGCACCTGAGTGGTGCTGTTCTAGCTCTTACCAAAGGCAGGCAGATGTTGCATTTCTGAGGATGGCATTCACTTACACATCCTTTCCTTTTCAGTTGCCTGCACTTTGAACACTTTCCAGAGGTTTAAATGCTGCTTTTGTTATTCCAAATATCACACAACTGTCCTTTTTTGAGATGATTTCTCTGTAATTGTAGTATTGACATTTTCTTTGTGTTCAATATTGGATACACCTTGATTGCTTTGTTAATCTTAGCATAAAAAATGAATACTCATATTGATGTTGCTAAGGTGCCAAGAGTTTTTAAGAACATGCATCTTTAGTGTATTGTGTACTTTACATCTTAGAGAAATCTTGCAAATATCTGACTCAGTCCAGAAGTGGTTTAAGTTTAATTTCTTACTTTTGTACTCATTTTTATGCTGCTTTTTTTTTTTTAAAGGGCTTTGTTTTTAAATGTACTGAAAGAGCTGCTGGATTCCCAGAAACCAAGAGACAGGGGTAAATAAGTTCTTATATTACTTCAAAAATTTACAAACATAATACAAGTGAGGAAATAGAGGAAACTAAGGAGCACTTACAATTTCCAAAAATTTTCTCCTTGTGTATTTTCCTGTGTCTTGATATTTTGGAGGTAGTTAAAGTATTCTTTTTAACAAATGGAAAGCATTTCTCCTCAACCTTTCCTCTAAGTAGTTTTTGACACTTTAAATGTAAAATTATCACTTCTCCTACTGCTATTGAACAATCACAATCTTATCTTTCTTGGAAGCATGACAAGATACTAAACAAAGACAGTTTTCTTCCCAGCAATCAATTTTTCAGAAAGCTGAAAGTAAAGAAAATGTATCTCCTAAAAACCAAGAGAAGTTGCTACTACAGCACCTACAATAAATATCATAATTTCCAAATTCTAAATTTGCAAAGTGTGTGTGCTTTATAAATGTATCATTAAATGACAAAAACTGCTACTTGTCTCACCATCCTGGGCAGGATAGATAATAGATGACAAAGAATATGAAAGTTTTGCCTCAGAACACATTTATTTATTAAAAATATTTTTCTCTGGAGTTGCCCTCAGCCAAGCAGTCTCATTTCTGTTAACAAACTAGTGGAGCACTACTAATGCAGTGCTACTCAGATGTGCTCAGAGCGCTCAGGAACAGTGAATCCTCAATGTCTGGGAATAAAAGCTGACATTTCCAGACACATTTTTTAATTCATTTTTTTTTCTGACAAGGTAATGGGTGAAGCATTCCTTAAATCTAAACAAGAAGTGTATTACTGATCAGGAATTATTTTCCCATTTAATTGTTGGCATCTGCAGTCTGTTTACCTTAGAGCCTGTAAAGCAGTGATTATTAATGAGTGGAAAGAGTGTATTTACTTCACAAGACTTGGAAGTCACCCCCTCCTCTGCTCTAGCACCCCAAGGTACAGCATCTGCTCCTGCAAAAAAGACCCAACAGCAGCTGAAGGGCTGTGCAGCCCACCTGTTGCATCACTGCTGCAAGTTCAGTGTCTAACCAGTGGGACAAAACAAGATTCAATGTGTTGCTGGAACATCTTCCTCAGAAATGTGTTTTATCCAAGTTAGTCTTTAGCTGAGTCTGGTTTACGAGTGTTCAACAGAGGAGTAGTAAAGTGTGAGTTAAGGCCTGTGATATGCAGTAACTCATAAGATGTACCCTTGAGCAGCAGGAACCCGTGAAGTTAATTTGTGTCCTCCTGTCAGGCTTCAAATACTTTTCAGTTGCTGAACAGGATTCTGTTCTTCAGAAAGTTATGACCTGTTTCATACAACATTTTACTCCTTCAGACTTCCCACTGTTTTAAGCAGTTAGTTTTATGGCTTACAGTGTCTTTCTGAAGGTCACCAAGCCTCTGTTTTCCCTTGGGGTCCAGGCAACACTTGGAGAGAGCCTCTCTTCTGGAGGTCGCTTGCTGCATCTGCAAAACATTACCCAAATACAGTAATCAAGGAGGGATTTTAAATCTCTGTGAAGAGCATTCAGCTGACTGTTTGCCCAGCACACCCCTCACAGTATTCTGTTCAGTTTAATCCAGGGAACATTTTGCTCTCTTATAAGATTCAACATCAGTTCAAAAGCATATTTTAAAATAAAAAAAAATTTTAAAATCAAAATAATTTCCAGAGACACAAGCAGAAGAGAAATTAATATATTTACCCTATGATTGTAAAATTTTACAGGTCTGACTTCTTTCTGGTGTCAGGTGTAGGAAACCCAGACTTTTAAAAATTACATTTACAATGCTCTTTCAAAATAAATCCACTACAGATTTCTATGAATTAAAATTAGTACACAGAAACTAAAACAATGGTCTGTTTGTATGAATTCAGTATATTTAGACTCAATGTTTCTACTACAGAAGTTGAAGTCTCCCCTTCAGTGCCAACACATAAAAAGGCTAGATTTTGTTAATTCCTGCAACTTGAAACACACACCAAGTATTCCAACACATCATTGGAATTCAAAACTCCTGGCACAATTACCTTGAAGGAGCAATTTTGGCCTGAAGCTTTTGATTGGAATTGAGGTTTAAAGCAGGAACTAATCATATGACTCTATGTATAGAGCAGGTTCTAGGAAGCAGAATAGATTTTGCTTCAAGTTCATTTTGTAGGAGCTAATTTTTCATGCTTAATACTGCTAGAAAAAATAAGGTTCAAACTGTCGTGAATAAATGATTACTTTTAGAAATACGAAATTCTTTAGAGAGCAATATCAAGAACTCCATTGTAGCAGACGATCATGAAGTATGGGAAGCTGTTTTACTGGAGACGCTTTACATTACAATATCTGGTTTGACTTTGCAGTGAAGTCACGCCAGCTTTAGTTAAGCAGCCCTAAAGTTTAGTATCAGTCCAGCTGCAGCAGCATAAGTCTACTGAAATGTGATAAAATATGTGATACAGCTTCCTGTCTCCCCTTAGGATGAAGCTAAGTGTTCCAGAGCTCCTCAGCTCGGGAAGGGGCCAGCAGAAGGGACAGAGAATGGGCATATGAATCATCCTTTTCTTAGGATACAACTGCCTGGTGCTACCCAGTGAAAAGTGACATGAGCTCTTCTCACAATTTACATTAAACTTTAAATTCTCTCCTTCAGGATGTTGTGTGTTAAAATTCAGAAAACTGCTGCAAGATTGACCCATCGGGGAACATAAAACACAAAACCAGAGCAGGTGCAGCAGCTCAGGGAGTCCTTAAACTTCTGCAGGGGTGTATTAGAGAAGAGATCAGCTTGTACAGGCACTGTTTCTTGAACCCTTTCCCTGGATTTTCACATCTGGCCGTTATTGGAGACAAGATACAAGAAAACATCTGGGCTAAAAAGATCCAGTATGTGTTATTTATCCAGTTTTCTAAGCCCACAACCTAGCTTCATAAGTGTACATTCAAGCCTCCGTATCTCTCTGAAAACATAGTTCTTGAAACAAAAATAGACTTTTTTTACTTTTTTAACTTCTGTTCGACCACACTAAATCTGAGCTCATCCACCATGATCTCAGAGTAAATTTTTTTACTGTTATGCAATAAAATACTGAAAAATCAATTTGACTACGTACAGAAAAAATAATATCCATCTGAGGAAATAGTCTAGTGTGCACAGGTATGTGAGATAAAAGCTATTTGTGAGCCTTTGGTGAAAAATTAAAGGAGATAGCAG
This sequence comes from Cyanoderma ruficeps, assembly GCA_008694505.1. NCBI lineage: Eukaryota > Metazoa > Chordata > Aves > Passeriformes > Timaliidae > Cyanoderma > Cyanoderma ruficeps. The sequence goes on from VZDJ01007747.1 coordinate 23,279,231, forward strand.
CTTTAGACAGCTCAACATGTAAGAAAAAAGCTTCACATTTAAACGCAGTTCTTTCTGTCTCAGGCAATTCTTTATTAAAATTTAACTATGATTTCTCCTCCAAAATTATGTATTTGGAACAGGGTGAAGAATATGTCACTTGGGCAGGCTCCATCAAGGTGGTGAAATCAATATCATTAAGCCTAAAAGCTCTGACTAAAAGCCTGTACATCATAGGAGATGGGAAAGAACAGGGCTTCTAAAGAAAACAACTTAAACATAGGAATTTGAACAGATTTCTCCAGAGATTAATGAAGGAATGATCTCAAATACACATACTTTTTAGAGATTTAGCATATTCCTCTCCTTCTTTTTCTTTATTTACGGGTAAAAATGACTGAAAAAATGTAAGGAATTATTATTTTTTAAAGGAGCATTGTAGAGAACTGCATGTTATTTTTCTTGATGTTGATTGTGTTTTTCTCTCAGTTAAACATTTCTCCTGCTTTCAGTTGTCGTAAACATCAAAATAGTTCAATGATAATAATGATTTTAATAAATCTGATACATTTTTTCCTTAAACCAATTCATAAACCAGTATACAGCTGCAACTGGAATTTATTTGGAACTTTACCTTAACACAATCAATATTTATCAGATTTCTGAAACTCTTCCAAGCTTATTTACTCAGGAAAATATTTTTCTTCTGCTGCATTTAAATGCAAATAAAGAAAGAAACTACACCAGCTTGGGTTTGGGGTTTTTTTATTTAAATGGTATATAGAATGAGAATGCCAAGAAATGTATTACTTTTTTGATACAGAATTCCAGAATAATAAGCACTCTACCAGATCTCCTAAAGAACAGTATTTCTCCTAAAATTTGACTATGCTCAGTCTTCTGTCAAATATCTGTTCATTAAAAATGCTCAGCAGACTTACAGAATTGAAGTTTTCAGAATGAGTGAATTAGGTTAATGTAATCTAGCTTTCTGAAATCAAAATGAGGGCATTTCACAGAATTAAGTATATCAGAATTGCTTTCATTTGTGGAGAACAAGTTTTTAGAGTGACACATGATCAGATCATTTATAATCAATTATTTATTATACTTTAACATACAACATAAACATTTTTCATAACTACCAGTACATATAGGTTCAAATTATCTAAATTTAAAAATCTTTAAAAAATATAAAATGTAAAGGACTCAAGCATGTAATGTATATACTTTGCTAATCAATTAAACCGATAATAGCAAAGGAGGCTACTTCAGATCATTTTATTGACATAATATAGGAGTAATTACCTTGTGGAGAAATGCTTCAGTCTTGCATTGCCTTCAAGAATGTCAAACAAAATATAACCTGCAATTCTAAAATCCTTTCATAAATATGGAAACCTGAACCCCCTTGTGCAATCTTTAAGAGAAAATGACAGTGTAGCTATAGTCTGTCGTCTCGTGCCATGCAGTATGTGACTTGAGAAAACAAGTCATTCTTTTCTGCCCTGTTACACTGTACAGACTCACATCTCCTCTACTATCCCATCATCAATCAAAAAAAGAATGCACTTCCAACGTTCAAATCATTCCTGTTTCTGAATACTTTTAATGGTTCCTTAAACTTCAAATGGAATGATAATGGTACAAAACCATTATTGAGTGACTTAAGTAATAAGTGAGATTAATATTATGGCACATTTTTGCTGTTTATCAGCCATATTTAGCAGTTCTATTAAAACAGACTGCAAATAAAAATATTAGGAATTTTACTTGAAAAAACTATTCTAAAAATATGCTTAAGAACAGCAGTCATGACATCTTATATACAGGAGGTAAATAAGAAAAATTATGTAAAAGCTACAGCAAGCTTTATATTTCACTGATGCTTGCAAAAGCATCTCTCTCAGCTCTGGAGAGTGTAAGGTCTGCTCTCAATCAGAAGGGACTTGACTTACTGGTGAGTGCCAGCAGACCAGTCATTCCCATCACCGCAAGCCACATAGCTGTGTGAAAATAACTAGGCAATGATTACACTTACCCTTACATCTTGGTAGCTTTCCGTGTTCTTCATTGACAGTTCATGTAACAATCATTATCCAGCTCTAAATCTAGAAAACCATATGGCAAAAAATATTTGCATCCCAAATGTACTCCTGCTATTTCTTTCTGGTGAGCTGGAGTTATTCAGAAAAATAGATTTTAAAATCTCATTACTCACTGAGCTTTTTCACTAGTACAGAACTCTTAATTACTTTTAGACACTGATGGATCCTATGTTTTTCTTTTCATGACATTTCCTTGAATGGCATCAAGAAGAAAAACTGAACCTTGATTTGCTCAATCAAATTCACAAATGTTAAGCTGCGTGCATAATTTTATTTTGCATTACAATTCAGTGCTGTTTTAGGACAATGATATTTGTGGTCTTATTAGTTACTTCCAAGTTCTTGAAGCTACATAATTTAAAGGCATGTTTCCTCTGACCAAATCCAAAATCAAAACCGGGGTTTAGTCAATATGTACATTGCAGGGTTTTCAAAAGTTAGCTGGAAAGGCTTTCTAATTATACTTGCACTTTTAGAGTGGAAAAGATGAGTACAAATAACAAAGAGATGATAAAATGGTAGGTGAAATTCCATGAAAAGGGATATTCCTCAAAGGAAAAAAAAAAGATACTTAAGAAATAAGACCTTGAGATATTAGAGACGGAACTGTGAAAACATAATTTCAGTCCTTGGTAGTCCCTTAAAAAGAAAATGGAATTTTAGTAACTATTGGAAAACTAAAAAAAAAAGAAGGAAAAAAGTTAATAAACTGTATAAATCCAGGGTGCCCTTTACCTTGAATATTGCTTTGTTTCCATAGCAGAGCTCGGAAAGTGCAGAGAAAGAAATAGGTATGTCTAAAGGTATGGAATGACTGTGTAAGAAGCCACTGAATTTATTAAGACCAGAAGGCTTCAGGATAAAAAGAGCAGCTGGAGGGGAATGCAGCAGTGTTTCATGCAATCATTACAGTTATTAAGATGAGTAGGGACCCACTCACTGTCTCTTCCAACACATGACTTAATGGCCATCAAATAAACCAGCAAGAGGCAGCTTCAAAGCAAAGATGTATTTTCTCATACAGTGCAATTCCCAGCTCTGAAACCTCCATGGGACATTTTCTACAGTAAATGTACACAGGCTCGAAAACAACAGAGCACATTCAGGGAAGAAAAGTTCACTGAGGACTGCTAAATATGAAGTTATTACCACCCATGCAAAAAGTCCCTGAAACAAAAAGCACTGTATGTTGTGGACATCCCACTGTGCCCTGGTCATATGCTTTTAGTTTTCCCCCTGGATCTGTGGTGGAGGCATTCCTGGATAAAACTTGCCAGGAATTCTCTCAGCTCTCCAGGCTGTTGTATACAGAAGTACTACAGAAAAACTCAATAGTTCCTTGTGGTGCCAGAAATTTCCTTTGCATTCAAGACTGACAATTAAATATCAACTATTTTGTAATGTTCATATTCTCTATAAAGCATCCCAATGGTCCTTGTGAAGGTTTTACAAGATCCCTGAAAAGACACCCAGCACAGTTACTGACTGCATGGCTCAAATCAGTCTACCTTCAGTGAGGTACACGTTGGTCTTCGCTACACATTTCTATCCCACTTGCCAAGAGATTTACCTCGAAACTGTAGCTTCAATTGATTTATATCTGGATACCATGGACAGAAAGCAAATACAAAATTAATCTGGGGTTAAATTCAAAATACAATATAAAGTAGTATACTCCCATGTTTAGTTACATGTAAATTTAGCATGACAATAGTAATAAAGTTGCACAGTTTTCTCAGAGCTGAAGATTGAAACAGCAGTAAGCATTATAGGAAAGCAAAAACCAGATAAGTGTCAGCAAGGTGAGAAAGAGGCTCTAACCATCAAACATAACTTTAAAAAAGCACATGCAAAGAACAAAAAAAAAATCACATTATTTTCTAGTTTTCTGATTTGAACAAAATAGAATGTAGAGGGGAGAAATGCAAGCTGATGTCAGTCAGTGTGAGGTGCAGAATCAAGGGTCTGTTGTTCAAAGAAGCCAAAGCAGCAGTCAGTGGGGCCAGCTGTATTCTGAACAAACAGAAAAGCAGATGAGCAAATTATATCCACTTTTTTTGGTACTAGAAATGAAAGAGATTTTGCAGTTGAACCCCAGGTAAAAGAAAATCAAAAAGGAAACCAGAGGAAGAGAATAATGAAGGTAGACACTCCCCAAGCCTCTTGCAGTATTGAATAAAAATGTGGCATTTTCTGATAAATTTAACCTATAAGAGACCCTTTTGGGAGGCTCAGGGCTTATTTAATTTACTTATTTATATATTCGTTCATTTGGTTTTGGCATTGGTGGTGCTCATACATGATGCTCAGTATTCCACAGCATTTCTTTTTTATGGTGTGCTTTTAACCTCAGAGGCGTGATATTTCAGGATGATGATTCTTTGTATAGTAACCTAGAGCAGAAGGAAAAATATTTCTCTCTCCAGTTAAAAATATCAAAACAACCTTTAGAGTAACATCTTGTGTGCCTTGTAAATAATAATCCTGGCTTTTTAATCATGAAATGGGAGAAGGTACATATTTGATAAAGTACAGAGAATGGAACTAAAAATGGGAAAGAATTACAAATATATAGAGATCTCCCTCAATATTGAAGATCAGCAATATTTAGAAGAAAAACTGTTGCAAAAAAAGATACATTTAAGAAAAATATTGACTTCTGAATGCAGGTCCATCTTTTGTTCACTAATACAGAATGAAAAAATTAGGTTCATCAACAGTTGGAAACTTAGACACACACTGCAGACAATGCATATAGATTTAAAATTTACGTGATTAAATAGAACTGTTAAGTAGTTCCTAAATGTTAGTTTTTAGAAATATCACAGAGTTGTTTGACATTAAAATTACAGGGGATTTTATAAAAGAACATTTATTTTTGTAGAAGACACAAGACTTTGTGTTAATTTGATTTTCATGAAGCATCTCTTAAGCTATTGTGAAAATGCATAATCTTAAAAACCAATTGGCAAACAATGTTCTACCCAAAAATGGTTGTATGCAGCCTCTAAACTTTTTCTTGACCTCACTCTTGTACAGAATAAACCCATTTTGGAAATCTCTGGATCAGGGAAAGTATGATTTTTCTTTTCCCTCATGATATAGTCTAGAATTAAACTGACACTTTTTCCCTAAAGCGTAGAAAACTTGAGGAAATAATTATGCTATCAAATAAGTGAATGTAAAGGAATGTTTAAGCTATAAAAAAAATAATCACTGACAGCAGGTAAAAAACTTAGGAGTAGAATGAGGAAAAGGGAGCAGCTCTGAGCTGGGTGTTGAACAGAGACAGGCACCACAAAAATGGTCATAGATTTGCCTTCAGAGACATTCTGCAATAGATACATTGCTGAAAATTTTCTAAAGCAAAACTTGGATTAAATCGAAGAGAAATAGAGGCAAAAGAAGGGCTGAAAATATGAGCTTCTGTTGAAAAGCTGGAGTCAGGGAGAAGCCAATTGACATTATTATAGCAATAGATGGCATTGGGAAAAAATCTGTCTGATGATGGAGGATTGGGTCTCATTCTCACCAGAAAGTCTTTTCTCCATTCAAAAGATACTTCTAATTACATCTTATGTAAACAGATAAATTTCTGCCCTTTTTTTTCCCCTGTGGCTCTTCTGCTATTATGGTAAAATTCTCAATAGACTCTAATGAGAGCTGATGGGAGGTCAGAACTGGGTAGGTTCTGTGATGAGCAGTACTTGATGTCCTACAGAGGAATGCCTGTAATTGAAGTTAGTGTTGAGCTCAGAACTGTATTGGGAAAACAGGGAAAATGAGATGGAAAAAAGTCCAAGTGGACTGGTGTGGCTCAGTGGAAAGAGTGGATGGCTCCTGCTGCAGCTATGCAGGAGTAACGGGATCCTTATGAAATATTTCAGTATCAAGGAATGAACTACAATGTTCTTCACCCCTCAGATGATGTGAAGAGCCTGTGTCAGATCAAGTGGTGCCACTGGAAGGGCCCCTCGAGGTACAATAATGGACACTTTGGTGTGAAAGCTGTATTTGAGGAACAGAAGAGTGTTCTCATAAAGTCACAGGAGTAGTTACCCTTCTCAATTTTCACTCATCCTTCTTGTACAGTGGCAAATGAGACTGTACTGATATCAAAATACCAAATGAGAGACTAAGAAAAGGACAAAGGGGCAAAGTGACTAGCAGCACTTGCTGACTTCACCAAACATAAAGGTTCAGACCTACCTAATGATTTTATCCATTAAATGATGCAGGATAGCAGATGACTTTGTTTTTTCTCAATAAATATCTCAGAATTCATTTCAGAGATATAAAAAGTAATTTTGAGAATTAGCTGTGAAGCTAATACAGAATTAATTCCTAATAAATTAAATTAAATTCTAACTTGCCGTTGCTTTGTAATAGAGTAACCATAATGAAAATGTACTATTTTTCAGAAACAGTGCATGCCTTTAGCTGTTTGTAATACCATTATTCTCATTCTCCAGCTTGCAAAGTACCATTGAAAACAGTCACTATGTCATGGTATGATCATGACACTTATGACCTAATTGTCAGCTTTATTAAATTGTATGAGTTTATCCTGATGAAGGACAGGGGAGGGTATCTGTATATTTTATAAAAGAAGAGAACAATAAACATTTAATGACACAAGCATAACTTTGAAGGGGCTACTGTTTGCTGTTGGAACTATTTCTATAAATGTCAGACACATGTGAGCATGAATTGAATGAAAACCAGCTTCAGGATCTACAAAGGATTAAACCGAGAAGTAACAGACATACCAATAAGATTTATATTTAGATTTATAAACCAGGATTAAAAGTAAAAGGAAAAAAAAAGGGGGGGTGGGGTAGGAATGAAATCTCATGTCTAAATTTCATTCTCGTCCTTGCAATATTTTGTATTTTGTTCTCTCTTATCTCACAGTTAATGAGATACACTGCCACTTCAAAGATAGCTTTATCTTTATAGACTGGGGAAAAAAGAAAGAAAGCAGATGATTGCTGGAGCATCAGAGCTGTGGAACAGAGTATTTTCAAAGGGAAGGAGCAAGGCTTCCCTCATGCACCACTATTAGGCTGCACTGGTGCATCACTTATTTTGATATACTTAACTCCAACTTTGTCTCAACATGGATGATGAATCACTCATCCAGCACCTTAGAAACCAAGTCTTCCTGCTGAACCAAATTACATCAGACAGAGACTTTAGCAACTGTGCTTAATAGATTTAAGAGGCAGAGAGAGTGTGATGAAAAATGATAATTCATCTGTAGACTGAAAGCTTCAGCGCTGTTTAATAAATCCCTCTTAGAACAAGACCTGGATTCTTAGGTTTGAGCTCTGGTTATGTTTCAGAGCAAAGCTTTACACATACCTGGAAAAGGTGGGTGCCCATTTCTCACCTGAGCACAGAGGGAAAGTGTTCAGACTTAGAGAGGCAGAATATCCTTATTTCAGGGCCTCTCCCTTCCAGTTCAATACCTTCCCTGCAAGTGTATCCTTCTGCCTTTCATGGTTTGTGTGTAGGACAGAAGCCTCATACTTCCTCACAGTTTGAGATTGTCAGGCATAATGACATAAAATAATTAACCTGAAATTGGGCTATAGTATGTCTTTCACTATTGAGAACAAATGTCTTGCAAGTGTAAGAAGTAAAAGAAAATTTGAAAAACACCCCAAACAAATAATACTGAAGAATGAAAAAACAAAATCCCCTACAGTTAAAGAATGACCAAAGCTGTTTTATTCTTTATTTCTTGAAAAGAAACAATAGTCACTGCAGGGTTCAGAATGAATTTGAAAATCTTTAGTGTTATTAGAAATCTTTTCATCATGGGTAAATATTTAAAGCAGAATCCCAATGTGATACCAATTATAGGAGAACTAATCTTACCACACTCTATGTAGAAAATGTAATTCATTGCAGTGTAGCTACTGTGTTATAGTTAGAATTTATTTTACAGTTAAATAATTGTATGTTTCTTGAGCAGGGTAATTTATACTTTTGATAATAAAGGCTTTCACATCCGTTGCCCATGAAATCTCCATGGAGTCTAAGTCCAATTGAGGTCATCCCATGAGATTTATTTAAAACTTAACCAACATAATCAAGCATAAATAGCAAGTAATTTTCATCAAAGCATCCTGATGGTGTCAAAGAACAGGACTTGACATAAACTGCATTGCATGCATATTAAGGATACCAAAACAGGCAACAATTCACCTTTTATTCAGCTTAAACTTTTTCGCCTGTAAGAAGCAGCAGAGGTTCTTTGTTGCCCACATAAGGCAGGGAGGTCCTTCAAGAATTGGATGAACCATGTTTTTGCAGTTTTTCTAAATTTTAAGATGTGTCTTATTTATCAAGCTCTATGTGATAAAGATGTTTTCAAGAGACTGACCAACACAGCAGGGGACTGCACATTCCATGATAAATCAGGTGTGTTTTTCTACTTGAAACATACCAATTAAGTCTGTCTCAAGAAATGCCAAAAGGAAGCAGGCTGGGCAGAAGCACAAAGCACATTATTTTCTCTCGTTGCTGTTGCTGTCTGGGGAGCTCCACACTTCTATGGCTTCCCAATTGCCACAAGTGTTACTGCCCTTGTGAGACTGGATGTGGCTTCTTCTGCAGCGTTGGTCCCCAAGCTGCTGTAAGGTCCATGTGCTCTTTCCTTTTAGTTGTCTCTGCAGGTCTCCTGGCTCCTCTTGGGAACAGCTATCCATGTGTACATCTTTTGCTTTCTCCTTCTTTTCTTTATTCAGGAAGGAACTGCACAGGTGAATTGCCTCTGCATCCTGTAGTTTGTTTCCTGTATTCAAATATTTCCCCCATTTTGGAAAGACCACAGATATCTGTAAGTTTTCTTTGAGTAAGGACCAGAACTTACAGGCTAAAACATTAAAAAGTTGTTTGCAGTCATGTTTTCCGGAACCTCTTGTTTTGTCCCTGTTTTTACTGTTGGATATAATTTTCCCCATGTTGCTTCCCTAGACCCTACTAGAAAAGTAAGAGCAGTAAAATGTACTCTGTCTTGCTCCAGAGACCTCTTCAGCAGGGTTATTAGGTATTTTTCATTCTTGTATTACTTTACATTAAAATATTAAAGGCCTGTCACTGAGTTCCCTAGCATACTTTTACATTACCTTATGTAATTTTACCATGGGAGTTGTTTTCTTTGCCTCTCAGTGTTTGGTTTATTCATCACATGGCTCGATTATTAGTTCTTTTCCACAGCGTCAAATCTTACTGAACTTGTGACTCATTAATTAACTACTTGTCTTCAATGATTAAAATTGCATGGAACCCAGCAAAACATCACCTGCTGTTTATTGGTGTGTCTGTGAAGGTACAGGCTTAAACAACCCTGACCAATTCATTTTATAGTCTTTGTATGCTAAGATATGTCTGTTGAACTATAAATATTCTCTTATGGCTGTTAGATATCACACTTAATATAATGCTGAGGAAAACTGTGTTACTCTCCAGTCAGAATCATATAGCATAAGCTTCAGCAAAATTGTAAATGCCTGACTAATGAAGACCTACTTTTAAGAGATAAAATAAAAACAAGATATTGTAGTGTACATGCTAAACACAAGAAAATATTACTCAATGATTAAGATTTTAAAAAACCCAAAACTTAAATCTGAAAACTATTCTGAATAAAACAAGTGTCAGTTTCTTTAAAGAGAAATATGTGCTGCTTGTGCTATACAATAGCAACCTGTATACTAAGGTAAAATAGTAACATTGGTAGATGACCAGCAGCATTTCTTAACTGCATTGCAGAAAATTATCTAATGAACCATGTATTTGACTACTGAATTCAGTTCTGTTCTGGTCAATATAAATTCATACACTTTTCTAATATTTAGGCATCTTACATATTCAAACGCTTTGTGAGCAAAAGATATTAATTCTTTAAAACGTGTCAGAAGAGAAAAAAGGCTTTTTCTGTTCTTTTTGTTTTGGTTTGGGTTTTAATTTCCATTTGTGCTGGCTTTGTGTCCAAAATGAAAAAAGGACAGTCCATAATAAGTTTCATAGGAACGATTGCCAAAGACACAATTCACTCATAAAATGAGTGGTAGTATCCAACTTTGTTACCATACTCCACTCCATGCACCCAACCTAAAAGTGGCCATTCATATACTTGGTATGATGTGCTTTTGATGATAATGAGATATCTAATACACGTTCTTTATGAGCATGGCACTATTATTTTTGTTCAAGCTAAGCAGAATGTTATTTAAGTTTTCCTATTGACATCTGTAAGGCTTCCAGTGAATAAAGTACCTAACAAATGTCATAATCTAACTCTTTGGGAATATTTCAGTTTAGTTGCATCTATCCACCCATGGAAAGAGCCTAAGGGAAGGCCTGAGCAGGAGTGGTGATGGTGGGTTTCCTTACTGGAGGTGTGATTCTGCATGAATAAATAGAGGAAGATTATAGTCTGTTTTATTTCCTACTAGTGCTGAAAGTTATTCTGAGGTTCAGTCACAGGTTGTTGCCTGTGGTCAGAGAAATAATGCCTTTGCTTTAGAGACACACAAAGTGCTAAGGTTAATGTGCCAGGTCCAAACCAATAGATTATACCCATATGATATCTTGCCCTCACCAAAGGAAGGAGTAAATCAATCATCACAAGCAATATTTTTCTCGACTAGTACAAAAAAATCAGTAAGTGCATAGATTGAGAGTATTTGAGATTACAAAAGTCAACTCACTTCAGGAGAACAATTGGCTAATGTCCTGTTGGAGATGGGAATGTATCTTACATATGCCATTATTTTTACACAGGTAACATACAAAGCCGCATCATTAATAAAACACCCCTTCTGCTCTTTATTTTCATTCTAATGGTGGTGCAAATGTTGAAAATATTTCACAGTTTCTTCTAAAATGTGCCATTATCTTTCTATGGAGTTGTTGTGATATTTGTGACTCTCTCCAACAAGGTATGTTTTTGCATCTTCTGTGCCATCTGAAAGATTTAAAGGCAGACAACAAGTAAAAACTTCAATAACCAAAAGAGGAAAGAATGATGCGACTTCCACTCTCAGATGTGAATATGAAAGTAGTATTTTTCCTGTTCTCATGTCTAGAAAGATGAGGAGCAAGATTATCATCATAGATACTTTGTAGTAAGCCACCATCTATGTCATGGTATTAGCAATGTTAGCTAATACTCATTAAAATCTAGATTATTTTAGCCTGCAAATGGACCTTAAACCATTTTTGCAACAGAATAAAAGATCTCATAGTTGCAGGAGTTCAGTTGTCCTCATAACACCTCTCATACATCATACACACAAATCATTGAAATCCTTAAATGGGCAGCATAATATTGGTGTGTCCTCCATTGGAGGCAGAGGTAGGGATATTGGCATGGTAAAAAAAAATATAAGTGAAAAGCTATCACTGCAGCTTCCTTCCTGTAAATATAATTGTTCATGCTCATATTGTGATAAAACATGAGCTCTCTGTGCTTGAATATTTAATAAGAGAACTGTCTGTGGAGGAAGCTATACACGGAAACTTTGGACTTGTCTGATGTAGTAATTTGTTTCTGTTGTTTGAAACCACAGACGTGGCTTCAAGCACAGGACCATCAAATGTCAAGCGAGCTGTACATCTTTGCAAATTTCAGTTGCAGTTGTCTGATAATAACTGCAGATTTTAACAGAGAAGAGCAAAGTTCTGCCACGCATTTCAAGAGTAATATTTTAAACAATACATTTTTCAGTCAAATTTGTACTCTATTCTTTCCCATGAACAAATGGCTAACACTGCATCATAAATCTAGTGATGTTAGCTTAGGAGGTTTTCTTCTTTGTAGCAACTTGTATTATTAACTAGAGTAGTTTATATATAGTGGAAAGAGGGGAATAGTTCTCATGCCCCCTTTGAAAAGGCTAATACGTCATCCCATAGGAACGGCAGTCATATAAATCTTTTTAAAAGCACCTTTATCATTTTAGTCTGATATTTAAAAGTTAAAAAGCATTTGAAGCCCTTCTGCCAACAGTAGAAGCTGTGGACGGATAACATCTTCATATGTACTGAGGCCATGAGGCCAGGGATAGTGAAGGTGAAGTTTTTGTTGTTTTTTTTTCTGATGTAACTGTCTGATATGGCAAAAAATACATGAGTATCGAATCAATGCTTGGCGTGATTATAGTTGGCAATGGGTCTCTGCTTAGGAACCCTCATCTATGGTCTCACCCTCAGCTGAGATCTAAATGCCTATTTCAAACCTCTCATGATCACAGGCTGGAGATAAAAGGCTGGCAAGCAGCCATGAGTGCTGGGAAGCCAGCTCCTGGCTCAGTGTAGAAATCCACCTTGAAATAGACAGAGCTCCATCTCTAAGGGCAGAGAGGCAGAAATTAACTTTGTCACAATTAAACCAGGATGAGCTGTCAGATGAAAACTCAACTTGTCTTTCCATTGGTAGTGAAATAGCAGCAATAAGGACCATAGTGTATTTGTGGATTTGCTACCTGTGTATCCTCCATCTGTGATGCTTCCAGGTCATAGCTGGGGTTCCAGGCATCCTCCTACTGCTCAAGAAAAGCTAAGCTTGGCATTACTGCCTGCAGTACTTCACAGCATGGTCAGGCTGGCCTGAGCCCTCCAGGCTTCAGGCCTCAGTGCAATAACTCACATTTTCTTCCACAGGAGGGTATAAACACTTGCTGAGCACCCAGTTTGGACATGGTTTTGCTGCATGTGCATGGTGGGTAGTGGGCCTTGAGTGAACATCTGGAACCTCTGTTTGTTCTGTGAAATAGCTGAGATATATGAGTGTGACACAGAGAAATCCTGGTAAATTAATCCTTTAGTCTATTGAGATGTCTGAAGTACACTGCAATGTGATGGAAAAGATTTTAATTCAGGAAAGACAGTTCTGGAGATCTCCAAAACCAAAGCAGCCCTCCAGCCTAGAGGGCTGTTTGGGAGGCTTAGTTGGGATCTGGTGTTCTGCTGGCCCTCTTCAAATAAATTCACCAAATGGCCTGGAGCAAGACAATGCTTTTCAACCTGGTGGCTCTCATTCCAATACAGAGATGAGGTGTGCCTGATGCCAGATTTCTATGTTCTGTGAAGTTCAGAAAGTACCACAGGAATCTAGGCGTCCAATTCCACCCTGAGAGACCAGTGATCATGAATATGACCAGACATCATGAATAATATCTCCTGTAGGATCATTTTAAACAAATCAGCATATTGGATAACATTTATTAAAAAAAAAACTTTAGTCGTAAGTAGATTGACAGCTGTGCTTAATATAATAAGCCATGCCTTAAGATGGAGCTCAGCTCTCTCAGTGGTATCAGTGGTACTAATCATTAGAAAAGCTATTCAACTGTTGCTTATAGACTGCTAAATAAATTAATATTCAGGGAGGAGAAAAAACTCACAGGTTTGGAGCAAAGCTTGGAAATATGGTTTGTAAGGCAGGAAAAATTGTGTAAGGCAGGAGTCTTGTGTTGGTAGTCTAACAGCGTTTTAATAAATTTAAAAATATCAGGGAGCAAGCTTGTTTTTACTCTATTTTGAAATGGTGGATCTGGCACTGATAATACTGCTGTAATAATGTAAATCCAGAGCAGTAATATCACATGCTAGGTACACAGCACTCAAAGCAGCAAGTGGCCATTTAAAATTGCTAACACTCCAAATATCTTTTGTACCACATTTGTGTAACATTTATATAGTTAATAAAGAGGAACATTGAATCAAGCCGCATTCTAATTAGTCAGTATTATAAACAGTTCTTCACATCTTAATTTCTCTCCTTCTAGCCCTTGTTTCTGCTATTCCCACTGAGTTAATTTTAAAATCCTGTCAAAGTCTTCTGACTGAGTCTCTGAAGTGGCTCAGGTAATGAACTACTGATCTGACTGCTTTTTTTTCTGAATGATAACATATGAAGCAAGATTACTTCATTAGTGCCTGGAATGTTGTAAATACATATGATAATTTGCCATGCATTTAAACACTGAGCTTTTTTATGTGATACGGAAATTTTTATGAATTATGTATGGCTGTATAATGGAGGATGATAGAGGTTTTAATTTTGCATCAGGCTCCAAAGTTGTAAGTGAAGAACTAATAACTAAAATTGTGTTACTTTTGCTAACTTTAAAACACTACAATCTCAGCTGAAGTCCAAAGTGCAGTGATTGTTTCTCTAGTGTATTCCTTCACAGGTTATCAGATGTCGTGTCTTATGATTTGTCATATCATCATAGCATTTCTTAGGAAGATGAGTGATCAAATCCCTTGATTCACCTAATGGACAAATAAGGATGTTCTTTATATTTATTTTGAAAGAGGAATGCCATTATCTTCATTTCTAGTCACTAGAAATTTTGGTATACTGTGGAATTGTTTTTGAATGAGACTTCTATAGAATAAAAAAAAAAATTCTGATCCTAAGCAGAGCAAGTAGTAAGATAGTATCTAGTTAAAATAATCTCTCAAATATGTTTAAACATAAGTAATTTAATTACTTATTACAAAATTCTCACCTAGGGCAAATGGAAAAATGCAGAACCATCTCACTTTCAGAAGACTGGAGTCAGGACTCTGTCTTCAGATCCATGTGGTCCAGGATTTCCAGGAAAGTTCCCTCTATTCTATCTAGGATCATCAGGAATAGAAATTTCTGTACTGCAATCTGTGTAAAATTGTCCCTGATCAACAAAGGAGCACACCTCATCTGGTAGCACAGATGTGCTGGGGAGTGGTGCCAGAGCAGTGGTGTCAGATCTGCCATTTGGTCTCCAGTGCTGCCTGGTGCTGACTCAGCCAGTGAGGATAATGTTGTTCAGTCCATGCCATGGTACACCCTGGAGGCAGCTGAAGCTGACCTGAGCAATAAAAAAGAAAGCACCAGTCCTGAGTTTCCTGGAGCAGGTACTCTAGGGAGGCTGATTGCGCTTTAAAGAACATTGTAGGAAAAGTTTTTAACAGATCTTAAGTTTGAGTCACAAATTTTAGTCCCCTCTTGACTGTTACACACTGCAAGAGCTAATTACCTCAGCCTCTGAGATGTCTGAAGCAGAGCTTGTCAGTGCAGCCCAGCAGTGCTTCTCGTTCCCTGGCCATATTTTCTGTTTCGTTTCCCTCCCTAACCTACTGCATGGGGTCCCAGCTCTACAAAATTTCTGAGTTGCCCCATTTAATATTGTCTCAGAGTACCTTTTACTACTCCGGCAGTAGTCAGGATTAGATCAAATAACAGTAAATACTGCAGCTTGTGCACAATAAGTATTCCTTTTCTAAAATACATTAACTGCCAATGTTTAATTCAAAATCGTTCAAATTCAGGTTATGTTGAATGAGATCATTTGTCATTTGATCCGTTTTCTCCATTCTCAGCATACACAGCTTTATTACCAGTCTGAGCAAACCAAAGAACCTTTGCATCATCATAATCATAAAACACTTTCTTTTGTCATTAATTAGACACAACTGGGCAGGAAATAACACAGAGGCCATAAAACCCAGTGATGTATACTCAGCTCAAGGCAATAGATTTTTCCTTTGATTTCCAGAAACTTTTGATAGAGCTGGAATAAGCTGTACTCTTTTTTTTCTGCAACAAATACTTCTTTTTATACCTCTTTGCCTTACCTTTCTTTCAGCTTCCTCTAACCCATGAAGTGAGATGCCCTGCCGTGACAAGGAAGACAAGCAATTGCAAACAGTAACTTATTTTAAAGGCACTTCCCATATATACCAGAAGTCTCAGTGACACTGTGAAGAGTGTGTAGAATGTGTCCTTTGTTTCATACCTTTCCTTTTACAAGTTATATTCAAGGGTGTTGTAGAGGTTCATATATGGGAAAAACTGCATAATTTGGTGAATTCAGCTACATGCTGAATCTAACAGGACAGCTTAATGTGGTTTTTTAGTTGCAACGGCCAGTTAACTGGGGGACAAAAATTGGGGCACAAGTGCAGGCACAAGAAGTAAAATTCTCAGTAGGGCTGGGCTGTTCTACACTGTCCAGAACTCTACATTCTCATGTACAGAGTGGACCTGTCAGGTAAACTTGACTTCTCTTGGACAGCCCACAGCAATGGCAGAACTGCTGAATTCTTGTTAAGGAAAGTGATGGTGTGATTTCTTGTGATGAACTTCATGGCCAGGCCGCCAAATCTGGGGGCATGATTATTTATAGACGTGTATTTGTGTGATACCAGGAATTATACCAAAACACATAAAACATCAATTCAACATTGCCATAGGTGTATGAAGTCTATGAATACCATCAGTAAAAGTGAAAAGCCTTTCACAGTATAGGAGAGAATTCATATCTCATTCAGCTATATCATATGCATGTACACAGAAAAAAAATGATGACACCTCTGGTTATAGATGCTTCACAGATGCAGAGCCACCATTATCTTCTGTAAAGGAAAAAACATTTTTATAACTTAATCCAAACATTTCTCATGCAAGGAAAATAGTAAAACTCGAGATCTTTAAAGTGCGTGATACAAGCCTAGATCATAATTATGATGAACTACTTTAAATTATGTGCTTTAAAAAAATAGATGGGAGGACATGGTGTGGCTGCTATACCGAACTTCTTTTCCCAGACCTCAGTGCTTGCTGGGAGCAAGGCAGGTAAGACAAGGGCACGTGTGGGTATTTCCACAGTGTGTCTGTGAATATGGCAGAGATATTTTTTGATGGAATTTGAGAAAAATTTCTGCTCTACATCCTCTTGCTCAATATATCAGTCCAGGTTTTTTTGGGATTTTTTACGAGCAGGTTCAGAGGCAATAGAATTGACAATGTTATTAACAGATATTTTGGATACTTTGAAATGGACATGTAACAAAAAGAGTCAGTTGACAGATAAAATATGAATAGCAAAAAAAGCTAAATTTATAAATTACCATTTCAGAGTAGTACATAATGGAGACTTTTAGACAGATTGTTACTGGCAGTGATCTTTTGTCTACTGGCTGGTTTTGTTTGTGATCATTCCCAGGTGTCACAGAACATTGGTCCTGGTCAGACTGGGCAAATGGAAATGGTGTTGCACGTATGAAAGGGACTTTTTTGTTTTGGCCATTCTTATCGTGTTAGTTTCAACATGGAAAACAGAAATAGATTGACATCTTTCTTTTTTTTTCAAATATTACAAAACAGTTTTTCAAACTTATTTTCAATGCAATGATATTTCAAAGTAATTTTTCTATTGGTCATTCTGCTCTGAGTGAAAACAATACTCAGTGTTAGGATTTGAAATAGAACTGAAAAATTATGTACCCCAAATATTTTCTGTTATTCTACTAGCACACATTTTCTTTACCAGTTTTTCTAGTCATAGAATAGAATATAATGAGGATGCTTGTGTGTTTTATTTCTAAAATTATTAATTCTGTTATTAGATTTGATAATACATGAAGTACAGTGCCAGCTAACAAAAGTCAAACAGAAAAAATTCAGTGGAATCATAGGGAGATTCTTTACTGGACCACACATTTATCTCCTAGAATGAGAGGCTGTTTCTCTGTTCAAAGCATCTCCAGATCTCCCACAAATATTTTTAATCAATACATCTCTTTCTCCTAAATTGGAATTACCACCTGATCCAGCATTGAGAGTGTGATTTCACCATAAAACACAGAAAAATACAGATTGCAGAGTGTCAATAAGGGAACCACAAATATTGTGCTAATTAATGAATGACATTTCATAGTTATGGTTAGTGTATATTTCCATCTCTCACTAAGACAAGGAAATTAATTCATTTTATACAACCTAATACATTGCAAGTTATCTCAAACATTTAAAACTTAAAAGATAAGAAGGCAGGAAAAAAGGAGAGGACATAACTTCCAAAAACCATCTTAAACTTCAGTTCAGGAAGTCATTAATCTCCCTGCACTAATGATAATCCAAAAATGTTTAGCTAAGATAATAAAAATGTCTTGCTTGCTGCCATAACTTATTTTCATGACCTACAATAGCTTTTATGAATGTTTCCCATCAGTACACATATATCTTTTATCAGTTTAGAATATATGAACAATGTTTTCCAGACAAAGCTTTTAAAAGGAACTGTAATAATAGAAAACAACTTGTATCAACAATTAAGCTTATTAAAAAAATGGAAGAAAAAGCAGAAGAAATTTAAATGTAAAGCAAGTGAACATATACACTGAGAAATAAAATTAAGGATTTGAGAAGATAATCTGATTCAGTATGTACAGTAGCTAGTTTTATTCAACATTATTTTCTGAAATCAAATTAAAAAACTTTTTTTAAAAAAATGAAATCCTTTAGCAGCAGGATGTTTTCTCTCCCAAAATCAAGTTAACCAAAGAATTTTGGCAAGAAAGATTAAAAAGAATGTACTTTGTTTATAATTGGCTGCAAACTGTGGGAAGTAAACAAACACCTTACGTAACCTAAATAGTATTGATAATATTATGCGGTGTACAGAAAAGGTTAATTGAATTCTGTGGTTTCCTTCTCTGTATAGAACTGGCAGAGAAGAATTTGTAAACCACAGCTAGTGTGTTTTTTCCATTATAGCACTTGATCTACACTCAGTTTGTGCTGATAAATGAGTATTTTTACTTTCATGTGGTGTTATGCCACCTCTCATTTTTGTCATGAGAATGTCAGTTGATAGCACAGAGTGAAGAGGGCATTTAACAGCCCTGGTCAGATTGTGGTTCACATGCTCATGGTCAAAATGGTATTCTTTTGATATGAAGATGTGCATATGCAAACAGGAATAAGACCTGTGAAATAATCTCCATGAAAATAAAAATAAATAAATTGACTTATTTTTTTAAATGTTTTTTGAAAAAACAAAAAGGTTCAGCTGCACTTGAACTGTGCTTATTTTAAGTAAGGGATGGAATGCTGGAAAATTCAATGTAAAGACAAAGAGGATATTTTTTGATTAGGGAAACTTAAAATAAGAACAAAAAGATATTTCTTTTTGGGAAGGGTTTTATAATGACAATATTATCAGTTACACTTAAGTCTTTTAGAGATAAGATGGCTGATTGGCTTACTTGCACCAAATAAATGTTAGGTTGGATTTATAAAAAGGATTTTCGAAAGGATTGATACATCAGTCCCAGACCAGACTCTGTAGGAATATTATGGAGTGCTGTTTGTCTGAATCTGCAAGAACAGGTATAATAAACATCTGTTGGATACCGGAAAGGAATATTTGTCCTTTCAAAGAGATAAAATGTGTGTGCATACACACATAAATAAAAAACTGATTCTCCAAATTAAGCATGTCATAATATCTTATAAACCCCAGACATTAAGACCTAAAACTGTCAGCTTCTTTTCTCCCTCATTAATCTCAAAATATAACTCAGCTTCCTGCACAAAATTACATGCTATAGATTCAGGTAATGATTTCTGTCTAGTTAAAGAGAACAATAAAATATATTTCATGCTTGTCAGGCATAGTTTCAAAACAAAGCAGATACATTTTAAAACTGAATTCAGGCTTACTTTATGACTGATCAAATCTGATATTTATCTTCAACACAACAGACTAATTCAGGATATATTAAAAATAAATTGTGGTCATTTTTTCCTTGGAATTTTATACTATCATTTAAAATATATTCTGCAAGGATATATTATTTTAAATTATTTATCCACTGAACAAAACAAACCCTAAAAATTAGTTGTAAGATTTGTATCACATCAGCCAGCTTGTGACCATGATGACCATGTCAGTGTGGAGAAGAATGAATGACTGACATTCTCAATGCTGGAGAATACCAGATGTGCCCTGTAGATTTGTGTTAGGACCTGTGGTATGATTAACAAATCATATTTTTGAAAAGGTAGTGACCACAGAGGCCACAATGTTTGTAGACAACAGAAAAATAATTAGAACAGTGAGAAAACAAAGTTTTGAGAAGCGTTACAAAATGTTCTCAAAGCACTGTATAAATAGAGAAGAGAAAAGAAAAATGGCAAAAATGGGAGAATTGAAATTTTTTTGTACAAAGAAAAATATGTGGAGTAAAAGAACTGTATGTACACCATGGCATATTTTAAAATGACAATTACCATGCAGGTAACACAATATAAAGTCTTTATAGGATGATTGAAAATACCTGCTCAATAATCAATACCAATTCAGAAAGGAAATACAATGTAAAATACATTAAGAAAAGAATTCAGAATAATTCCTTTTGCTGTTAGCTCAGGGATGAAATGTTGTTTACCTACAGCTTCAGTGCTTCCAGCTTTTCTTATCTCATCTGCCGAATAGCCCATAACTAGCAAATGGGTTGATAAAGGCTACAGGGGTGACCAGAGATATGTAGCAGTTTATGTATCCAGAAAAACTAGGTTAATACACTTCAGCTTGGAAAGGAGAAGACACTAAAAAGATGGCTAGCAGAACAATTTTCTGAGACTTCTTATAGTTCCTCATGATGAAAGAACTGAGGGCGCACAGTGAAATTACCATGCAAATTATAATTAAATTAAGTCACTTATCACTGCGCCGTGTTGCAGAGGCCAGACTATGAGTAGGCTCAGAAAGTAATTTTTAAAACAAATTAATGGAAGAAACATCCACTAAAGATTATTAAGCCTCTACAATGATGGCTTTAGAAGTCCCTAAACTGTAGATTGCTGAAAGCTGGAATGACAAAAGGGAAAGTGCCAATGTATCAATTGTCCTGTTCTTGTTCTTTTATTGATAAGCATCCACAAATGGTCACTGCCAGACAGGATATAAAGTCACTTCCAGGCTTACCTAAAGGGATCGTTGATCTCATCAGGAAACCTGTTTTCAAATTCTTGTCATAACAGTCTTGCAGAGAAGATATGTCAGATCATAGTCTAAAAAGGCATATTGAACAAAACTAAAACATTATCTAATTAACACCTTAAATATATTAACAAGAAATAGTAATGCATCATTTAATAATCAAATTTATTACATTTGTAATAATTACATGGCCAGTGTTTTCCATATTTGAAACCATGTCATCCACCAGACTGCAGAATTCTTAAGCCTGAAATTTGTGAAAGCACGACAAGGGGTTTTTTTACTTCCTCTACATTTTGGTTCCTCCAGTGCAAATGGTAATTTCTACTAGTTTCTTCCTCTCTCACCTTCAGGGAATTTTTTTCATTCAAGTGGTGGTTTAAAAAACACATAATGCCTGATACACCTTCAAATGCAAATACAGTTCTGTCGACAAAACATAAATGTATATATGGGTTTAAATATAACCGAAAAAGATAAGATGGTAGTTTAACGGAGAGGAGAAAGAATCTGTGAGTTACTTGCAGGAGTCACATTTTACAGAGGTCAAATATTATGGAAATATTTCAGTTCCTTTATCTCATCTGTTAGAAAATCCTTAGAGAATGTTTATTTATCTACCAAAGGCAGCCTAACAAATTTCTATCTTCACCAGGCAAGACACAAATTTCTTTTACATCAAAGAGGAAATGCTCAGTTCCTGATATGTCACCTATTTCACACCAAAATCACTCCTTACTGAAGTTTACTTCACAGTGTCTGAAGGTCTCTTGTCAGTGGCCAATTTACCATTAGGCCATGACATCTGCTGTTTCTCCAGTATGATTTCATGTCCAAGCAATCAACACCTGGGAACCTATCTCCAGGAGCAGGTTTCTTGCCTATACTGAAGGACCCACACTGGTGCCTGCACTGGAGAAGAGGTTTTTCAGAAGTTGCAGAGTCCTTCCTGATGAAAAGCCAGTAAAAGCACAAGAAAAACCTGCTGTTATGATGGTAAGCTCTTATGGCAAAAAAAATTTGGGTTATAGTCCTTTGACCTTACCGCATACTCTACTTAGAGCTGCCATTTCTGAGCGTTCTGAGTGGCCAGGTCGGTGAGTGTGACCACTGTACATCCAGGGCTCCATGAGTGATAGTCAACCAGCCTGGACCACAGGGAAGATGGCACCCATTCGTAATGGGGACATTATTGTAAAGCTTTCACATATCCCATAATCAAAGCAAATCGAAGTCAAAAGAAGTGTCACCTTGAGCTAGGTTGCAGAACTGGAAAATACAGCTGCAACAAAGACAAGCCACCCCATGGTTTCTTTCCACTTGGGAAGAAGGAGAGGCACAGTCCTACTTTCTCCTGGTTATTGGCCTTTAAAAATATTTATTATTGATTTGGTCCTTAGAAAGGGGTTTAGAAATCAGACATGTTTTAATTGTAAACAGGTAAATCAGTCAGATTTATTTTGGCCCTGAATTCTGACTGAGAAACAAAAGAATATCTTAGATCTTTCATTTCTTATCCTGACTTCCTGGATCTGCTTCTCCAGGCAGTACTGCAATGAGTGTTTGTAAATAAAACATGTGAACTGCCATAGCATGGTGTGGGGAGTGGGAACAGAAAAACTACCAGCACACTACACATGAAAGGTAATTTCATTAAATAAAATTGATAAATTCTGAGAGTGTCTGAAATAGAAGTAAAAAGAAATTAATGTTTGCTAGAAATTTGACCATCCTCCTCTCAGTGAAACTATTTTCTGGTAGAAAAATAAGAAAATTATTAAAACTTTTAAAAAACACCCCAGGAACTGCTAACATAATAAGCTCCGATTTATATGAAAAGGATCCTTTTTGCTTCTCCAGGGCATTGAGTTCCTCATCCATTTCTCTAGACTACATTTGTTAAATCTGAAATAGCTCAAAGGAGTTGGAGAATTTTAAAAGCATTGAAAAGTCTGCAAGAAAAACAGTGCAGCAACATTTTTATCTCTTTCCCACCTGCTTTCAGCAGGTGTGTGCAGTCAGACTACATAGCTTTTATGCATTGTAAAGCTTACATAATTTAGACTTCATGCTCTACACATTTCAAATTGGTTTGACCCCTTCCTCTCCCAGGCATACGCAAGTGCACGAATGAATTTTTACTGTATTTTTCAAATCTGTGTATCCACTAATTTATTCAGGGTTGTCTTTTAGAGTGGTTAAAAAAACCCCAAAACATTTTAATTAACATTTCAGTCAGAAACCTTCCTTACAATTTGTGGTGAAAAACCAAGCATAAAAGTGACTCTGTATGCACATTGCATATTTTGTTGCAATGTTCTCATTTCTGGACATAAACTGCCTGGAAATTTTTTCACACCTCAGTGACTGAATGGCAAAAACGTATGTATTTAATTATTAAACTCTACTTTATTGAATGGCTTAAAACAACATCTTCATAAATAAGGAGGCATCAAGGATTTTGAAGGTTTTTTCTGCCTTTCCAGTCAATTTCTTCGTTCAACTACCATTTCCTATGCAGAAGGAGAATTCTCAGCTGATTGCACGAGCTGAGGATTGTGCTGTCTTCCTTATTACTATTCAGACATAAGAGAAAGACAAGAACAGAGCAGAAAGCAGACATACTTTAAGAACTCCTGGCTAATCTAAGATTTATGCAGCTAAACTGAAGTTGAGAAATCCCAAGGCTATTTCATACTGTTTTGAGCCAACATGGCATATATGTTCCCATAAAAGAAAAGAAAGATGCAATATGTTTCTAATTATTCTATCATTTGCTCTTTGAAGCATTTTTTGAAAAGAACTTGGACCAATAATTGCACCAGTGCCCGTGATTTTCCTTACCACAAAATAGGACATTTTCCATTCATTTGAATTAAAAATTACTTTAAATAAAATACCTAACAAGTTGAAATTGCTCAATGACAGTCCATATCTACACCTCTGAATAGAATCATAGAATCACAGAATCATAAAATGGTTTGGTTTGAAAGGGATGTTAAAAATGATCTAGTTTGAGTCAGACCGTAATAATCAGTTACAATCAGTACTTACATTGATTGTGAAGAGTAGAACAGTAAGGAATAGTATGATACCTTAATTTAGACATATAGTTTTCCTCTTTTTAAAGGTCTTTTTACAGTTAGCACTGTGAGAGGATTGGTTGTGCTGAGGATACAAATATATGATAATGATTATGGTTGAGAAAGGGATGTACCCAAAAGTGTCACATTATTTCTAACACCATACTAGTTTTCAGTATAAAACTGAAAGAAAAGAAAGAGTTAGAGAAATTCAAGTTGGAAGGAATCCCTGTGGGTCCAACTCCCTTGCCAAAGCATTCCCCAAGTTAGCTTCAACTTCAAAGTTTTACCACATTCCTCAGGGTCATATCCTGTCAAGTTCTGAATATTTCCCTGGACAGATATTCTAAAACCTCTTTGGGTAGAATTAATGAGAACTTTGAATCAGCCAATGCAAATGCGGAAAAATTGGTCAATGCAAATAAAGTGAAAAGGGAAAGGAAAAGAAAACAAAATAAAACTGCCCTGGAGAGGAAAATGTTTCAGTTTTCAGACTGGATTCGGTCAGCGTTCCATTTGAAAATAGAGATCACAGTCTGACTCAAAAAACATGTTTCCTCTGAATTCATTTTTGCTTAGTAGCTCACTTGGTTTTAGATTTGGACAAAAGATTAGTCAGCAGCAATTTTGGGAAGCTATTAATATACATAATCACAGGAGGGTTGAGGTTGAAAAGGGTCTCTGGACATGATACAGTTCAGTCACTCTGATCATAGAAATCTGGAATGTAAATCTGCTGTCATGGCTAGCTGACAGAAAGGAATCAATTTTAATACTTCCTGTAGATTGAATTCTGTTTCAGAGAGATTAAATCTGTTTTCTACTGCTAATGAAAATCTTGTATCTATGAGCATCTGCCAGAAAAATCACTGGAAAAACTTCCACTATATTTGAAGACAATGGATTCATATTCAGGGTATGGTGTTTTTAAAAAACAAAATTTGAGCTTAGATTCCTAGAAAAAGACAGTGGCACTTTTTTAGATTTTTGTTCAGAATAGTTTCTCAGACTGAAACAGACAGATATATGTGGTTATAAATTTTTCAGTTTGGAAACAGAAGATGCTGTAATAATTTTTGCAAGAGGTTCCATACCACCATGTAAATGAAATAGGATGGTCAGGAAACCTAACTGTTTTCTGAATGGGGTTTGATGAAATTATTAAAGTTATTTATGGTCTTTGCATTACGTTTGTATATTTTATTCCTGCTATGTGGCAAAGGATTCAGTTTAAGCTCAAAAAATCTGGATAAAAACATTACTGAAATAATGAAAAAAAACAACATTTTGGCATTGTTTAAAAGAAAACCTCACGTGGTTTACTTTCAATCTTAATTAATTTATTTCAGGAAAGTGATTGCTAATGTGAACTGAGAGATCATACCAAAAAGAGGTGTCCCATAGTCACGAAAATGAGCAAAAAGCCTCCTAATAAAGATGACTTGGATCTGATTTGAGTATTATTTTATTTGTGACTTTTGTCTTTACTGAAAGACTATTCTGAAATTTTACAAAAGCTTTTCTAAACACTTTGGTGTTGGACCACACAGCCAGAACTTCCCCAGAATTTAGCAGGGGTGTTTCAAATTCCCTGCTGATAGATCAGTACGAACAATGCAGATGTGGCCTGCAAGGTCAGACTAGAGGGACAATTGCTGGGTATGAGAAAAGTAAACTGGATTAAGGATGAGAGAAGTAGCATACAGCAATAAACAGCACACAGGCATTTTTAATAGGAAATGTTACACACCTTTTGAAGTATCTGCTTGTTGAGATGAACTTTGCTACAAAAACATTTTGTGTAAATCCTTCTATTAATTTCAGAATAAAAATGAAAATACTGAAAAACTTTCTTAGGTGCTCCTTAATACTTTCCATCAAAGTATTTACTAAAGGAAATGTGAGACAATACACTACAAGAAATATGCTGTCACTTGATTGCCAATACATTTCTTTGTGCTTAGTAAGAATAATAATAAAATCTTTATATTTGGAAATTTCTCTGCTACTTTAATGTAAATAATTTTATTCTCAAACCCACCTTTGTGGGTTTTGAGGATTCTCACTTAAGATGAAAACTGCCAGCTTGTATGGAGACATCATTCAGGGCAGTGAAGACTGTCATTATGATTTTGTCCCTACTGCATTCTATTCTCATTCCTTGTGTTTCTAAAGGCTGATATTGGCCAGATCCCCACTGTCTACATTTGACAGAGCTCTGTGTACCTTACTTAGGACTCAGCTTACAGCTCTTTCTGTGAGGAGCAGCAATTTTGTCTGCCCTGTGTCTGCTGCCTGCTTGCTTCTGTCTATGAAGATAACCTTCTGCTAACATTTCAGAAGGGAAGTCAGAAAGGCACCTTTTCAAGAATGTTGTGCCTGTAAATGGAAGAGGTTAATCTGAAGTCTCTGCATTATTTCTTGTTTTCCTGAGCCACTTGCCATGAATGCACTGTAAGAAATTAAAAATATTTAATTACCCAAACTATATAATTGCAATATAATGAACTTCAGCATTTTTAGGGCAGATTAATGTAGTGTGTAATTTTACTAACAGAAGAACATTTTAAACTTTTAAATAATGGCTTAGAGGGAAAAGAGAAAGACATTAAGATAATTTAAATAGTCTACCGTGAATTAAAATGATATTAATTCTTCCATTAAAAAAGAATTGTAGAAAGCCTTGTTGTTCCCTTAGATTCAAAAGAAAATTTAACCTATGGAGAGGCAATTCAGGAATATTTCCTTCTTACTAGTTCTAGAGATTCTTTCTGGGATATGATATTGCTGAGATAACACTGGGATGACTCCTGAGTTCACAGGAAAGAAACTAGGGGTGTATTCCCATGGATCTCAGAACTGTGTGATAAGGGAGCCAGAGACATCAGTCTGCAGGAAAAGAAATAAGAACTAATGTTTGCATTCACGGTGATAGGAATTAAGTGAGCACATGTATGCAAGTCTCAGACTAGAGAAGAGGAATTCCATTTTCACTGCCTTTAAAAATGTGCTGACTGCTGATCATATCCCACCTTGCTGAAATACACCATTGCTCGGATTTTAATTTTCCACAAACATAGGTTTGTTGTGCTTGAGTTATTTTCCTTTTATTAAGCACTGTTTTTCATTGCGTGCTTCTTTGTTACAACCCCTATTCAGAAGCAAAGGATTTAAAATACTTGTCATTTACTCATACAAATATTTTAAATGAGTAATGTAAAAATCAATAAAGGCAATTAAGTTAGAAGATGAATATTCATTACGCAAAATAAGAAAAGGAAAATTGAACAGAAAAAAAAGCCTACTAAAGCCAAATCCCTAACATTTCATTGGGTGTCACATCTTAATAAAAAACTCAATAAAGTTAGAGTGTGCAACCTTTAGGTTAGTATATATCAAGCCACCTTTGTCTAGAGAGAGTGTAATTGTTCAGTAGTCTGGATATACGATTGTAGAGTGGATAAGGCACATAGCTGGTATGGGACTGCTGTGTCGGCTGCCACTGAGGGACACCCCATGGAGACACCTGACACGAGATCACATTGGGGAACTTCTCTGTACATTGCACGGCACAGATGGGAAAATGTTGTGGCTTAGGGTGAATGGATGAAACCAGCCAAGCTTTAAAGTCATTACAATAGCTAAAAAGCTAAGCAAGAGTATAGATAGGGGTGCATCACTAGTCATTGAATTTCCTAACAAGCATTAGCGGATGCGGCAGAATGATACCACACATACCTACATTAATGCCATTGTTCAATGAGAGGTCAGAGGCCTCTCATCTGTAGGTATTATGGTCAGTACCTCTTTCTGACCGCTTGAAAAAAGGGTGTCTCAAACAAATCAGAGATTAAGTATATTCTGTGGGGTTTATAGCTTTGATCTTTGCTAATCTTCCACGACTGTTTGTGACTTGAATGGCATTTTTTCTACTAATAGAAAAATGCATCTATATACTGTTGGGTGACCTCAAAAAAACTCAGTAACTGACAGGGGGCTAAGTAACCAGAGGGAGTATCTCTTCCCATGTGCCAATTCAAGCAATGATGTTGATGGGTTATCATAGGGTCAGTCACATATTCAAGCTTTTAACATACAGACTAATGAAACTAACTGAAAAAAGATTAGCTTTGCATAACATTCAGCTAGATTCCTTCAATTAAATATCATCTTCCCCTACTTACCAAAACAGCTAAAAGTTCATTTGCCATAGAAGTTGTCAAACCCACATGATGAAGATGTCTTGAGATGTGTCTGTAGTAGGCCCCTATATACAAGTGTACAACATGCCTCCTGGACATGTTCCTACATGGAGACATCACTCAGCCACAGCTCCTCTGCAGAAAACAAATCCACAGAGCTGATGAGACAGTTCTTGAGAAGAAGACAGCTGTTCAGCTGGTTTGCCCAGGCTGAATGGCACAGTACTCCTGCTTATCAGCAGATGCCTCTGTGGAGGGAGAGACCTCCTTCACCACTAGTCGTGTGTGGAAGTTATGTAGGCAGATATACACAGAAGAAAAATTAATGAATAAAAGAGGGAAAAGAAAGCTCAAGAGCAGGCATAACTTGAGGTTTAACTTTTTAGAGTTTCACACTAAAATTCAAAATGCAATGTCTCGCCACATAGCCAAAAAAGGTAATAATATGACAATGTTGTAATTTACTGAAATAATCGTATAATAGTTTCTTAGGAATAGAAGTGGTACATTCATATAGGATTATTTTGTTGTGGATTTTTTTTTTGAAAGTTCCATTTATTTAATTCTTAGTTTGGTTTCTGACTATATCTACAGAAGGAAAATTGTAGGAATTTGCAAGTGTTGTAAACTCCAAACTTTTAAAACTTTCTTTTCCTTAAGGTACTCTCCTTCCTGTTACTCACCTTTTCTGTCTGATACCATGTTAGGACCTGAAGCAATGCTTGCAATCCTTCATGGAATTTGGAACATAACTCCATTTTTAAATAACATAAAACTGGTAGAACAGAGATAAAAACCTGGCCAGAAGATGTATTTTCCATCTTTTCTCTGCAGAGGAAGAAAACGATCAAAGAAAACCTATTATGTTGTTATTCCATCTCTTTTATTTGTATTTCAAAGTGGCAACTTATTATGTGACTTATTTTACTTATTTAGTCAGAAAACTTTTGCCATTTAACTGGCATAGAATAGTGTATTAAGAGTAGAATATTCAGCTTTAGAGTCTAATGTATCATTAACACAGTAAGGTGGCTGGATAGGTATGAATGTATTCCTGGCTGTGTCCAGAATCTTGAACATCATTCTATTGAAATGAACTTTGATGGAAATGGTTTTTAGTTCGTGGAAGATCATTTGATCCAGAAGCATGAAAGCTGGAAAAACTCTAACTGTCATCAGTGCAAACATCATTCAATTAAAATAAATTGTAAAGAGGGCTGTCACCAACCAGCCACCGAGCACTGTGAAGCAGCTATTCTGAGTAAACTACATATGCAACTGAAGAGGACTATATTTGCCTTTTGCAGGCCAGAGTGCTGCTGAGAGCACTCCTTGGAACCCTTCTTCAAGTTGCAGTGGCTCTTTTATCTGCTACAGTATTCTGTTATTACATCTGAAAAAATTGCAGCTTCACTACAGAGATCTGAGGTGTCTAGATTTATTATTTTGTAGTCCCAGATGCTTGTTTAATCAAATTGCCTTCTCCTAAAAGAAGTTGGTTCCCTCAGACTTTTTAAATTTCTTTTTCCCTCAGAGGTAGCTTAGGTTGAAACACAGTTATCTTTCCCATTCCATGGGATGCATGGCAAGTTTCCCCCTGTCAGTACTCAATTCTTTTTAGATTCTCTTTGTCCATCTTGAACTCACTGGTTTCTAAACATATGAAAAAAGTAGTACTGTAACAACATGTGACTGAAAAGCAAAGGAGAGGGGAGAGCAGATTTATGTGTAGAATATCAATTTTGGGAGCTGGCAAATGTGACCTAAAATAGATTTTTTTAAATTGTTTGGAAAATCAGGTTCTGTTGATTAAAGAAAAAATGCAAAATAATAAAAAGTACTTAACAAAAATATAAAAATAAGAAATAAGTGAAAGCATACTACTTTTATTGGTTTTCAGGGTATTTTGACTTTCCATTTCTTAACTAGTCATTTCATTTCATGATAAAGCATTTATTTTATTTTTCAAAGCTGAAGTTTTAAAAGTAGGAAAAAGTAGGAACTTTTTCAAATATTCTAAGGAAATATTTTTTCCTTGTGGAACAAAAGTTTCTTGTTGATTTCTATAAAACATGATAACATTTCAGGTTAACCCAGATCAGATACTTCATTTTATTTGTTAAATTGTTAAATCCAAATCCTATAATTTTATGTATGTAAATAAAGCTCCTGTCTCTTGCTGTCTTCTTGAGGTATACTGATCAATAAAAGCATTTATTAACTGTCTTGTTGCCAATTTTTAAGGTAACAGGACTGAAATCAATTACATAAATAGTCTTCATTGAAATAAATAACATCATATTTAATTCATCTGTTTTATTCTAGGGATTTTAGGGAGTCTGTAAATGATGAGTGGCTTTTATGTAAAGAAATGAAGTTTTAACTAGTTTTGCTTTTATTTTATGTTAGATTTTTAATAAAAAATGGCAATCAATAGCAATATCTTTAAAAGCACATAAACCAACTATTTTATAATGGCTAGAAACTGTTGCAAATTATTTTCAGACATGTGACTCAGACTCCAAAAACATGAAATGCAGTTGTTTAACTATAGTCAAATTTTATTTCACCACAGCAAAGACCTTATAGCATGTAGTTTGGCATTCTACAATTAAACTTTTTTAAGTCAATTACTTACCTTGTTTGATTTAGTTATAAACTAATTTGGCAGAAATAAATATTCACAGTTTCCAAATTATGTTCCTTAGAAATACACAATGAAAATCTACCTTGTGTCAAAAAAATCAGGAGTCTGTGAAGTGAAAATTTCGTCATTGTCTCCCAGTTTGTAAGTAGATGCAGCAGTGAAGAAAAGGAAAGAGAACAGAGGTGAAACTCAGATCAGCCTTCGTACTGCCACCCATGCAAAATTTTGACAGAAAGTTAAACAGTGGTCTCTTTCCAGAGTACCCAAGTACAGAGAGGCACGATGAAGGAAAAACAAGTCATTTATCATCAGAGATTATATGGCAGCAAAAAAAAAAAAGCCATACCTCTTTCTGCAGCTGGCTAGGGAAAGACAAATGCAGAAACTACAAGCATAATCTCCTCTAACTAGATGTTTTGAAGTACTGATTATAAGGCAGAGTTGCAGGTGTTCAGCTGACTTCTGAAGTGCTCTTTCAAGTCTGTTTTTTACCCTTAGAGGGGTTTTCTCCAACAAGCTCTTTATCAAGATTTCATGTCAACACTGCTGAGTAGCACACATACTCCCCGATCATAACACTATGAAAGGAAAAGGGTCACTTGAACTTTTCCCTTAATACAAGGGAGACAGAAACAAAACCACAATTTTTCCTGACCATACATACTGTGACTTTCATGGAACCATTAAAGCTCTGATCTTCTCCTATAAAGCAGGGATAACCTTCACCAGTAACCTGAAATATACTGTTAATGGACTTGCTGTGAGTTACTAAAAACCTATGGCAATGAAAGGGGTAGATTTAATAGGAGTGAATGGAAAGAGAGATGAGTCATTAAGGGGAGGCTGCCTCTCCCCTAATGCTGCCCAAGGTGGCACAGTCTGCCAATGGCCTGGCACAGCACAGCTGGACAGGCTCCATCAGGCATCCCTGAAGGGGCAGTGCTGATCTCATACCTGCCTACCAAAGCACGTAGAGCTGTCTAATGGTGTTGAGAGAGGGCATTAGACCTTACATTCACATTAATTCTATTATACCACTATAAGGTAGTTTCAAATGAGTGCAATTAGAACATAAGGGGGGAAAATCTATCTAAAGCATAGCATTAAATTTTAATGGGGAGTTATACTTGTCTGCATTTTATAGTGAAAAGCTATTACTGGAAAAGTACTGGTCATTCTTAGTTTCCTTTGGGCCTTTAAACAAAATATGGGTCTATATAATGAATTAATTAACTTAGAAGAAAAGTGTGTTGTGAAGACCCTTAACATTTTTGTTTAGGACCTGAAACTGCATGCCTCAATAACAAGTATCTTCTTTACACTATCGACAGCCAGAGAAATACTAAAAATGTAAAATGTGTTTGCACCCCTGATTGTCCACAGTCATTGTGAAAAGAAGCACCCATTTTTTGGGGAGGTACCTGTCTGTAGTCAATCATATTAACTTCCATCACCTCCACTAGGCACATGGAATAATTGTCACCTTGAACCTGCTAGATCTACTTGGATTAAATTGTCAGGAAGAAATTGGTAAAGGAAACCTACAACAGGTTTCTGTATCTGCTTTAATGCTTTTAAAGTAAACTAGACTGTCCTTGAAAACAGGCGGCCCACAGAGAACTGTCTTCTTGTGACATTAAACCCAACCAATTGATGCTCCCTCTGCACTGTGAGTTATCCAAGTAGGATCTGATCCTGTTCTCAAGCCCACAGCCGCCTTGAATTCATTCTGCTTAACCAAAATTTCATATACTAATGTAGACACATGGCAGACTGCAGAGCACCTCCCAGAGAGAGTTTCACACTCTAACATGGCATTTTGCCACAATCCTATATGACTTCATACAATCTGAATAAATCTTGAATGGGCCAAGACAAGTTGAAAGTCAAACTCTTTGATTCACCCAGTACACATATCTGGGGCTTTACTTGCCCCTAAGTTTCTAATCCACCATAACATTGAAAATTAAAGTATTCAGATCACACATTTTGACATACTGCCTCTACCCAATCTCCATAGACTTTTTTTTTCACTTCACTTCACTTCACTTCACTTCACTTCACTTCATTTCACTTCACTTCACTTCACTTCAGTATCAACATATATAGCCAGAAGATCCCAAAGATTGCAATGTCTTTAGCAAAAATGAAAAACCAGAAACCAAACCAGATGAGGTGGGTAAATGTGAAGCAAAGACCAAGCTTCTGTCAGTCAGGTAAAACACACAAATTCTTCTTTCTCCTGCTTTCTACTCAGACACTTCAGTGAGCTCTTTAGCCTCTTCTCACAATAACCAGAAAGAAGTCCATGTTCCAAACATGGCAGTTCAGAAAACTTTGGGGTCACTATCACTTGAACTATTGTGCTCTACCTTCTCTTCCAGCAGGTGACAGATGCTATTCTCTGTATATTTGTTCCTGTCTAGGTATCACCCTCCATTCCCATTTCTCATTTATTGAAAATACTTGAAGAAGATCACTTGGAATGCCAATAAAGAAAAGGATGCCCAGAACAGACTGAAAATCTGGGATCTTTGTCACAGTTCAACCCTTTCCCAGATATGTGTGTACATACAGCATTCAAATGTTGAGACTAGCACAGTAAACACACATATTCTTAGATGAATCACAAGTGGAGCATCATCTGTCATCTGGAAAAGCCATTTACTGATCGGTTTCCCATGATAGCTTTTCTACCGCTATCATATTGTGTGCTATCTTACTACAAATCAAGAACTACCCTATTTGAATGAGAATACAGATGATTTCAAAGACAACAGGGGCTGATATATATTGAGATAGATAGATAGATAGATAGATAGATAGATAGATAGATAGATAGATAGGTAGATAGATATGATGAAAAATTAATGAGAGCATTTTCTTGCCAAGCCAAGAAGTTTCTGGTTCATTTGGCCACAGTCTCATTTTGATGCAGAATGTTGTTGGTCCTATGTACAGTCAGGTACTGTGCATCTACAGATTGTCGTTATGCTTGGCAGAAACTAAAACTATGCTGAATTTCAAGTTAGTTTCGAGGATTTTGTTTAATTGTGGTATTGTATACACTTTAATGCTTGGACCATAGAAACACAGTTTCTCTTCACTACCCAATTTGCTGGTCAGAGTTAAGGAATATATATGTGAATCTTGTAAAGGAAAAATATAAAAAATCGCCAGGTTTCATTGTTAAAGTTTTCTGTACACTGTATACCAGGGGCTTGATATTCACTCTGCTTCAGATTTTGCATTCCTGCTGATCCCAGCTGGTCACACAGCCTCATGCTCAGAGAAAACCCACTTAGCCTCTGAATTCACAACCCCAGGTCTGACTAAACCTGAAGGCTTTTTCCTTCATATCATTTCCAAATTTTAATATGCTTTTGCTTTTTAAACTGCTGAAGTCATTTTCTTGTCCTGACAGCACTCAACAGCTTCAGCCTTCCTGTGTTGTCTGAAAGGAGTCTCATGGTCTACTTCTCCACTGACCTTCACACTGACCATTACTGCTTCAGCTCTCTGTCTCTTGCATTTTCTGCACTGTCTCCTCAGCATCATCTAAGCAAGGATTCACTTTTTAAAGCCACTAGTCTGTCAAGCCATAGCTTTTCTTTTCTGCCAGGAATCTACTGAGACAAGACTGGGACTTATCTTCATGGAGCTTCTGATCCCTCATTGTAATAAAAAAGTTGTACATAACAGGGATGTCAATAACAGTTTGTTGTGAATTTTTAATTCATCCATGACAGAGAAAAAAATCTGAGGGACAAAAGAATAAATGACTATAAGGTAGGTTTAAAACACAGTGCAGCTCTGTCTTTCCAAGACCTGCTTCTTTGTGTAAGTCAGACAATAACACACAACACAAGCCATAGATAATAGCCACTTCTGCTTACAGATGTTTCTAAAATGACCCTCATTGCTTGTCTCTCTTGTTTTTATAGCATTTGGAAGGTAAAATGGGTGTCTTTGTTAATAAAAATTATTAAAAGAGGTTAAGCTGGGGAATGACAAAATCTCTCTTCTCTGGTGTTTAACAGTCACAGGTGTGTGACCTCAGGTAGGCCTTCCCAACACAAACATGATCCTTCAGATGACTGCAAATCTTGAAAGTTACTCCCTGCTTGTCCCAGCTTCCAGGTTTTCTCCATGAAACACATAGCTCATACTGACATATCTGTCAGCTGAGCTCCTCATCCAAGCCCCCAATACCCCACCACAGCTGCAGTGAAGAGCCTGAGAGATTATGATCCATAGAGGCAGGAACAGATTTTTCCATCCTAAGGGAGAGTGTGAAAGGGAGTCATAGAGCAAAAGAGACAGAATATCCTCTTATATGATCAAAGTTATTAACAACACCCAGGTTGTGAGGAGAAGAGAGACACAGAGTAGGGAGAATGGCAGCAGCACTCTCTGAAGTGTGTTCTCTTTCGGAGAGATAGAAGTGCCCTTACCTCCAATATCGATAATTAGCAAAGATGGCTGTAGTGGAAAGGATAGGTACAGACAAGAACAAAATTCTCATTGCCTATGTATACAGCACATTTTGGGCTGTAGAAAAGTATGTAAGATTAACAAAAAAAATGCAGTTAGTGTCAACATAGGTAAGATAAACAGTTTTTTCACCAGAAAAAAAAATACATTCAGCCAGCTGTATGTTTTATCAAGGCATAATGCCAACACCTGGAAATCAAAATAAGAGTGAAGATAAAGGACGAGGAAATTCTCTGAGCTACTGCTTTTAAGCCTTCTCTGTGACATTTAACATGCAGCCTTGCCTTGTTCTCTCCCAAATCTCAAATTCCATCTTTTTCATGACCAAACATAGAAAAGAAAGTGAACTTTAGGTGAGAATAATCCCTTTTCTACTGCAAGTCAGGTAATATTTTCACATTCCAGTAATCCTTCATCCAGTCTACCCAATTCTTATGCATAAACAACAATACATATAACACCAAAGTTCCATCTGCTAGCACGGCTGTTACCAGCTGCCAATTATTTTACTCCAGATAAATTGTGCCTGTCACATGTTCTTAAATGAAAATAATCAGATGAGAAAAGAATATTTTGTTTTATTCATCTCTGTTTTGTCTTTATCTGTTGAAATACAACAGTTTCTGTTTTCTCAGCCTCCAACAATTAGAGTTGGTATCTGAAATGCTGGAGATGGTTTCCCTCAAAGCTTTTATTGCATTCTGTGCTATTTTTCTATCAGCAGCCACTTTTCTTCCACAATCCTTTTGATAAATATGGAACAATCTTGGGATTTTGGAGGAAGCAATTCTGCACCTATCATGTACATTTTAGCTTATAGACCAATTTGGGAAAGCAGAAAGAAGCATTTATTTTGAAGAATATTCTCCCATTGCTAGCAAAACATCTATTCTGAAACGCATTGACTTGTTTTTATAGTTACACAAAACAAATATAAAATTTAAAATTGCTCCTCTAAATGGCTCATATAGACATGTTCTGCCTTTTTAATTATAAAATCATTAACACTTTATCTCAAACTATTTTATACACTGTTTTTAGGTAACATAGTGAAGAAAAATAAAACATTTTTTCTCGTAGAAAAATTAACTTTTCAGTAACTTCCATTAAAAATCCAGATATGTATGGAAAACATTTTCTCTCTTAAAAAGACAGAGTATTTTTTGACTCTTAAGCATCTTCCTCAAATTTTAGTAATTTCAGATAGACAGGCGATCTTGTAATTTTCCATCTTGTCTGCATGCATTGTACTGATGTTTTCCTTTTTTTTAATATATTCTCATTCTTACTGCCTTCATAAATTTTCTGCCTTTGTCTCCTGTTATCCAAAACCAGATGGCCATCTCAGATCTCAGACAGAAATTGATCATTCTGTGGTAGTAAAAATATTTCCACTTCATTTCCCTTGTTTTTCTGCTCATGTTAAAAGACTCTAAAACAGGAAACCATGATTTATTTTCACCTGTTTCTGAGCAAACTGACATAATTTAAAATTATTTATAATTTAAGTCTCTACATTCTGCTTCTCTCTGTTAAAATAAGCAAATTTTTTTTAATTCAAGTAAGATGTTTAACATATAACCAATATGTAGTATGTTAAACAAATAGCCAAGTTTCTTGCAAGATTCAATTTGTTTTTAGAAAGGAAATGTATGTCTGTTATTATTAGCATCAGGCAGAATAGCACAAACTTACTCCATACTGTCGACATATGCAAGTATTGCATTTTGGTGAGGAAAAAACCCTCTGGACAGGTTATCTTTATTGTCCTCCAATTCTTGATCTTTTGGTGAATCTGCCATTCAAGATGTAGTTGTATTATGCCTATAAAAATACTGGGAACTTTATGTATAATTTAGATCAAAAGTTCACAGTCCAATCTCAATAGACCTTACCTAGGTCTAGCTATCACTAGTGTGATGGAACTGGAGATCCCACCAGTGGTCTTTATCCAGGTCAATAAATTGTTTTTAAAAACTGGAAGAAGTAAAATAAACAGTTGTATAATGTTTTTAGATTAAGAGTTCAAAAAACAAAAGCAGGAATTAATGACACAAACCTAAGAAGTGAAAAGATGGCACCAGTCCACTGTTATCACTCTGCAGTATAAAGACTTTAAAACTTGCAGAATACCTGACAACAATGAAAGTATCCTCAGTCTGGACAGCTATTTCAATGCAAAGCCATCAAAGCCCTCTCATCAAGAAAACAACTTGCCCCATAACACCCTTGAATTTGGGGAAAATACAAATTTTATGCTCACTACTGAGGGTATAGCAATGTAGCATGCTGCAAATCAAAAGCTGCTTAACAGACTTTATGACTGAGGATTCCTTGTCTTCTCCCTCAAGACATCAGTGATACAAAAGATGTGTGCTACAGTTTGCATTGCTCAAAGTATCTCGGAAGTATTTAGTCTTAAAAATCTTAAGAAAACTTCTAAATGTGGTCCAGACACACCCTCAAGTCTCAGAAATGACAAAACAAAATTTTAAAAACACCCTAATTGCTTTCTTAAAAACTCATAGCAGCTGAGTCTCTTGGGACACAGTTCTTTATTTCAGAGCAATTATTGTTATTTCCTATTAGCAAAAGGAAAGTACAAAAGCATTCAGGAATATTCATAATACAGGGAAATCCCTTGGGTCAACACCTTACTGTGCACTTGGTGTCAACAACAGGGATTTGATTTTTATGACCTCTGAGAATCAAAGGGAGAGGCAGCATTTACCCAAATGCATGGAACAAAAGCATTTTTGCCAACCAGCTTGCCAGCCTGGTGGGGAGAGTTTTGAACTAGGAATAGTGCAGAGGGAAGACAATAACCCACAGTCATGTGAATCTGTCTTAGAAGAAACCATGTGTCATGTGCCTCCAGACAGGTAATCAATCATGAAATTTATGGCAATTCTTTCTCTTTCTGCCAGTGAGTCACAGTGATGGTTCTGCTGGGTGCTCAGTGGATGTCTAGGATTTCCTGGTTCAGCTTTAACAGAGATATGTACACAGATCCCAGGAGTTTTGCTACAATATATGACAGAGCATAAATAAATTTGAAGTTCAGTCCACAAACTGCCTTTCCATTCAGACTCAGGAGACTTTCAGTGAACAACCACCAATGCCTTCATAGGTTGCCCAAGTTTTCTTGCAGTTAGTCGAAGTTCTGACACTCTTGATCTGATCACATCTGACATCAGGGGTTCCATCAAGGCTTCTAAGGACTGCTTTGCTGGTGATGTGATGCTCAGATATTGTAACTGTTGCTAGCAATATCAAATCAAGCACAAAAAAAATTAAAAAAAAAAAAAAGGAAGAGAGAGTGAGAATGGCAAGATGGTCAGTGAGGAGTGAATTTTCCAGACTCAACCAAGTCATGTGGGTTGACAGTTTGTCCCTTTCTCATGTAAGAGGTCACATACGCTCAGATGAAAGCAACAAAATGAGTCTGGTTGTCCGGCTTAGGCATCTCTGCAGCTTTCTACACTAGTTCCGTTTAAACCTGAGTTGGTCAAAGCACACAAAACACTGTCATTTACTATCAGTTTATCCTGGTTCCTTGCTCCTTTCTAACTATATGACCATTCCCTAATATCTTTTTTGCAAACTGTCATGAAGTGTCTAGCCATTAGCCATTTCACAGTACACCCTGATTTGGCCTTTCCAATTTAAAATATTTTGATAACTTCTCTGAAAAGAGAACATAAACTTAACTGTAGGTCTGATTTATCTGCAGTTTGTTTACAATCTGTGAAAACACCTTTAGTTTCATAGTATCTCAGGCATTTTTAAAAGTAGCTAAAGGAAATTACCCCTCCACTAATTTTACTTCCAGTAAATTAAGAGCCTTGCATTTCGGAGATTTCAAAGCCTCTACACAGAAATACAGCTACGTTTGAAAACTGAATAAGACCATATGTAACAATTCCTAAATACGAGATAAATCTTTGAAGGACAAAGTCTTCAGTCAGAAAATGTTAGATCATTTGTGTGTTCTGAAAAAAGAACATATTTAATCCCAATACTCAGAGAACATCCAGGATACCCAAAGGCAAACTAATGTATGCTCTCAGTTACTACCATGCCAAGCACAGCCAGTGTTTTATGTTACTGTTAGGAGGAATACTGTTACATGGAAATACATGACATTTCCAGAGTGAAAGTAAACACAATATATTCTGCACAAACAGGTCCTACAGATTGATGCTGAGTTTCAGACTCTCAGGAACACGTCAGATCATATGAGCTCTACCTATATCTTATTTCTTTTTTGTCACAGTACAAAAAAATAAAATATGCTGATCAATCTGGTACGCTGCA
Organism: Cyanoderma ruficeps; assembly: GCA_008694505.1. Lineage (NCBI taxonomy): Eukaryota > Metazoa > Chordata > Aves > Passeriformes > Timaliidae > Cyanoderma > Cyanoderma ruficeps. The sequence goes on from VZDJ01007747.1 coordinate 23,318,855, forward strand.
GTAAGTCAAAACCAGATACCATTTAATTATGTGCAAAGACTAATTAAAAGCATCTTGCTCATGTAAAGAGTAACTCACTCAATGTAAACCAGCACTAAACTGACTTTGAGTCTAAATTTTCCACCCCCTTTCTCTGCAGCAGAGGCAGAATTGGGACAGTTTAAAAAACCCAAATACATCCTGGAACTAGAAGATTGGAAAATGGAGTGATTACCATTTACACTTAAATACCATGGACTTTGCTTGAAATTTCTGTAAAAAAACTACAATCTTCTTTAAAAAGTTATATATCACTGACAATAATCCCTTTTTTTTTTTTTTTGCACATATGTGTGTTCAGCAAGATACAATTAAGCAGCTACATCTCTCCCTTCTGAAATATGTTTGACCATTTGCTTATTCTCTTAGTATCAAAGTGCCAAACTCAGGAAAACTCAGGAAAAACATCACTCAGTTCATTGTGTATGGGGGAAGACAATGGAACAAACAACAAGTTTAGGTTCCAAAAAGTCCATGTTACAGTATCAAAAACTCCATGTTATGTCTTTGTTACCACTGACTAGATGTGCCGTATAACCACACATAGACACAGAAATTATTGCATGTATTTCTCATGCTACTGCTCATAATTAAACATCTCTGTACATTTAACTCTTGTAAATCAAAGTAATATATAAAATGAAGAACCAATCTAGGGGGGTAGCCTAAGGCTGTGAGTTAAAGATGGTCCAAGAGGGGAAGTTTTTGTTTAGGATATGATCATCTTCAGTACTCATAATTTTAAATATTTTTTATTATAGGTCACATTTTAAGATGCTGTCCTGTAGGCAAAAGTCACTCAGCTTTGGAGAATTTAACTTTTGCTTTTTCAGTAAGTGTTTCTTTGTCATGCCATGCTTCACCCTGCCTCATAGAATGACAAGCTGCTTTCTGGAAAATAGTCAATGTACAGTGCAAAATACTGATGTCTGACTGCTTTCTTGCAGACTTTCAATGGGGAATGGGGGAAAAAAAAGTTATAAGTTTATTGCCCTGAAAGGACAAGAGAAAAAAAATATTGTAACATCTTGAATAGGGTGACAGAACACTGCCTAGGGGAACCATGGTTGCTGGGCAAGTCACCAGCAACCATGGATAAAGGTTTTGAATGTGCACTCGTTATTTTTCAAATGCTTGGCTTGCAATATCTGTCTAATCTACCCCCTGACAATGTTTGAATCCAGTCACACACATAAATATTTTTCACTACTTGAGGTATTAAGAGCTTAAATTTTCCTAGTGAGATCTGATTTGTTGGCTGCTTAACTGTACAACCATTCATAAAGTGTGATTTATAAAGGCTAAAAATATTATAAACTTGATGGAAAACATTGTGGTACAGAGGCCACAGTGAAATGGAAGTGTTTGTGTCCAGGATGTTAAATTGTATTAGCCCCCAAAGCAGGGCTGCAGCAAACAAGATGCTCTTGGTCGTGGTCCCTGACTCCAGCTGTTTGACACAAGCCAAAGTCATGAAAGACACTGTTTGTTTTGAGTTTAAGGGATTGAATTCCAGTATTTGAGGATGTCTACTGGCAAGTTAAAGTTATTGGCATAGGAGGAAACCCCAGTGCCTGGATTTGGACCATTATTTTCAGGACAACAGAAAAAAAACTGGCACCAGCCTACATCCCAGATCAAGCCCTATAAAAGTTTGTATCCAAAACAGGAAGCTCAAATGTTTTAAATCAAAATTGATCAGCTTTATTTGTAGCATTGTTAAACATAATTTTCTCAGAAGTGAAGAAACCATTTCTATGCAAGTTTTCAGTCAGGGCTACAAGTTCAACAAATGCCATCGAAGTACTCTGCAGGATACAACCAGCATACATGGATACACCATCTTTAAAATTGTTAATAGGATGATCAACTGAAAACAGTTCTAATAGATAGGGTCAGGCAAATAATGAGCTGTGCTGTAATTTACATTATTAGTCATAAATCAGTTATTTGTGATTATTATATTTAACAGTTTTCCTAGACTACTAAAATTGTGAAGATATGGTGTCTTGACGCATGTCAATAATGTTGTCATTTTATTACAAAAATGAGATCTAAATTATTTACAAATCCCTTGACTTCTATTGACTCACCAATAAGAAACAAACTTCAACACCACCATCTGGTACTCACCATTTCGTTGTGTCCCTTCAGACAGATAAATTGATTAACCTTGATGGGACCCCACATGCATTGCCTTCATTTGAAATAGTAAATTAATGAATTCAGTTTATTCAATTAAATCTGGCTTTCACTTCATCTATGTCCTTAACAACAGCTTTGACTTTTATTTTTTTACTGTTGACATGTTGTGAAATATTGTACACAGGGGTTCAGAAAAAAGCAAGACAAAATGGGGCCGTGAGCTGGTACTCAACTCTTCTCCTTAAAAATCCCATTAAGTACAATGAGACTTTCATGTTACATCCATTCAACACTTTTTTTTTTGACTGTGCCATAGCAAACAATCACATATTTGATATTTTTAAATTTTAGGACTGGTATCTCCAATGTTCCTTTTTCTATTCAAGTGGATATGTTTAATAAGTATATTATTCTCGTAATTATTCTTCAAAAGTAAAGACATTTCCTGGGCAACATTTATTTCAATAGGAACATACCCAGGGAAATGAAACTAAAAAACAAACTATTAAATGAAAAGTAAAGAATGCAAACAGAAACTAAAAATTTCAATCGATTTTATAATATTATTGCTCATAATTTTGGTCATAACTTCCACTTTTTGCTTTTACATCTCCACGAGTTTTTAATAAGTATCTGCTACTCTGGGCAAGAGTTTCTGCTAAGCTATAAGTCCTATTTAAACACAGCTCTATCCCCTGAGGTGGAGAAAGTCCAGCACACAGTAAAACCTTCTCTGAAATTGTATATGAAAATTATCCCATTAGCAAACTATTACTAATGTTTCTTTACATACAGAGCTATGGGGTGACATGTGAGTAGATGTACATGAGCAATTAGTGATGTTTTCAGCTGCAGCCTTAAACTGTAACAGATCAACATTGATTGGCTGTTCTCAGTAAACCTGAGAGGAGTATGCACACACATAATACATGGAGAACTTTTCAAAAGAAATGTAGACTCTGATGGGTGTATAACTTTCTGTTCAGATTATTCAAGCACATCACTGCTGGGTAGGGACATGCCCCTTTCTGTCTCAATCTGGTATAGCTGTGTCACCACTGTCATGTCTTTTAGTATACTGGATTATAAATGTGATATTTTTGCCTATTTTACCCTGTTAAATGCTGCAGAAAGGCAGTGGCATCATTTTAGACTCTTTCACTTCCTAAGGAACAAAATATCAACAGATTAGTTTTCCTTGTTGTAGTGAAAGAACAGCAGGTTGGGTGTGGTGGGTTCCTCTGAGAACACACAACATGAGAGTAATGACAGAAACTCAAAGATATACTTTTGTCTTAATAGTAAACACTAGAGGATGTGCCTTCACTCACTGGAACTGTCTGTAGAGACAACACTCCCTTAAAGTCTGTAAAGAGATTTTTGAGCTCAGCTCCAAAATCTGGTCACATGAAGTAGAACTGAAAATGTGAATCTGCTAGCTAACAGCACTGTCTGTGCTGTGCACAAAAAATTTCTTTCTAGTTTTGAGAAAGCTTCCCAGTAAAATTCCTAAGTTCTTACTGACGTGAATATAAAATACATTTCCAAAAAAGGAAAATTTGAATACATTCTCAGCTTAGTTATAGCAATCTTTATTAAGTGATCATATATTCTTTTTCACTTACCTTTTTCACCTTATCACATGAGTTCAAGCAAAATTTTTGTCGTTTAAAGAGGCTTCTGAATTAAAAATTCAAAAGCAAGTAAAAGATAAGTAGGGAAAAAGTTATGAAATTCTGCAATAATTTTTAATACTCTTTTTTTGGAATGAACAATCATGCTGTAAATTTTCATCTGAGGTGTTCATCAAAAAGGTGGTTATGGGTCATATAAAATGCAAAGGTAAGTTGTCAGACAACAATCTACAGAGAGATCTATGATTCAAAATTTCTCAAAGTCTATTTAAATGTCCTATTGATCTTTATCTTTCAAAGAGATTTTTTTTCTCTTTTGCTTACACTCCTCCTAGCATATGAGAAGTGGGTTGGAGAAGATGGACTATCGGCTGTATTTCTGAAATCTCTTCTGATTGTTTCCATCTGCATTCTGTCAAAATTTCTTGGCAAGAATAATTTGATCCCAGATGACCATGTAAGACGTACTGAAAAATTAAAAATCTCTTACAGAGGCCAGTGTGCATGCAATAATGAGTTAGGCAGAAACTGAAACAGCACAAAATGACATCCCTTCAAACTCCTTAACTGAAAATCAATTTTTCTTTACAAAAACATTGATTACAGCATTCAAGATAAATCACTTAAAAAAATTTGAAATGCTTAACATGCTAAGCATTTTCTCACATTGCTAAGGCTTTCATGGTTAAATCTGAGCTTACTGAGTGAGCCCCCTCAAACCAACACTTTGGTTAATTTTATTGGTCAGCAGCAATCTAATTATTTTTTAAAGTTCAAAACTTTTATTGCTTCTACACCTTATTACCTCACCTGCTGAAACTTTCTTCAAAGCTCTGAATTCTGCTCACTGAAATGGAGGGATGTTTAGCATTATCTGTGTGAATTCATTGCAATCTCTGTTTAACACCACAATGCAAAAGGAGAAAATGCAGAACACGAGAGAAGTGATATTGCTGAACATCCGACAGGAGAAAAGTTTTTGGTTCTGAGCGGCAGGAGATTATTTCATCAGCAGAAGTTACCTATTCACTGCAGGTCTGAAGATTAAAACCTTACCTCCACTGCATTCCCTACCAGGACTTGTTCCTTCACCTGCAAGGTGATTATGTCTCTTCATTCCCAAAGTGCACTCAGCTCTCATTATACAAATGTCCATGACCTCTTGACTATCACAGCAGGTTCATGTTAGGCTACACATAAATGCCATTCATATAAAAAAGAAAAAGAAGAAACACACCCCATCTCTGGAAGTGTTCAAGGCCATGTTGGAATTCACTCTGAGAAACCTGGTCTAGTGAAAGGTGTCCCTGCCCATGGCAGGGGGGCTGGAACTAGATCATCTTTAGGGTCCCTTCCAGCCCAGGCCATTCTGTGATTCTATGAAGAAACAGAAGAAAATACTTATGAAGGATAATGGAAGTATTTATTAAGGATTACAAATACGGCAAAGAAAAGGAAAGAAAAAATAAACCAATTAATAACCACCAATTTATCTCTTGACATTACAGGATACTTAATTATCTAATTATTTACTTTCAGTACGTTTCCAATTTAAATAGAGCTTAGAAGGCCCTCGCTATCAGGATGTCACTTGCACAATGTTGAATAGTAGTAGGAGACTCATTTCTCTAATAACCTTAACTTTTCTTTACAATGTTCTTGATATCCAGAGATTTGATGGGTAAAAGTGATGTAGGAATAGAAATAAGATATAGAATGAGTAAGAAAAGAGTCCTGACAGTCCATCTTCTGATTAAACAAAATTCTCTTTAAGCCCATAATGGCACAATCCACTAACATACCTTTATACCAAGAGCTAGTGAAAGTGAATTTACATTCTTAACACACAGGCTGGAAAAGTACAGTGAAAAAACTAAAAATCTCCACAGAAGGACAGACCTTGCATAACACCTATGCTTTATTCATTAGGACCTAGCACATTCAACTTCTTAGAATTGTTTTACAGTACTGAAAGACAAAAAAAAGTAGGAAAAGTTTAATGTCTTTATGTTTTCTGTAGAAACTCCACTGTAAACAGATCAAATATTGTCTTATTTCACAGATTTGTAAATGGTAACAATCAAATAAAAAATGCATATGTAAAGAACCCTGAATGGGAAGTTGTAAAGTGCCAAAAAGTGAAAAATAGTCTGGATGTCCCCTAACTTGTGGTAAATACATTTTTGATGGCTCTAAGCTTATGTTTTATGAAAGGTATCTCTGTAGCTTCGTATATTTGTTGTTTGGAGGATGGGCTAAAACAGTCCTGCTAGTTTCTTTTCCTGGAACAATGAGTGATGTGGATAATGTGGAATGTGTGCAGCCTATAGATTGTTTTATGCATATATGTTGCCCTAGAAAAATGAAGTGCAGATCTCTGGCTTGGCACTTTATTATAGAGCTCTAATGGTTTCCTTTACATCACTCACTCTTGTGATGAAAGATATTGGTTTAAATTAACACTATTTTCATTGCAAAACTGCACTCTAAAAGTATTCTTTGTGCTTCCTCAAGAAGTTTTCATTCCTTTTTCCTCAGCTAATGTGCCCTTTCTTGAAGGGCAATGCAAGGCAGAAAAAGGAAACTATTACTTTGTGTCCATAAGAGCTCCTGCCATGAAGGCTTTCAAAATAGCTGTTTTATGCACTGAGGGAAAGCAACATAAAACTTTAAGGCTCTTTTTCATCTAAGTAAAATATGCCTATTTCTCTGTCTGCTGCTGATTTATGAATGGTAATAGTGAGAGTATTATAGTGGCAATGAAATGTCTGTGATGGCTTATTGACAGGAAACTCTCCATAGACAAAAATCAAACTTTGAGACTCTAATGTGTGTCATTGGCCACAGGAGACAAAACTCAGGAAGAGTTGAGGTTTTCTTTTGTTCAGATAGGGTCTCAAGGCAGGAGCCTCTAGTTGCCATTAAGCAAACTGAGGATATGGTTACTTTACAAAGAAGTTGGAGGAAAAGAGTATTAGGACTTCAGGCCCAAAAGAACTGGCCTGGTTGGAAATTTTACATTCCCATGGTATGAAGCAACAGACATGGGCTGAGGGGTTTCACCAGTTGAAAGTAAAAGGCCACTGAGCGTTGTTCATTACCCAGAAAAGCCACTCTCTACTGTCCTTTTTGAGAGATTCTATAAACAGAATTATACCTTTGTAGTTTCGCTGCTGTTTTCATTCTCCTGCAAAACAACCACAAAAAGTGAATGCACAATTCTCATGTAAGGATGAACTGACCCGCTTCAAGGTCTCAGCACTTTTCATTGTCTGTACTTGTGAACCTGAAACTCTCATTTTGTGATGGTTGTTTATGCCACCCAGGATACAAAATATACACAGAAGTCATACAGTACTTATTTGCAGTTCCAGCTTTTCTTTCCCTACTACCGCAGGAGAGCACAAGCAGAAAATTCCAAACAAGCCAAATCAGTGAATTGTGCATGTCAGCTAAATGATATTTGCTGATTGAAATAGATGGGGAATGAAAGCTTAAGAAGCAAATCTTTAACACTGTTCCTTTTTTGGCTGAGGAGTTGCTTTTTTAGCTCTATCATTCCAGGTGAATTTTTTGAAAAAAATCCAACTGTTTTGAAAAGCCTGTGAATACAGTCAGTTATTCCGTACTTTCATGCATGAATCCCCAATATTTAAAATCCAAAACAATGTGTTTTGCAAGATAAGGATGGATGCTGCACATGTTGTATGGGTGCATTTTAATAGCAAACATCAGTAAATGACAGACAGGGAAAATGATGACTGAGAAGACTAGAAAAATGCTTAGATGAGTTTGCATAGCAATTGCATCCTGCTACAGCTAAAATATCCCTTGTGTAAAAAATATCTCTGCATTTAAATGAAGTGTGGAAATAGCTAGGTTCTTTTCTACTTTACAGTGTCCTGGGTATACTACTCTGATCAATGTGAAGTAGAACCAATCTTATTCCTTTTGAGACTCCTCACTTCTGTGGCAGTTTTAACTATCCTGTTAAATATGTTTTTCAGAATCTGCCTCTGTAACTTGATGACAGGAAACTGACCTTGAAAGACAGAGGAAAGTCAAAGAACAAATTGTAGGTAGAAGGGAGAAAAAAGGGAATAACCTGGAAGACCTAAGAACCAAGGAGAACTAGTGTAAATACTGTTTCACAGATACTTATAATCATTCCTGACTTCCTACAGACCAACATATGAAAAGCACTCAAGGGTGATCCATGTCACTGCACTTGCATGCACTTCAAGAAAAAAATCTTCATTTTCTTCATCATTTGACCCTTTCTCTTCCCTGTAGTCACTTTCAATATTTCTGCACTCTCCTTCATTACAATCCCCAACAATTGCAGTTAAAAAAATGTTTCATGTATACTGGTAATGATTTTCAACAGCCCAGAGTAACCTATATTTCAAAACTCCCAGAGTTATTTGAAGCTTGAAGCACTTGAGGCACTTGAAGATTGCTTTGCAGCTGTTTATCAATGTTTTACAAGGGCTAATTTTTTTTTTAAATGTGTGGTTGTGTAATGTTTATATAGAGACAATAAGAAAACAGAGCTGCTTTTCTTTTTTTGTGAAGGGAGGTGTTGTGAGTTGTTTTGCAAGCCTAAATAGCTCTAAAATTTCATGTATGTCTCCTTATCAGAATATTTCCAGATACCTTATTTTAAGTCGTTCATTACATTATCATATATTTTCAGTGCATTAACCAGGAATCAGAATTTGTGCTTTGCTAAGTCAATAAAACAAACAGTGAAATGTTATCACAAGCTGCTTGATGTCAGGATGCTTCACGTTTCATGCTGAACCAAATCACATTAGCCAGGGAATGTAGGAAAGGGCTCCATTCAAATTGTCTCCAGCATGAATGGGGACAAGCTGCTCTGTTTATATTCTTGAAGCAACCGGAATCAAACCGGCCCTGCAGCCACAGTCCCTCACAGCTGCTAGATATGGCTGATGAGCTGACTGGCAGAATCTCACTTCTAGGACAGATAGGTGCCCCTGAGCCACATGTCCCAGAGGGCTCCAAGACCTGGTCATTATCCTTTTTGACCACAGCAGGGCAACTATGGCACCATTTGTGCACCAGATATTTAAAGCTTTGCCTTTAGACTGGGAGAGACACTCACTTTCAATCAGTGACAAGTCTCTAGTTTCCCCAGTCAAAGCCCATGAAAGAAATTACCTCCCTAAGATGGTGCCAGTAACTTGAGAGTGGGTACAAAAAATGTGTTTGGGCCCTCAGTCCTAGATGCATGGAGACAGTTTCAGACTGCGGCTGAGTGACTTCATGAATTTCTTCCTCTATATATTTCTTCTCCTTGTTTAATTAAAAATTTCAGAGCCATAACCTCTCGATAAAATTTAATGTTGTCTGGAGGTAATTGAGGTTTATGCAAATTTTTATGACATACTAATGGCTCAAATAGAACTGAAACTGAAGACTATTTCATAGAACAAACTGAGGACTGTTAATGAAAGATCTCTAGAGTCAGCATGGAAAGAGACAAGACTGCCTTTCACCAATATAACTCTAAGCTGAGCTAGTCTAGTTTCAGATATAACATTTAAACCTTTGGCTATTAACAAAAACATTAGTATATAGCTATAGTTTCCCATACAATCCCTGAGCTGAACTGGTGGTAGAAGGAAAGACTTCAATATACTAATTTTCTTCTACATTCTGAACTTTTTCTATCACAATATGCTCAGACCATTTGGAATTTTAATGCCTGGAAATAATGCCTTTTAAAAGTGCCAAAGAATTTTGGTGAATTAATTCCTATTAGAGCAGGTGAGAATACAGTACCCTTGGGAAAGATAATTTATAACAGTTCTTTGCCTTCGGGTTCATCTCTTCATAAGAAACCCATCTGATCACCATCTTAACGTTTTATTACACAGTGACTAGTCACAGAAATACTTATTTCTGTTTTATATTGCTACTGAACTGAGCAAGGATCAAAAGCAATCACTTTTAAAGGAACTGCAGTCATTTCACTTCCACAATATTTTATCTTCTCTGCTTTCTCTTTCTCCTTTCTTCTTCCATTAAAACATTGTTATTGTTTGGCTTCAAAGTCACTGGATTTCAACAAAGTAAAACAGTGTCTTTCATCACAGAAAACTATTCCCTTCAATGACCTGAAGATTTTTATGATGATTTATCCATCAGAAGAGGGGGAGAGGAAGGAAAATTATATTCATCTAGATTTATAAAGTGATGATTCAGTATTCTGGACACCCTTAAAACAGCTCTCAACAGAAAAATTAACTTTCTTTTGATTTCAACAAACTGACTAAAGTCCTATATGACCAAAAAATATCCAGTGTGTATTTCATTATCTTCTATTCCAAGTCTTGCTGGATTCACAAACCTTTCTTCCTCTTCTTAGGATAACTTCCATAGGAAATGAAAGATTTTCTCTTTTGCACTTCAAATATTTAGTTTACTTGTCCACATAATTTCTTACTAGCCTCCAGTATATGACCCCAAAAAGGAACACTTGGCAACTGTTAGAACACTTAGGAACCACAGAGGTAAAATCGAGAGTATTCGGGGAGCAATAACTTTGCAAATTAGCTAAATTTTTCCTGCTACTGGAAAAATTCCCTTTGAAGCTGGAAGCCACGTGTATTCAGAAGATGGAAGGGGGAGAAAATGCTTTGAGAGTCCCAGAAACCTCTGAATCAATGAGTGAATATTTGTGACCAGGGCCAGTGCTCACACTGAAATTGCAATGGAGCTCTGTGCTTCAGATCAGGGCACTCCCAGGTGGTCTTAAAAACCCATCAAGAGAGGATTTTCTCTCTCCATGGTTAAGCTATTTCCACTTTAATAACTGACAAGACATGGAAAACTTACATATGCAATTTGTTTGCAAAGGCATGCAGCCAGAGAAAATGTCAACATTTTTTGAGAGAAAAAACATATTAACAGTATAGGTAAGCAAAGCATTTAAAGTAGACCAAAATAGAATCAAGTAAAAGCTTTAGGATTTGTGTATGTGTCTGCAGGGCTCATATATATATAAATTTATTATTTTTTATTATAAATTATCACTTGTATAGGAAGAGATGGAGTTTCAGGAGTGGGTTTGTCTGTGGTGTTTTTGGATTTTTATTTTTTTTTCCACAGGCCTTACAGAAATTTGGTTTACAAAATGTTTGCTTCTGTTTAAGGATTCTCACAGCAAAGAATGAAAGAAAGGTATGTCTCATGCCTGACAATATGAAGAGAAATCAAACTAATAGTTCAATAATGACACTTCATTTCACTGAAAGAGTTCCAGTGCAAACATTTATCTTCATTTCTACATTAGTCAGAAAGTAAGTTTTTTTTACACTACCAAAAGAAGTTTTCTGATTAAAAATATGTTTCAGAAATTAAATGAGGCAAGAGAATCCTTAGGAGGCCAGTACCTCAAGAATTTTCTTATTTCTTTTCAAGCTACATATGCTCAGGTTTTTCAATTTGTTTTGAATTTGAAAAGCAAAGCTTAAACCAAAGAGGCAAGACACAGTAGTAATGACATCTTACTTTTTTAAATTATTAAATCTGTTAAGACTTTTTCCTTTAGGATGAAGTGCTCTCATGTGGCAGAGTTTTGCCTATAATTCGGGTGGAAGAACACGTACACCTGTTTGATTGCATGCCTTTGACATGTGCTTCATTGCTTCTGCTCCTAACGAACCCCACTGACCCACACAACGCAGAGCTATAGGCAGTGAAACTCTCAGCAGAGGTAGCTGGCTGACTTCTCAGAAATCAGCATCCTGTAGAGTTGATTCAGGGGGCTTTTCTTTGCTTGAATGTTATGACATTGCCACTGGCTGCTAACCTGAATGTCACAAGAAGAGTTATGCTGGGGAGTTATTTCAGAGCTATATTCTGACATGTTGTTAAGTTATTTCAGAGCTATATTCTGACATGTTGCAAAGTGCAGTTGAACTCTGAAGTACTTCTGCAAAGTTTAGTTGAACTTGCTTAACATAAGTATCAGAGCTGGTTGGCTTTCTTTGCCATCTTTCTAAAATTTGTTTGGTACTACATGCAGTTGATAAGGTCTGCTTGAGGCCAATTTGGCTACAGACATGAATTTTTCTTGCTATAGTGACTTCACAGTACTTATACCATCTTAAATATCCAGGTTATGGGGAAAGAGGGTATTTATTTAGCAGCAATTTTGGGCAGTGAATATGGGGACTTGAAGTGTTTTGAGTATTTTTTGGTTCTGGACATCTTCTACTATATTATATAACTGAGGCATAGGGATTAGGAGGTCTGCACAATGTTCTGCCTATGAACATGATAGAGGTTTTCTTTGTTGTAATAATTTGCAACAGAAAAGGATTCTTTTCTTTCTTGTGTAAATTGTAAACTACCTCTACAAGCTGTTTCTAATTCTAAGTTTTCTGATTTTTACTAGCTGAGACCAAGTTTATTCAACAGATTTTCTGTGATACGAAGTACACTTTATGAAATATACTGTACTTTTTTTGAAGTTTGTCCAGGTCAAAGCTAGAGGTTTGCTGATTGTGACAGGATTAGCTAAATCTGCAGAGATAATAATGCAGAGTGTTATAAATTACAGTATAGTCTAAATTATGGCATTTTTATCTGTCTATGGTCTTCACTGTAGGGTTGGTTGGCTACAGGTTGGTCAAGAGTTTTCAGATATATTTCAGAGGCTCTTTTTACAATAATTAAATTTCAGTCTAAATTTTTTTGCAATTCCAGAATAAAATCCTCAGTTAAAAAGTTATACTTTTTTAAATGAAATAATTTGTATAATTTTTTTTCTTTTTTTCCTTCCTGACTCCTACATTATGGGCAGGTGTTACGTCAGTAGTTTTCATCTAGCCAAATTATAAGACCAGGTTTGAGTTTTACATTCTTGGCTTTTCACACTGCAGTAAGAATTTAAAAATATTCAAGGTTATATCTCATGTCAGAATAACTGACCACAAGACATTTACAAAATGGTCTACACCAGGGGTATGTGAACAGATCATTGCATCAAACCCTCATGTATACAAGCACATGGTGGACATAACTAAAATTTCAAGTGTTGTTTTGGAAGCTCCGTCTGGTGACAGAAATAAAACTTTCAATTTTGTTTCTGAATTATTTTTAATCTGGTTGACTCTAGTATCAATTGCCATTTTCTCAATGGTTATCTATTCAAAGCAGAACTGTCTGCCTCCAAACCTGTCCTATGTGGACAGAAATCTAGAGGATTTCAGATCACTTAAAACAATTTATGTGCTCTCATTATAGTGACCTGTTCAGAATTATCAGAAGGAAAAAAAAAAAAAAAAAGGTGCATTGCCCTGAAACTTCCAAGGTTATCTGCAGGAGACTCAGGACAGTTACCTGGAATCTCTGGAAGAGTCCTGTATCAGGAAAAGAGAAGTAAATGCAGTTTAAAAGCTGTCACAAGAGATTGTCTGGAGTCTTTATGGAAGCTGACAGTGTAATAACATCTCCTGCCTCTTGGTGACGATGGAGTGGATTGGCCTTTCTTTAGAATAATGCAGTGCATGCTAAAGAGGTACAAGTTTACCACTCAACTAGAAAAACATGAGCTGCATAGTTGTTCAATAGGTGACAATCTGTAGGATGCATAGGGACAGATGACATTCTCTATACATAGCTTCTGTTAAAAAATAGAGCTTATTTCTGCTTCTACAATAAAAGAACTGAAAATCTCCCATTTAACCATGCTAAGATGTACATTCTGCAGCAGAACTTCCAGGAGCCCACCAAATGGAGGAAAAGGTGGAATGCTTAAAATTAACAGCTGACAAAACAGAAGTCAGTTTTGATGCAAGGAAGAGCAAAATGTCCATGAAGATTTTGGGAACAGGAGGAAGACCAGGCTGTACAATGACTTACAAAGAAGCAAGGGCTCTGAAGACCCTCTAGCTGAGGTTGCTGAGTTAGCCAGTACATCTCAGCCTTTCTTCTGGAATAGAAATTAGGTGATGTGTCTGATTATGGGCTTGTTTGGAGTAAATGGAGGAATCATGGGATGTTTCCTTGACCTCGATATTTGGATAAAGAAGTCATTTGGCCATCTCTTGCTGAGAATGTGATTTAGATGTTGACTGAGCAGATAAACAAATACAGCTTAGCTGTTGATAATTTTTTAAACTCTATTGTTTATAGTATTCAGACAGCTTAAACAATACTCTAAAATCCAAGCTGAGAGCCAGATAAAGCTCATCATTCTCATAGTCTGGTGGGTCCTGGATAAAAGAACTGTGAATTTACAGGAATAAAAAAGAAAATAGTATTGATATAAATTGCAGGTTATGTGTCAACATGTGCTGTAAACCCTCTTCATTAGCTTATGGTCGGGTATTCTGGCCAAGAACGTAATAGAATACAAATAGAGAAAGGAATTAGAAACCCATAAAATTATGGTAGATAATAGTTTGTTTCCAGTCAAAAAAAAAACTCTGCACCATATATATGGATGATGTGTTTGTTTCCAGCATTCAGTTGCCTTTTTGGTTTTGCAGAGGAATACCAGATTCCAAGGTATGATTACAAGATCCCTGGAGGGAGGATTTTCTCCAAAGAATTGTTTAATATTGTGTCTCAAGTTAAGTGTGCAATGAAAATGTATTGACAACTCTTACACTTTGAAACCTTGAAGCAAACTATTTTGGAAGAAAAGTCTTAATTCTCATTCCAGGTGTTATCTGGAGATATTTTATATTATCACAAAAGAATTTTGCATCATGTATTTTGCTGCTTTAGAGTCAATAATTTTCTAATGAACACTTGAGTGCCTAGATACAAAACGGCATAGTGGCATTTTAAAGACCTTTTGATGCATTTGCATTTCCCACCTTCTGCTACATAGGTAAAAATTATAGGAATCCATCATAAACAATAAGATAGAGAAGAGCAGTGGTGAGAATAATGAACAGCGTTGCAAGGCTAGAAGGTGATTTTTTTTAAAATTTATTTTATGTTTTGTGGGTTTGAGGGGAAAATAGGATTTTTGTTTAGTTGAGGTTTGTGTGTCCTTGGTGACTACTTGCTATTTGTTGGAGTTTTTTATACTTTTCAGACTACCATGAAAAATGAACTACCTTGGGCAGGGGGAAAAAGGGTCAGTAAAACAAAGGTATAATGTACACTCAGTATCAAAGACAGCAAAAGAGTTCAAGCATCATGGGATTTTAATTTGCTCCTTACACCAAAGCATTGAAAGAAACCATTTTAATGTTCTTTTTCATGGTGTTGATGAAAAATAAAGTTTATATGTGAAGAAAGACTTATTTCTCTAAGTAGGAATTTTGACTGGTCTGCATGAAGAATGCAAACAGTATTTTATTTCACTTGGGAACTATCAGCTCATGCACAATAGAAATGTGTGCAGCAGACGTGCAGTCATGGAAACTGCATGTGTCAGTCTGGAATGAAATTATGCATTTTATGTGGGGTTGGGTGAGTTTTGCATTCAAATGAAGAACAAAACACTTTATTGATGGCACAGGGCGTACTGTTGCAAAGCATTCATGTCAGTTCCTCATTATAATTGCTTTGTTGGCA
Source organism: Cyanoderma ruficeps (assembly GCA_008694505.1). Taxonomy (NCBI): domain Eukaryota; kingdom Metazoa; phylum Chordata; class Aves; order Passeriformes; family Timaliidae; genus Cyanoderma; species Cyanoderma ruficeps. The sequence goes on from VZDJ01007747.1 coordinate 23,334,241, forward strand.
CAAAGTATTTGCTTTTTATTTTGAAGTTTCCAGAAAATATTTAGTGTGCACATACTACAAATGAGTCTGGTAGCATTTTTCCTGCATTTTTTTCCACATAATATTGTAACTGTTTCCATAGGCTGATACTGCAAGGAGAATTGTGCTCGTAGAAGAAAGGTTGAACTAATGAATCAAGACATTCAGCAAGGATTTGATAGGGCTGAAGTAAAGCATAAATCTGAATCTGGCAAAAGTGCAGTGCTAACTTGGACAATAAAAGAACACATGGATATGTTCCAGGCCCCACAGAGATGAAAACATTGTGTTCTAAACCAATTGCCACCTTCTTCAAATAGCACCTGGTGTTGTCAGTGAGAATCAAGAGGCAGAAACTGTGTTCCTCAACAGCAGAATGTTAAACACCATCAGATTTTCTGGGTGAGAACAAAAAGGCCAATCCCCTTAACAGCGGTCATAGGTTTGAGGTGACACTGACCCTGGGCAACCTAGCCAGGTATCTTCAATTCATGCAGTCATGCCTGTCTTTAGAAAAGTAGTGGGAAGAGGGCTGGAAACTGAACATTGGAAGACTTCTCCAGACAACTGCCCTTCATTCAGTTAGGTCTGTCTTTTTAGAAGTAATCTGGTATGGACCAAATACCAAGTACTTCCTTATTTTCTTCTTTCCATTTAATGTGAAAGAAAAATCTATTGATGAGGCTTGGGAGTTTGAAATGTTTTGGATTGCATGCCTTTAATTTTTTTTCTATCAGTAAGAGATTGAAATTTAATGACTCAAACAATTTGCTATTTCAAAAAGCAATGGGTGCCTTGTTGAGGATGGGTGGAAACAGCCCGGGTGCAGAGGGGTGCACACCCACCACCAGGGGCTACAAGCTGGAGTTTGAGTCAGGCAAAGGAAAGGCTCATAGGGTGCAGATCCTGCTAGGTAAGATAATGCTTTTTATATGCCAACATCTCCCCTTACACAATCTTAAACAAAAAGGTTTTATGCTTGGGTATAAAACTCCTCCACCCCTTCCCCAGGAAGTACCATGACATTCAGACAGACGACTGAAGATATTCATCCCTTATGATGGAGCATAATTGGTTCAGCTACACTGATGGGAGAGGCAGCTGTCACATCTTTGAACATGTCATCTACCATCAAAGACCCCCAAAATGCCCCTAGTGGTGCTTAGTCACTGGCTGGGGTTAAACCACACAGGACTAGGTTATAGCTATGTCATAATTACATGCCTGGATAATGCTTTGGTTGCTATATGTCAGCAGAAAAAGTGAAACATTTAAATTCAGCTAGCCCAGTGGTAATAGTAGGAATGCTGGGTGTAGCTCACAGCAGCATCCAGAGTGTGTTTGTTTCTGAGGTCCATGTAACGTGTGTCCCAGACCTGCTTTTGCATGTATGAAAGCTGATGTTACTGTACCTTCACAATAAGGCTGGCATATCCCCATGTTATTCTGGGATTTCGCTGCGTCATTCACAGCACAAATGACGTGCCAGCAGCCAGACCATTTTCTATGACATGTTCTGTCCCCGCTCCTGTGTATTGGCATGTGTTTACAGGTGGGAGATGATTCAGAATCAGAGCCTTTAATAAGGCAGGCTAAAAGCCCAGCTCTATTATTCTAAGATGACCCTTCCATTTAACTGCAAAATTTCTGAAAGTGCAATGTCGAGAAAAACAAGAGGGTTACTTGGGTCACAAAATGGGATATCTGCTATGTAAATGTTGCCAATCAAGGGCTGTTAAATAGTGTATTTACATAATTAAAGTACTAATACATAACTTAAGTGGGGATAATTTGTCTAAAAATCTTACCTATTTCTTTCACAAAGCATTAGCAATCATTACAGCCTCACCAAACACAGCACTATTTATTCTGTCCTTTTCAAGCTGTGTAAATCACTCCAAATCATGTCTTCTTTACCTGAAATAAGAATAATAGCTTAGATTTGTAAGAAAGAAATACGAGAAATTTACAGATTTCATTTCTCTTGTAGCATAACATTAAAAAAATTAGCATCTAGCTGCTTATTTATGCTGATGGATATTATATTTGGAATTTCACACGCAATCAATAAATTTAGAACAGATATACTATGCAATAAATGGGATGATACCAAACTAAAATGCAGACAATTTAAGAAAATTACTCTTAAGTGTTTTGAGGGGCTGTATTTTTGAATACTACTGCTGATTTTTCTAGTATTATTATTTATTATTATATGCTTTTGTGGCATTTTCTTAGTTTTAAACATTCTCCTCACTCCTGAAGATTTGTGAAAAACTCTAGCAAACAAGACAGGATATTGACTGACAGACCACATATGTATGAGAGAAATTGATGCCATTAGATAGCTCAGTCGATTGCAGAAGTGAACAAAGTGAAATAATACACTGGTAATGTTATGAGTGGTGTGGCATGAAGGAGAAAAATATATTTCAGACAAAAATCATGATTGTTAAGTGGATGGCTCATGATTGGCATGTTTTTTTCAGCTTTGAAGAGTATTATTTCAATACTTTGCCAGGAAGAAATGAGGATTGTAATTATTAAAAAGCCAAGCAGTGGGAGCTAATCTTATATTTCAAAGTGAACAGATATACTTGTTTTCTTGAATGCACGAAAAGTAAATCACAGTAGTGGATTATTTATATTAATTTGATTTCTTTATTTTATATCCATGGAATTTATTCTTTTCATTCTTCCCTTGTATTTTCTTGGTTTCTACTTATGTTTTTTTTTTTCTTTTTCCTCCAATGGCCCTTGGTCTATACTAAATTTTGTCATTTAAGCCGTGGTATTCTTTTTTGAAACATGTTGCTCTGGGACATATTAGGGATATAGCTCTGAGCTTCACTGTCAGGTGTTAACCTACTGTCACCTAAAAAGAATGAATGTAATTTAACATGGTCTAGTTAAAGTTTATTCCAAAATTTGGTCTTTCTTCACAACTGTTCCTCATTCTCTTGTTAGTGAAAACAGGTAAACCTTTCTTCTAAGTTGCCCTTTATTTTGATCTCAGCATAGATCAAATTAAATACATGCAAGAAAGTAAATGAACTTTCTACACTTTTATTTTTTATGATTTTCCCATTATTTTACTCAAAATGCCATTAAAAGGGTACACTTCCAGAGCAAGAGCAAAATGTACTATTTTCCAACTAAACTTCAGAATACTGGGTGATTACCAGGCCAAAATCAAGGTTAAATGATGAATCATTATTCAAACATAATGAGATGGGCAGAGAAGAGCCATCTGAAATTCAACAAGGGCAAGTGCAGAGTCCTGCAGCTGGGGAGGAATAACCCCTGGCACCAGCACAGGCTGGGGGTGACCTGCTGGGGAGCAGCTCTGGGGAGAAGGATCTGGGGGTCCTGGTGGGCAACAAGCTGCCCATGGGCCAGCAGTGTCCTTGTGGCCAAGAAAGCCAACGGGATCCTGGGGGGCATTAGGAACTGCATTGCCAGCAGGGGGAGGGAGGTGATCCTGCCCCGCTACTCAGCCCTGGAGAGGCACATCTGGAGTGCTGTGTCCAGCTGTGGGCTCCTCAGTACAAAAGAGACATAAAGTTATTGTACCAGGTCCAACAGAAAGAAACAAGGATGATTGAGGGACAGGAATATCTCTCTTATGTGGAAAGGCTGAGGGAGCTGGGCCTCTTCAGCCTTGAGAAAAGATGAGTTAAGCAACTGGTGAAAGGGGAAACATCAGGCACCAATGCTGGAATAGGTCAGGCAGGAGGTAAGAGTGGAGCACTCCAGCAATCGTTTTGAGACCAATCTGCTTAATGACATGAACAATGTTGTTAGTTTCTTACCAAAAAGTGTTTAGGTGTTGTCAACAAATGTCATTTCACATAGAAAAAGTTAGAAAACCTTGACAGTTCATGAGAATAAGGGAGACATGAGAGCACAAAGGCATATTAAAAATAACTGAATCAATTTCTGACCAAGCCAATACCTGATTTTGAGGAACTGGACCCCAGTCTCTGCTCCTACTGGAGATCCGTTCCAAAAGCTCATTTACATCCATCTTTGAATTTCTAGTCTGTTCTAATCAGTTTAAGACATTTGTTCTAATGTAAAAATATCTAATAGTCATGTCCCACCCACACCCCCTCCATCCATCATTTCTTTCTCCAAGTTATTTAAAGGAAAGTAATTCCCTTCTGGTTTTGTTTTTCTGGTTTTGTCTGCTTATTTTCAGGATTATTTCATAGTTTTCTGTGGCTGTTGAAAATTCCCTCTGTTCTTTACTGACTGTAGACAATCAAAATCTGTTGTAGTGAATGAGGTTTGCAGTGTTACAGAATACTTTAATATCTCTCTTATTTCTGCTGAGATACCTCATCTGTTGTAGTTTAGGATAACATTTGCCTTTCTCACAGCTGTGGTGCATTGGGGGCTCATAGCAATCATCTGATCAGCTGGCACATGTGGATCCTCTTTCTCCAGAGATCACTAAAATGCTGAGAAATAGCCTAAGTAGAGCACTGTGGCATTCCTATGGCTTTATCGTGTGTATGTGTAGCAAGGGACTGGAGAACACTTTATTAACACCATTTCTAGAAAAATATAAACAGGAATGAAAACACTATGGAAGGCAGAGTTTCAAACCATATGCCCTAGATTTTTAAGTGATTTTTCTCTGATAATATTTTCTAGATGTAGGTGTAAATTATTCCTGGTCGGTTGTTTGTGAAAAAAACAACAAATAACAAACAAGCAAAACACAACAAAGAGCAGCTGAACAACATTAACTGTCCTTCTTCAATGCTTCAAAGCATGCCAAAATACCTTGTTTGGATGGCCACAATAACATGCAGACATGGTGCAAGTGAAACTGGCTCAACTCCATACAGCTGGAGTTAGAGGGAACAGGCTGCTCAGAGAAGTTGTGGATGCCCTATCCCTGGAAATGTTTAAGGCCAGGTTGGATGGAGCTCTGAACAACCTGGTCTACTGGAAAATGTCCCTATCCAATACACAAGGGGCTGGAACTAGATGATCTCTAAGATCCTTTCCAACCCAGATCATTACATGACACTGTTTTAAAAGTACTGATAACTGGCACCATGTAAAATTCATCTCTGCCAGTTAACAACAGCTAGGAAATTAGCATTTCTTTTTTACATACATTTAAAGTGTCTATAAAAAAATACATCTTTTTCAGGCTTGAACTTGTAGTTTTTAAAATCTTTTTATTTCAAAGGGAATCCTCAAAAATCTGAAGGAAATATGTGTACTTTTTTCCTGTGAGTAAGTGAAACTACAGGAGAAACAGAAAGGCTCAAATAGAGGATGAAAGGTACAGGAGCAGGACTGTCTACCTGCAGTCCCTGAAGAACATCCTGCTTTGGGTATTTGGAAGGTTTTCTTCATTCACAGCAGGTTTAAAAGTGGAGACTTGTCCAAGTGGCCAAAACCCTCAATCCAAAAGATTCAGACTTCAACTACTTGACAAAAGATGCCAAGATCCTTTCTGCTATGCTCTGTATGGATTCCCAGAGAGGCTGTGTACAGCCTGCACACAAGGCAGAAGTAAATGGGAAAGATTTTTGCAGACAATCCATAATACATGGATTCATATTTTCCAGGCAGGTGACAATATGCAGAGACCTCCCTCATTTTCTTCCATAGCATTCATTCTCTCTAATAGGTTAATAATTATTCAGAACTGACTGCCACATCTTGATGGAAAATATTCTGGATTATTAGATAAAAATCTATCTTCTCATTAACCCTCAAAAGAGTTCAGTTTAGCAGATGATATTATTTTCATCAAATAACATGGAATATGATGCTATTTAGGTTGGAGGTTGTTTGTTAAACTATGACAGGCTTTGAGGTTTTTTTTCTTCCTTGTCTTTACATGCAGATTCAATGAGATTTATTTCTTCTTTTTCTTGTTCTCCTCAGAACTTTGGTAGGTGAAGATGATTGGTGAAAAAATGATGGACCAATTTTTTTTTTTCAGTATTATATATTATTAGGATAATTGTAATAGATACCAAACTGTAAAAGAATCAATAGCACATTCAAGTTTTAAGGAACAAAAAAGCTGGACTATAACAGTTTCATTTTGATATTACTCAGGGATTGAGTAGATGAAACCAGATTGAAAATATTACAAGAGCACAAACCATCTGCAACAGTAAGCCAGCAGGAATCACTAGAAAATTGCTTTATTGATAGACCTCTGTAACAACAGCTCAAACTTAGAAGAAAGTAATGTTTTAAAAATCTCTCTACAGTTGAACAGAAAAGCTTTCTTTTTTGTAAAAACTGTCTTCTACCTCATAATCAGAAAAAATTGACATAAGAATTCTACATGATATTATCAAGATCATCCAATGAGACACAGAGCCAGAAATGAGAAAACAACATAAAGTAGCCAGGGCACATTTTTGGCTGAAGTGAATTGGAAAATAATGCTTAGTAAATGAATGCTTCTCTTTTCTTCCAAGAAAATGAAACATAAATCTCCTCAAAATTATATTTATGGAAAATTTATCTCATTTGACCACACTCAACACTTGCTGAACTGCCTGCAGCCATACTATGTTATGGTAATTTCTCACATATGAATGTTTTTCAAAAATTAGTGAGTCTCCTCCCCTCTCTATAATATTTTTATTTTTTCTAATTCATGTACAATTTTAGAATTTCTTAATTCTGAGCTATTTATAGTGGATTGTTTCCCCTTCTGATTTCATTGCTTAAGTCCAGGACTTAGGTTTATGATCAGTTTAAGAAAAGTGACAAAGATATGATGAAAACAGTAGGACTTAAAAAGTTATACTTCCATTAGAGTCAATTATATACCTTTTAAGCAGTATACAAAGTGACAGACTGTTACCTGCTTCCATAAGCTATGTAAAAAGCACCCCTAAGATAACTCATCCATAGAATTCAAAGTCCCATAAAATGCAAAAAGACAGTAAGGAATCTGCTTAAAGACCCTCAGGAATCTCTTATCTTCTTTAGCTCCTTTAAAAAGTGCTGGAATTTATTCCAGTCATTGCTGCACTTCATCTGGTTCTGGTCAAATTTGATATTGAAAGATGTAGATATGACAGAATGGCATGAAAATTGCAGGAACCCATAAGAATTTCCTCTTGCATCCTGAGAAGTTTGTGTTCCTTTCAGAGCAGCAGCTTCAACTGCTTTCAGATTAAAATAGAAGATGCTAACAAAAACTTCTCCAAAGATGTAGACTTTCCACGTTAAAACTCTTCCTTTGATTTAAGTCAACACATGCAATATCTTCAGCTCTTTATCCTAAGAAATTTGAGCCAAGGTGTAAGAAAAAGGATAAAGAATGGAGGTGTAAGAAAAAGGATAAAGAATGGGCCACTATTGTCAGTCACATATCAAGAGAATGATGCCTCACCTCTATTTAAAATACTTTGTAATGCAAGCAAAGGCAGAAGTAACCATAAATGTGTATTCAGTCTTTAAGATTTGTTCTTTTCAAATCTCTTTAGGATTATAGTTGTGTTTTAACCTTGATGTCCTTGTATTGAACCTCTTTTTGCTCACAGAGCAAGGGTTGACATCAGTAAAAAAGTCTAATTGTGTAGTTTTGGCATATGGCTCACAGTGCGGAGCTAGCAAAGGCTGTCTGCTATCCTTTAGAGCCAGGTACAATTCCTGTCAACACATCACATCCTTAAAATAACTGTCTCACTGCCTGTATGGGCTTGGGGATACATCCCTAGCAAGCTTCAGAGGAAAAGGAGGATCAGGTTATTGCTAAGACCAAAATACCAAGCAACAGGGTTTCATAAGCAGGCAGATGACTCTTTTGTTAACACATGGCCCTGGACATGTGGAAAAACAGTAGTTTCCTGACCTTACTGAAGACAAGACTTGTATTGTGACAGGCAATCCCATTTGTCACTTCTCACACCTTTCCATATCTAAAAACCAACTAAAACCAGATTTATATTACAAAATCATCAACACTAATAAATCATTAACAACCCAACAAACAAACAAAAACAAACCCACAATGAAAAATCCCCAGAGTGTGTCTATTGCCTCTGGGTTTATGTGACAGGGTAACTGCAGACACAATGGCAAAAAAAGGAGACTTTAGTTTCTTACGTGAATAGGAAGGTGTCAGAAGCAGCTCCATGGCATGTTTCCCTGTCAGTTGGCATCTGTGTTTTTTGTGAGGTAGGTCTGATTGAATGACCTTTTGCAGTCCTAAGTTGCTGTAGTTTTTGCCTGAAAAGTTAGACGATGTTTTCCTCTGGCTAAGAAAATAAATTAACCTACCTGATTCAGAAAGCCTTTGTTAAGAAAAAAAGAGATGCTGGGGAGCTAAAATACACAATCTTACCCCAGAAACCACATGGTGAGTTGCATAGTAAAATTGCACAGGAAAATAAAACAAAATAAAATAAAAACAAAATATAATAAAAACACTAAAACCAAAATTAAAAAAAAAAAACCCACCATAATTTGGGGCTTTAATGTGTAAATATATTAGAGACTCTTTGTAACCCAGCATGCTCACTCTCCTGAGGGACCACCTAGATCATTTCTACAGTGTTAATAGTGGGCAAAAGTGAATATGATAATCTGGAATAAAACACTGAAATTGTATGGGCTGAGCAAAGCTGTGTGGGTGATGGGAGCAGCAGGAGTCCACAGGATGCCAGGAAAGCCATAAAGACAGGAGCTTGGAAGGCAACTGTCATTTCCCCATGGTGTTTAGTACTACTGATTAATGGAGAGTGCTGTTAGTGTTCTTCAGCTAACCTTTTTCAAGGGAAAATAAAGTCACTTTCAAACACTGTTCTCTGTTCAGATCATTGTTTGTGAATTCTTCAGGCCTGGGGATCTCTATTAGCAATTCTGTTTATACAGTTTGGTTTATTAAATATACGCACCAAGGGAAATAATTTTCTTTTATTTGCAAACTAGACTCAAGGCACTGTAGAATGATGTCTTGGTTTAAATTCAGTATGTAAAATGAGGTTTCTTTACTTTAAGAGCAAGAATGTCCCATAATTTTCAGATTGTGTTTTCATAACTTACCTCCATTTCTGAGATGTCTTTTTGCAAAATACAATAAACTCAGCAGGCCTTTGGAGCCCAATATGGGAGGTGTTTCCACACAGCAAAAAGTTACCCTAAACGTCCTAAATTTAATGAGGTTTTTATACAGGCACCTGTATCACTGAAGTCACGATAACCAATGTGTGCTAAATTACACTGAATCAGGATGGGGACACTGCTGTCAGTAGTCATAGCTGACTCTAAAATAGAATTTAATCATGTATGGCTGATGCATCCATTCTGTTTTCCTGCAATCTGTTCCCTATATTTGATTAGCCTTTTTAGTTGGAAGTCTCTGCCCAAGTGAAACATTTAGTTCTATGGAATGAAAATAATACAGATATGAAAAGTGTCAGGCAACAACCGAGGTGTTCTAAAAAACTGTTCTGCAGATACAGCTGACAAAATTTATTTGTTTGTAACTAGAATTTGACAGGAAAATGTGTATTTGCTGAAGAAAATATGTTTCTCAGTGGCTAGAAAAATTATCCATACCGTCAAAATTTGGAAAATGTTGATGTAGTATTTCATCACAAATGTTGCTTAGACACTCACATTTCCTCTTCCTTTGTGTACATCACACCTCTCAGAGTACTTTTCTCATGAGACATTGTAACTGGAGGTCTGATGAAGTATTTTGATGGCTCACCAAGGATGGAGGCCCCTGTATAACTGAGGGAAAACAGGGAGAAAGAGCCATGAAGTGCTATTTCCTAAAGTATAATTCTAATTTTAAAGAGGAATTTGTTTTGCAAAAATATGTCTATTTCCTCTGGGAAATGTAACATGTTTATCTGTATGCCTGTACCACACATATCAGACCTAAGGGTATTAAAAACCATCTTGTAGTGAGGATGCATAGGTTTGAGGATGCAGTCTCTCTTGAGAGATTTGCTGATCAGTGCCAGTTCGCTTCACAAACCTAACAAATTAAAATAAAATCAACCTAGTAGTCTTCCTCAGCTTCTCTATTATTAGCTGCTAAAAGATACAGACATCTTTTTATTAACAAGCATGAGTGGGTGGGGTTGTAAGAGTTATTTGAAGAGCACTTGGAGTATCAGAGTCGCACTGAGCACATACACCTGTACCGTATCTTTTAGTGTCTCAGCTTCTTTGTTATCATCTTGCAGATGTGTTTTCTTTCCACAGATACCATCATTGTTTCACAGTGTGGTGAACAAATCCTAAGTTCTTTAAAGTGAATCTATGAACCTTATCTGCTCCTCTTGCCACTTCTCTCTCTCTCATTTCCCTGTGTGCAAGCCATCAGGATGTGCTACTAAAAGGTCAGCATGTGCAAAAGACTCCAAGTATAGCAGAACAGCAGTGGTGTTTCAGCACAGCATATATAAGGATTTCTTTCTCCTTATTTCCTGAAGGGAATCATTCAGCATGCAGGAATTCAGTGTCACTGCCCGGGAGCACCAGTGTTTTTTTGGAGGGAGAATATCCCTCAATGCATCTATAGGATGCTGTTCACCAGTGTATCTCCAGAATGAGTCCTTGCTACTTACCAGTACAGTAGGTACCTGAAGATGTGTCTCAGAAAATACCCCCACCAAAAACCTTGATAAATGTTTCCAATTCTAGTATTTTGTACTGTACTTGGAATAGATTTAAGCTATAAAAACATTTAAGTTACATGAATTCTATTGTGTTTTGAGTTCTGTACTCCAAGGAGAGCAACTATGCCCATTTCTGAATTTTCTGACCATGTAGAATTTCATCAGGGAATGTGATCTGTAAAAAAATCATCTTTTTGTGGCATCAGTTTTCACAACCCTTCTTTTAGGACAGCTTGTTCTCCTCTACAATACAATGACAGGGGAGCACCCCAAAATAGAATAATAGAATCATTTTGATTGGAAAAGCCCCTTAAAATCAGAGTCCAGCCATTAACCTGATGCTACCAAGTCCACCAGTAAACCATGCACCTAAGAACCACATTGAAACCTCGAGGCCAGGCACCTCCAAAATGTGGGGAGCATATGGTCACTGCCTGCTTGCCTGAATTAGTGGCTGTACTGGAGCCTCCCTCTCTCATGGCCCAGGTGAGGCAGTTTAGCTGCCCAGAGGGGATCTGTCAAATCCCCCCCATCTGAGCTGCTGGGTCAGAGAGAGGGAGCTGCTGCGGACACTTCTGAGGACATGAGAGGAAAATATCCTTATCTCTAATCTTACAGACATTTTACTTTGTCTAAATAACTAAAAGAGCTGCTGGATATGGACCTTTATTTTGGATCTCCTAGACTGTCTTCACCTTCAGGCTCTTTGGGACGATAGTGAAATATTTCTAGTTCCTGCTACTTTATGAGAAATTATCTTATCCCAATTCAGGACTGTTGGGGGATGCATGTTTGTTTGTTTTTTGGGGAATTTCATTATTTCAGTTTCTTATGTTTTATGGAACAGTCATTTCCTGCTTGGGTCTTGTCAAATCTTACTGAGCTGACTTCCAGAAGGATTAATCAAAGTCTAGCCTGAGAATTTAGCCTTTTTTCAGAAATAAATCACTATTTTGATACTTGAAAAAGAGAAAAATATTGCTGAGGAGAACTGTTCCCTTTTTTAATATCTCTTTATGTCTGGGTAAATATATACTTTTTTATTACATAAATCATATGTAATGTTCTTCCTTGCATGCAAGCAATGAGAAAATATCCTCAGGCAAGTTGTTTTTTCAAAATAAGCAGCTCAGACATTCCCCATCTGGAAAAATATTGTTATGGTACTGTGGTTTAAAACCAAGTGAGTGATGGAATATGACTGATATGAGCCACTGTGCCAGAAAATGCTTTTGTTTCAAACATTATACCTGGCCTTGAATCCAGTCCCAGCTTTAGTATTTTAGTCACTCAAGGGCAGACATCAAACACCTGCGCTGTCCACTCTCCTTTACTGCCAACACCATTAATTTTCCAAATGAGTCAGCACATCTCTATTTACTCTTTAATTGATTGGTAATACTGATTTCTAATTGAGACTGTAAAATTAAAGTTACAGGTTTGATTGTCTGCTCAGAGTTCAGAACACTTCCTTGATCAGAGCTGAGACTTACAAATTGTGTAAACAAATGCAAAACAACAAAGAAAAAGTCAAATTCACAGTTCTGCAAAATGAGATAACTCACATGCTTACTTCTTATTTGGTCTGTAACACAGGCAAGAGAAAAATGTACCTGGAAGCATAAAACAAAACAAAGTCAAGGTGAAAATAAAACCTTTCCATTTTTATTTCTGAGGTGGCAAATCATTCCAAAGAGAGCAGCAGATTAAATACAGCCACTGGACAACCCGTGACTAATTTGCTTAAATTAAATTAGAATTGATTTCCAGACTCCATCCACCAAAATATGTGGATATAATTTGGTGAAAATGTTATGGAAATATGTATTCTGCAAGAAGCAAAGAGCATGGAGCATCCATTGGCCCTCGTTCTGGTATCAAGAGTTGTTTCAAAGTTGTTAGTGCTCTTAAGCTAATCTTTTTCAAGGGAAAATAAAGTCACCTGTTCTGGCACACTATTTTTGTCATGTGCTGTCAGGGCTTGTATCAAGCCTTGAAGGAGAGAAGGCTCAGTGGCACAGTTTTCTAAAATGACAGACCTCATCTGAAAAATAATAAAAAAAAAAAATCTGTGCTTTGTTCTGGGTTTGAATCTCCTCAGATAAGGACAAAGAATTTCTCCTTTTTAATGAAATTATTTCATTCTTCTTTTCCATGACTCATCCTAGTTCTAATTTTTTTTCTGTGCTCTGCGACTCAGACCATCCAGCCTCCCAGTCATCAATGCTATTTTTTCCTTTGTCCCTATATATCGTTTCTTCTGTGCGAAATTTTTGTACACATTATTCATGTTGTTTTAACTACTTTCCACAGCATGAACAAGACTCAGCCCTTGGCTGCTAACAAGAACCCATCCATGGTGAAAGAAACAATTGGTCTTTGTCTTGCTTCTGGCTTTTTTCACTGTTTTCTCCCCTCTTTACCATCCCCTCCCAAGTAAGTGGGGCAGAGTGAGTGACTGCATGGGGGTTTGGTTTCCATCCAGGGCCAACCCAGCACAGTAGTGTACTCAGGTCATGCAAAATTAAAGCATGTTGTTGAATGGCTGAGTGATAAAAATGAAAGATGAAATTTAGTGTTAGCGGTATTAATTAATGATCAGAGCAAAGAGACAAAAAAAGACCTAATGTTGGAATTGTTCATTCCTGCTGCTCAGTATTAGATCCCAAGGAATAACTAATAAACACATTTTTTTATGGTATATTCTGATAATTTACAAGTGACTCTATTGCAAAGAAAGTTGAGCTACATCAACATCTTGACTCTCCCAAATTGTGACTGTGTTTTGGAATACAAATACATTTAAGGGGTGGAAGTTCCAAAATTCAATTCAGGATTTCTACGGGCAAGTTAGTCCTAAACAAAGACAGCATTAGCCATATTTCTGATACAACAATATCCTTTTATGAGTGTTCTACCAGGCCTGTTTTCTATCTGAGATAGACTATATGGTGAAATTGTTTCTCTTGGAACGCATCAACAATGATGTGGTTCTTATGATTCACAATGCAGAACATGGGCAGGGTAAAAACACACTACATAATGCAGAATATAGTGCTTCAGGGAGTGTGGCTGATAAGAGAGAAAAAGACACAAACTGTAACTAAATTGGCAATGAACTAAAGAAAATTGCCTATGAATATTTTCTTAACCTAATTTGAATTCAAATGTTTTATTTTGTTTCAGTGAAAAAATTCACTTTACTTCAGATTTGACTAGACCCAGCATACATTTTCTTATTAAATACTATGGTAATTTAAATAAGTATTGAGTTCATTGAATTTTCAATTCATTATTAAATATTAAAAAGTGGCAAAATAAAGATTTTCCAGATAGACAAAGAATTTGTTTTTCTATTAATTGCTTACTGTCAATAAAGTATAATTAGAAAACATCTGACCATATCTCTTACTTTGGTGAGCTAATGAATGCAGTTTAGTATTCTGAGGATTTACAGATTAAACTACCCTGTCTGTTTCTGATTCAAGGTAAACCATTCCTATCTCCAGCTGTGTACGCCTACCTCTATACCGACAATTGTGCTTCCTTTCCCACCCTACATCCCATTCTATTTGTGTTGCTACTATCTTACCAGTTCCACGCAAAATTATTTAGGTAAAAGATAGATTAAGAAATCAGTCATCTGAACTGGGAGAGTGAAATATCCACTTGGAAGGAGAAAATAGAAAAGACCATAATGTATGGAGCAGTTAATCAGATTAGATGTGTTAATCACCGTGACTGTGCCCCAAACCTCATCAAGTGCTGTAATTTTTTTTTTTCAAAGACCAGGCATAAAGTATTGAATCAGGTAGGTATATTTAGATGCTATGGTACAGATTCCAGACTGCTAATTAGAGGCATTCAAAAATACACTCCCAGAGCTGTACATTCAATTAGTTTTGAGATTGCTATTCCAAAACAAATTATAATTTGTTCCTTGCTGTATTTGCTATTGTGTCTCACTCTAGTGAGAAAGTTTTCAGTAGAAAAACATAAAAAAACCCAAATCTCACAAGAAAGGAATTTCAAGCAAAGAAATATTGCTCTGTGAGAGAAAAATATATTGAGGTTAGGCTCAGTGAATTGATGTAGTATCAGAGTGACAGGTGTTTAGGAAACACTTAAAGACAGCAGAAGTAAATGACAGCTGTGAATGTAGCAGAGAGAAGACTCTGAGCATTTACATTTTCCAAAATTAAAGGTGCAATGTATCTCCAGAGCACACCATATGATGCCAAGGGGGAGGGCCACCAAAGCCTAATATTGTCACAATATGTCGTATTACACAGCACCTCTCTTGAGCATGAGACCCACGATTTTGAGCCCACTCAGTGTTTGGTAACCCCAGTAACTTCAGTGTTGAAAGGAGAACTGAGCCAGCCCTATGCCAGCCTTTTATCATCATGGTCCTACAAAGGGAAACTTATTACTCTGCACAGTTTGTGTGCCGGGGTAAAGGAAGAGACGGGACATGGCCACGGACTGAGACCTTTCCCAGGACTCCAGGGAAGCCAGCACACTGAAGGCAGAAAGGCACATGTCCCACAGCAGGGAAATGAAAGAGGGATCTAAGAAAGGTAGCAAAGAGGAAAGTTCCCATTGGAAAATCCATATTTACTGGCAAATGCATGCCTCTTCTCAACATGTATTTGACCATAGCCATGGTAGGATAGAAAGGTAGGACATTATGCATCTATTGCAAATGAGTGCTCTCCAACTATTATAAAAACTCTTTTGTTGGTTTTCTAGTTGAATCTTTGGAAGCCCTGTCTTGCACAGGAACAAGCAAAACAAGCAAAAGGAACAAGCAAAAAGAATTCTTTAATTCTTCTTTAGTTTTTCATCTAATTCAAATATTTTGTTTAAAATGCATCTTTTTGGTGCAGTGGAATGAAGGCTGTCAGGTGACTTTCAAATGTGGTTACTAGAAACACAAATGTAAATTAAATTTAAAAAAAGAATCTACCTTCCACCAGTAATGAAGCCATCAAAAAGTGTAACACTGGAGATAGAAATAGGTCCCATTATGCAAATGCATTGCACAGGATCTTAATAGATGGGAGCCCCTCTGTCTCAGTCTCTGTAATTATAATGTACTGTATATAATTAAAATTAATGTAATTAAAACAGTCTCAGCACAAAGTTCAATTATGTCACTCAAATGTTGCCTCTAGACACATCAGAATAGGCACATCAGTATTATGGAGAAGATAAACCCTATATTCCTTTAGATTAATAAACAGCTGAGACCAAAAGAGGGTTAAAGGGTAAATAACATTGAAACTCTTCTTTCCTTAAAATTAAAACAAAAGTGCCTTATCTCTTAAGAGAAACTTGCAACATCCCAAACATCTCTGTTTTAATGATTATATAAAATAACTAGCAGATTAAACATCTGATAAGGCAAAACCCAACAGTTTAATCCTCTTATTTAATTCTGGATCCACAATAAAGGTGATAAAATACCATTCCAACAATGAGCCCTGTGAATAGGATAGCTAGAGAAATCTGCACTTCTATGATCCACTGGTGGATGAACCTCAGTGTACCAGCTTTACACCACTGCCAGTCTCAGATCTCCCCACATGCCATGTCTGTCTCACCCCCTGGCTGGGCAAAAAGCCCAAATAGCCCAGGACTGTAGGAGCCCTGCCAGCCACCTCCATCACCCAGCATAAACCACAGGTGATATGGGCACATACAGACACCCTGACCATTTCCAATGGTAATGGTGAGTGGATGATCCTGGTTTTAATAAAAATCTTGGTGATATCTTCTCATAATTCCTGAAGTAGTTACTCTATATCAGCATTGATAATGTCTTCTTTGACATTGTCTAAAAAGTTTCTGAGTTTGGAATGTGATGTTATAAGAATACCCAAGGTTTTCCAGAAACAATGCTGATCTTGAATGTCCCAATACAAGTCCTGAACCTGAAAATGTCTTTCAAATAAGACGAAAGCTATGCATTAAACTCTCAGAAATCATGAAGAACTGTATCATATAGCCCCTTGAACACTGTCATTTTACACAGATCCTATACCTATGTTACAGTGATAACCTTTAACGTTTCTACTGTCCCTTATATATTCAAACTCTTTTGCAGGTTTTTCCTTGGCAAGTGTGGGGCAATAGCTTTGCTTTCTGTCCACCTTTGAGGCTTCTGTGTAATACTCTCTATCTACAAGACAACTGGAAATGGATTAATAGGATAAGGCTGAAACTTATCAAAAATAAAGCAATATTTCAATTCAGCAGGGCTGCCCTCTTGTCATGATAAGATGAAGTAATTCCTGAGTGTGAAGTGGAACAATTTCACAGGAGAACTCATTGTTTCACAGCTATTTTGCCTCACATTTTATATCTGAAAATTATCTTAAATTACTGAAATAGCCTAGGAATAATAAAGGCTCTGACTTTCCAAGAGCAGTAGAAATTCAACATATTGAGTGTCTAGTCTTCTCTTTCTTATAAATACATGTGCATTTCCATGGTTTTGGGGGTTTTTGTTGCTATTGTGGGGTACTTTCTTTTCCTTAGGGAAGCAGGCAGCAGGGAGAAAAAGAAAAGTAGGCCACTCTAGGCTACAGGATATTTTTATAACTTAGTTGATTTTGAATGACTAAACCTAAAGAATTTCACCACATAAATTTAAGAAATGGAGTCAGGCAATCTTAGATGCATTAACAGATATTTTGCAGAGCAGGATAAATGAGGTACCAGATGGCACAGACTTACCTTTACAGAGTTATGGCGTGAGAGCTGAGGAGCTATCAACCAGTGTAACCTCAGCCTAGGAACAGACAGCCAAACCAGATGAAATATTCATGAAGGGGACAATGAAGAAGAGGAGTGCAGATTGGTTTGTCGGAGAGAAAACATGTCAAATCAATTTTCCCAGTAACCTGGGAAGATTTCCCAGGAACATTTTTAAGTAGCCAGTCTCCTCTCTTTCCTGAGATTAGTAATATTTTTGGCACTTTCTCACATGACATTCCTACAAACAGCCTAGGGAAGCCTGGGCCGGACAAAAATATTACAGAAAAACTATTATAGATTGCAAAACTGGAAAAGGGTTAGTCAGAGATTGAATGTCATCAGTTTGTGATAAAATTTAAAGACATTCTGTAGTTTTGCAGGGTTCTTTCCTTGGCCTTAATTCATATATTTGTGTTAATAATTACATATATTAAAGACTTGAAGGGTAAAAGAGAGATTATTCTTACTAAATCAGTACGTGATATCCACCCCAGAACACACCACTACTCTGATAGAGAGCAGCCCTGAAATTCAATACCATCCCGAAATATAGCGAAACAGGCTGTAAAAAGCAATACAGTTGAGCAGGAAAGGTACACATATAGAGACAAGAATAATAAATTGCATGACCAGGAATGATTGCCTAGACAGCAGTTCTACGGAAAAGATATGCAGTTTATAATGGATTACAAGGAAAACATGAGTTGACATTGTCACTCATTGCAAAAAGACAAACACCTAAGGTAGAACAAGCCCACAAAGGTACAGCCTGGCAAACACGGAATTTATTTGTTGTAAACCAAGTTAGTGCATTTGTGAACTGTACTTTTAACCTCTATGAATTTCCTTGAAAAAAAGATTTTTTTTCAGCCTTTTGAATCACAACACATAAAATAAAAGTAGTACATACATGCAAAACATGGGTTAATTTCTGGCTCATGCAGCATTAATGTATTTATTAACAAAATATCATTTAAAAATACTATAGATGATGTATTGAAAATTGTAAAACATTCCCCTGTTGACTTCCATTGATGATTAAATTTACATAGGTGGATATTTTAAGAATTCATTTTCTTAATATGGTTTATACAGAATTCATTAAGAGACCAGGAAATAAAATTAAAATAACAATTGTAGTTGTCCCCTCCCAGCCTTGTTAGGAGCAATTCTCAAAGTATTATTGCACTTTAATTAGAAATTTGTAAAATATAGATTAGCTCATAAGACTAATTAGAATTCTTATGTTTTCCTGATAATGAGAAACATGTGAAAAAATGCATGCCATGCATTTTGTGCATCACTCTACAACGGAGATTCCTTTACAAGCATATGAAATTCTTATTTCATTTTTTTTTATTCTTTGTCTTAGAAAAAAAAGAGTAATAAATACCTCCTGCTTGGGAATAACATAGTGTCTTTACTGGAAAATATTTCCATTAAAGGCAGAATACTTTAAGTTCTTGACAGTAGTTACTCAGCTCACTAGTTCAAATGCTAAATCCAAACCCCACTACAGCACAGGTGGTTTATGGACATTCTGATTCTCAGTAGAGCAAAACACTGTCAGTAAGTATGAAACATTTTGATAATAAGTAAAATATATTTCTTCTACAACTCTGATCATTCATCATCATAATCTACACATATGAGTTCTGTGAACTGCACAGAGCAGAAGGCCAAGGTGTGAAGCTTGAGGAACATCAGCCAATTATCATTACACTTAATGTGTATTAATTTATATTTTCCACTGAGTGGACAATGAAGTGGGTTGAGATGGATGGATGGATGGATGGATGGCAGATCCCAGAGGTTCTAATCAGTGGCATAGGGTCTAGTTAGAGGCCTGTCACTGGTGGGGTCCCCCAGGGTTCAATACTGGGAACAGTATGGTTTAACTTATCCATCAATGACTTGAATGAAGGGGCAGGTGCCTCCTCAGCAAGTTCACTGGTGACACAAAGCTGGGAGGAGCAGCCGATACCCCAGAGTGCTGTGCAGCCCTTCAGAAGAGCCTTGACAGGCTGGAGACATGAGCAGAGAAGAACCATCTAAAATTCAGCAAAGGCAAGTGCAGGGTTCTGCACCTGGGGAGGAACAACCCCAGGCACCAGCACAGGCTGGGGATTGACCTGCTGGGGAGCAGCTCAGTGGAAAAGGACCTGGGGGTCCTGGTGGACAACAAGCTGCCCATTAACCTTGTGGCCAAGAAGGCCCAGGTATTCTAGAGTTTATTAAGAAGGACATTTCCAAAATGTTGAAGGTGATCCTGTCCTCCTACTTAGCCATGGTGAGGCCATATCTGGAGCAGGTCCAGCAGAAGGGCAACAGTGATTAAGGTACTGAAGAATCTCTATTACAAGGAAAGACTGGGCCTGTTCAGACTCAAAAAGAAGCAAGTGAGAGGGCATGTCAACAATATCCATAAGTATTTGAACATTGTGTCAAGAAGATGGAGCCAGGCTCTTGTCAGTGGTGCTAAGCAATAGGACAAGAGGCAATGAGTAGAAACTGCACAGGAAATTCCACCTGAGTATAAGGAAGAACTTTCTTTACTGTATGAGTGACCACACACTAGAACAGGTTGCCCAGAGGGGGTGTGGATTCTCCCTCATTTGAGATACTCAAGAGCCATCTGTACACAATCCTGTGCCATGTGCTTAGGGATGACCCTGCTTGAGCAGGGAAAGTGGAGCAGATGGCCTACTGTGGTCCCTTGCAATGTGACCCATTCTGTGATTTAATTTATGTGGTAGACACAATACTTAAGAGCAATAAATCACTCTGTAAGTTTTATTTTTGAAAATTTATGAGCAGAAGGAACTGAAGTGGAAAAATATCTCCCAGAATATGAACAAATCTACTGCAATCACTAAAACAATACTCAGAAATTCTGCTTGTCTATGAAGTTCACCTATTACATCAGAACAACAACCGCTCAAAAATATGTAATAGTTCACCATGTGACTTTTCTTTAGATCAAATTATGCCTGTGCTTGTTGAGGATGAAAGATGCAGAAATAAAGCACAAAGAAAATCCCCTCTTTGCCCAGAGGCTTACATTCCCAGAATTGCCATAAAAAGAAAAATCAACATTAGCCAACCTTTTTTATTGAACAGAAGGAAAAATGATGTCTACTTCCATGGTACACTGACATTATGATCTCAGACCAATGCAGAACAAGTCACAAGCACTGGAGTAAAAGTCATGCATCAAAGTAGTCATGGACATAAAAAGACACCTCTTAGGGTTAAGCAGAGATACTCCAGATGTGTTAACACCGTCACATGAACAAGTGGGTCCAGAACAGAAAAGCAGCTCTGAGCTCTCACGGCAAAACCTTTAAACTCACCACCTGTGCTGGAACCTCCTGAAGCCTCCACAGTGTGATTCAAACCTCATGCACAAGGGACGATGAAAACAGCTGCTGTAAGAAGCCATGTGGGAAAGAGACCTCAAATGGAACTTGGCAAACAGCCTGACTCTGGCATCTCAAGCTATCCAGCTCACAAATCAGGGACTCACAAGGGCACATTGGTAACAGCACACATGGCAGACATATGTGCTGATACCAAGGGAGAACAAACTGCAGAGCAGCTTACTCCAACAAGGGGAAAGGGAGACATCTTACTTAGGAATTAGGTCCTCCTTTTCTTCTAGCAGGAAAGAGTAAGCTGCTCATTTCTGAACAGTAGGCATAGACCAGAGAGGCTTCATTAGCTGAGTGCATTCTTAGCCTCTGGATATGTATTGTCAGGAAGAGAAAGCAATAGAGAAGCATCCTCCTCTTCTTTCTATATAGGCAATGGTGATACAAGGCTACAGAGGTACATTTATGCAGGTTCAGCTCCTGAAGCTGTATGATTCGTATCTTTTGATACTCCTGAGGAGAATCACGACTGCTTTATACGCCATATATGCAATGCATGAGTCACTCATCTCCACTTCTTTCCAACATGCCAGATGCATTTCTTAGCAGATAAAAGAGTAGAGCAACTTAGCTGTGGGCATCAGGCAGAAAGCCATCTCATATTCCCCTATGCTCCCTCTAAGTATCTGTTGCAGTTTTAAAAGGTCCTTGATTCAGTTACCCCAGGCAGAAAAAAGTGATCATGAAATAGTCATGAGCAATTTTCTCAAAAGAAACTGAAAGGCTTGGTGATCACACCCAAGGGAGCGTAGAGTCCAAGCAAAACAAAACAGATCCAGTCCAATTACTAGTTATCAAATACATAATTCTTTCATAAACTAAATAGGATCCACCTTAAAACCGATCTGACTTTCAGCCCTACAAGGAGTACTGGAAGGTTGCTCTGGAATATCACTTTGTATGGTTTCATGAATCCACATCTGTAAGTCAATATTCAACAGCATATACAAAAGCCCTAAGGAAATATCTAAAGGGCTTTCCTTTTTGCAGCTTTCCAAGGACATTATTTCACAGAGCCAGAAAATGTGTATGTTAGTTAGCAAAGGCTACCTTTCAATACTGCTTTCCAATTCACTAACTTCCCCTCCCTAGTGTCTAGATAATTACCTTCTAGTTGTATCCCTGGAGTGGTGCCTGAGGCATAAATGAGGACAGAGACAACTAAAAAAATCACTGAGGTTAATTCCCCTTAGTGTCCTGAGAACAGAGACCACATACCAGCTTAATTCAAATGGCTAGAGGAGTCAAAAGAGAATATAAAGGTTGAATTATTATTCTTTCTACTGATTGAATGGTAGAGGAATAATTTATCAATACAGGTTTTATGCAAAACCTTTTCAAGAAAGAAAAACACAAAATCACTCCATAAGTAAACTTCAAATTTTTATTATTTAGCATATGAATATTTTTAAATATTTTTGGCAATGTAACCTCTTATCATAAAATATGATGCCCTCATTAAAGTATAATATGTAACAATTTTTCCACAAAGCACATTCTTTCAGAGACAAAGGGCACAAAAAATTCATGTCAGGTTATTATTTTGTTGCTATTATAGAAATTATTTGCTATGATACATTATGCCTTGAGTCACCAGCACACTGGTGGAGTCAATCCATTCCCTAGATTTACACTTGCCAAAAAATGCATACTCAGACCTATTTACCCCAGTAAAAGAACTTTCCTGACAAAATTATGGTTGCTTCCTGTCCAAATGAAGCCCGACACAAGGATTATACTGTATTGCATTAGGGATGGAGTAGGAAGATCTTGTATGAAACTTCCATCCTGCAGAAATAAGTGATACTTTTACTACTTCACAGCAACAAAATTTTACTAGAAGCATTTCATGCTATTTCTACTCTTTGCCTAAATTTCCAATTAAGATATTCAGAAAAATAATAGTGATCTTGTGATAAATCAGGTATTTTACTAAGGACTTTGACATCAGGGGTCCTGAAGATTACTTAGTTTTTCTGAAGAGGTAGACTGTGCTACATGAGATTCTTTATCAGAGGTGATTATTAATAATCGAGATGTAACTTTGACAATTTCCATTAAACTAATTTAGTCATGTGGGTTAGGTTTCTTCCCACCAATCTACCACTACTTAAGATGCCTTTTAATGGCTATTATATAACCTCTCTGGAACAATTCCCTCAATATTTGTGTTGATATGTTGTCCTCCACATGACAGGAAAGGTCAATTCCCTATCATCTCATTAAAGGTGTGTTTAATTTAGTCTCTTTCTCCTACACAGCTAACAAAGCCCTGATAAATCAGCTATATAGCAAGAATAAACACACTGCTTCACTTAATTAAAAATTAAATTCCTCTGTAGGGATCATTACAGTAGTGAGCTGCTACATGCCTTTGCTAAATAGGTGTTTCTTTGAGGACACAACCAGGGGTATACTATTGGGAACTCTGTATCATTTTAAGCAGGAATTTGTTTAGACATTCAACTGGAACACAACACATGTTCATCTTTTAAAAAGAGGTGGGTATAGAAAAGGTAAGGGTTCTCTGAAGAACCTGGAGAATTGCACAACTAACTTTGGTTCACTTCTGTACCTATTACATTAATGAATCATGTAATTTCAGTATTTGGAAGAAAAAACCAAAAAATATTGCTTTGCTTACTTGCCAATAAAACCTTATAATCAAAGAAGACTCAGAGGAGATGGGCAACAGGGCTGTGCCTGTGAAGGTCAGGGAGTAATGAGTGACTGCCCACAGTTGTTGCAAAGAATCTGACTTTATCACAACACAAAGGGGACTGGAAGGCACCCTTTGTTTTAGAGAAATAGCTACCAAGAGCTGAGTTGTTCAACTGGTGTAAGGGTTTCTCCCTGAGCTATTAAAGTAGTGCAAATATCTCCCTTTTTATGCAGGCCAGCATGGAGGCTGGGGAATGAATAAGTGGTCCAGCCCAACACAGAGTATAAATCTAAACAAATAGCAGAAGTATTCTGAAGAGAGCAGTGGTCTTGAGCTGGCTTCCAGCCATGTATTCCTTCCCAGTAACTGGGGATGCCCAGTACAGTTATTGTATTTTGCTAAGTGTAATTTAGATTTGTATTGTGTTTTCAGTATATTTTGTATCACTTTGTTAGTTCAGAAATCTCATGTAATTTCACCTATTTTCAAATAAGTAAATTTGATATCATACATTACACTGTCTACATACGTAATATCTAAAAGAACCTGGTTGGAAAGTAGTAGACTGTGACAACAGTGCATACTTTCTTAGGGAAATGCTTTCAGTCCTCTAAAGCTTCAAACAGAAATAGTCAAACTAAGCAGAAATACAGAGGTAATAACATTGTCTAAGAAAACATTGTGAAAAAGTCATGAAAATACTTTCTTCTCCGTTTTCCCATACAATCAAGAGCAAGCAGAATAACTTAGACAAAACAAATTAGTGTAGCTAACATGCTGAATGCTCATATGCAATTTGATAGGAGTACACTCCTGGTCTGTTTGCAAGCCGCATGTACTTTTGGCACATATGGCATGTGAATTCAGGACTCACATCTGCCCACATTCCCAGAAAACCAACGCTCAGCTAAAGACCACTGTGAATTCCACATAAAAGCCATAGCATACTGCTGAATGCAGGTGTATCTGTTCTCTCTGCCTACGCATTGGCATTGAAACTTCACACAACACTAGAAAAGAGAGTGTCAAGGAGTCATCTGATGGAATCTTGTGTGGGGTCAGATGTGATAAACCCCACGAAGGTCTGTCACTCTGAGGGGCCAGCCCTTGCAGAGAAACGGCTTAAAATAATAATTTTGTGAGACAGCTCTTCAAGTGTGTTTTGTAAAGCAAAGGTTTTAATAAAAAAAATCAAACAATACAGTAACAAAATAAAAGCTGAGTACAGGTGTCAGAGAGGCCTCTTACACCTTGCTAAGACACCTTGAAAAGCACTTGAGCTCTTTTGTGCTTGTCCTTAAGTACACGATGATCAAGGAGGGACCACTTTGGCTTACTGCAATAGAAGCAGCCACAGGTTTTGAGAAACGTTTCCAAAGCCCAAGCAGTGCCCCTTTACTGGCTCTGAGCCAATGCCGACAAGAAGGGCACAGAACTTTCTAGCTTGGCTTCCTTATATGTTCAAAGGTAAACCAAAACTTTTTTGCTTAAATAGAAGCATTTGCTTGGGTGTGGAAATGCACTGCCGCAGTCATCCTTGACCTTTCACTGACCTTCCCATCTGTACTTTTCAGGACAGAAGAAAACAGCTCTTCACTCTGATTCTCTTCCATTTCAGTGAGTTGAGCTGACAGCCACAGAAGTCAGCCACACTGACGGTATGTAATAGGGTAGGTCTACACTAAATTCAGTTTCCTATCAAAAAAGAGGGTCAACATTTCCTCTAGAGAGAGTTCCAGGAGCATTACAGTTTGGTTTTCTCACCTTTTATAATCACAGATTAGAATAGCTCTATCTGAGGTCTTGCACTCTGAGTGTAAAAGCAGACATTCAAGTGGGAGCAGACACTTTACATGGGGCATTTAGGATTCACCTCTGCTTAGTAATATATTCCCATGATCCAGAAATGCAAAAGTGATCTTCTCTGTGACATAATTGTTAACATGGGGACCCTTATTTATTTTCTCAGCTACAACGCATGTAAAGCAAATAGACCATAGCAATACCATTACACACACTCCTGCACTCACTTTAGAGACAATCAATATCCATTATCAAATCCTCAGCAGGAGAGAAAAGCTGTGAAATTGCCCATAAAATAAATTTACAAAGTCATCCCAATATCTTCTATGTTCTGTTTGAAAAATGATACATAAATAATTGTTTCATAGGTACCTTCACTTCATTATCATACCAGAGCCTATCCATGGCAGTAGTGATGATGACAACACCATCCTGTGTTTCATAGAAATGAGGAAAAGAAGCTAGATTCTTGTTTCAGTGAAAGGCCTTGTTTTATAATTGGTTCTGTCCTTTGGATCAGGGTCATTCTCTTTTACTTGCTTCTCAAGCTCTGACACAGACCATAACAGTATATTTTATTCAAATAAAGGTCATGTTTGCTGGGTCACTCAAATACTGAAACACTTCATCTACTTTAAAAGACCAGGAAAAGAGTTTCAACCCTGCAGGTACACTTTTTTGGTAACTTTACATTTTCTTTTAGGAAGGTAGCCCACAGGTTCCTTTAGCATTCACTCAGATCTTGTCTTTGTCTCTTATGGAAGACCCACAAAGTAGAATGATAGTTTTCTTACAACCCCCTAAACATCCCAAACTCCTATGTGCGTTTCTCCTCTCTTTCTCCTTGAGAAAAAGAGACACAAAAATTTACCTTTCTATTTTGAGATCCTAGGCTTCCAAGGGATTGGTGGATCAACATGCAGATGATGTTACATCTGTGCTGACTCCACTTTGGAGACATGGGAGAGAAGGAAAGGGAAATAATATATCCATTTTTGAGATATATATATATATA
>VZDJ01007747.1:23360587-23426893 GCA_008694505.1 Cyanoderma ruficeps
GATATATATATAGATATATATATATATATAGTTTAAATGCCACGAGTGTCCAGAGATAGTTGGCATAGTTTCATGACCCATTTGGCATTTGCTGTTACTCACATCCAGGTGATAGGACAGAGCTCAGCATTAGTCCTTGGCCAGACTTTATTCTATGGTCAAAAAAATCAATAGATCTGGTTCCTGGCAGCTGAAGTGCATTCCAATCTAAGAGCCAGCACAATATATTTCAGACAACGAAAGTAACACTGCTGTAAGCAGTTTAATATATTATTTTCTGCTTCTCAAAGTGGAGGATTTGGCTCTCTATTTTGCCAGTGGTCACCACTCATTTTAGTGGAAACGCCACAATGAGCATGCTTCAAGACTTCAATGCATTGCAGCCTTTCCTATCCATTACTTTCTAAGGTGATTATGTGTATCACACCTAAGCACCATTTAATAATGGGTGCTCTGTGTTTTTCCACAGAAAATACAAAGGCACCTGTTATCTTACAATGGGCTACCAACTTAAAAATGTTGTGTTTGTACTTTTGAACATTTTATATATTTATTCAGTTTGGTTCTTTAAATGTCTCATCCTTAATCCTTTATCTCTAATTTACACAACTAATTGCTTTAGACAAATTGCATTATTCCCTTTCATATTTCCCTATATGCTAAATACTGATAAGTAGCCTCCATTTATCAATGATATTCAGCTTTACATTAATTATATTTCAAGGCATGAAAAATCATTGTGCAGTAGCACTCTTTAGCAAAGCACATATCAACCACATACTGAATATCAACCAACTACAAAGAATTTAACCAAAACCAAGTGAAATATTGAATCCTGAGCAGAGATGAAAATAATACATTCAAATTAATTCAGGCAATTTTGAATACCATCATTTTTGCTACATCTTATGCTCACAACAATCACTCTGAACTGCAGCAACTGGGATTAAAGATTAGAATGTATGGAGCCTACCTGTATCTTTCCAAATAGCCACAATTATCTTATGATTTGTAATGCTGTGCTTATGCTCTTGAATGCTAACACCAGGCCCTGGTTTTATTACAAAAATCACAGATTTACTAATGCCTTTTAGAGAATTATTTCAGCTGTTTGTGTGTGCCAAGTTAAACTGACTACACATGCAGCATAAAATTAGGGATAAAATATGCTCTAATATAACTATAGTTAGAAAAGAAATTAAAGGGAATTAGCTAGTATGGCAACAAAAAATGAAAAAAATTACCCCAGATACATTTGGAACCTAAGTTTTGAGGCTTAACAAGCAATTTGAAAGCCAGTCAAACAGTCTGAGCTAGATGCTAATAGATAACCACCTGTGTCCTCTCAGTGCTCTGGAAAACCTCATTAGCAATGCAAGGCCATGGATCTTGGCTCTTTTTCCACTTAAGTAAATTTAGCACCATGAAGAACCACGATGGAGTGGGTATTTCATGCTAATGAACTCTCTGCACCACATGGTACTCTCTTCCTATTTGAAAAAAATGACCATTTGTAAGGAAAGCCAATATTTTACATAAAAAAATTAGTCAGTCTGGTTACAGCAATTCCCTGTGTTAATTCAAGAATAAAGAATCAGCTAGGACTCTTCTAAATCAGATATGTCTCTTAAATAGAACTCTATGTGGATATAGTCCTTTGTTTAAGGACAATAGAAACTGGATCTAAAGTTTGTTTTATTTTAACTGTATCAGACTTAGCAAGGTTGCTGCAAAACAAGATTAAAAGCATATTTGGGAAATGATTTCACAGACCTCTAGTGGACTGAAATTGAGCTACTCAGACTTATGTGTTGCTTAACACAGCAACAAATCCCCATAGTTTATGTCTTGTGCCTTCTCGCAAAAACTGAATATTGCTGACAAGTTTTATTCTTCAGCAGCTCCAGTGGTGTTTTCTGCTTTTCATGTATAAAGATTTCTGCTATAAATACCAGCCAGCACATATTCCTGAATTACAGAATCTTACTATAAGGCAACTTTTGAAAGATAGTATTTTCCTGTATTTGCAGAGTAGAAAATCAGTTTTGAGAAGAGTCCACAAAGTTAACTACTGAAGCTGAATAGATTCTATTGAAACAGAGCTGTTTTCTACTGTTTCATTTTCCAGTTCCAACTTCTGAGTTAAATAAATCTCTAAAGTTCTCACAGCTGTGGACCAAGCTGAAGATCTCAGATTTCAAGTCTGATGACAGCACTAGACTGGAACATATGCCATTCAGAGTACCAAATGACATCCTGATTTTTCAATACCAGACCAGTAACAAAATATGTACAGGGTATTACAGGCATGCTCTTGTAGTTCTGTAACTATTTAGGCTCCTTAAAACAAAACCTAGAGAGGTAAAGCTGATCATTTAGACCATTCAGTGGTCTAGAAATTACACCTGCCTTTTCTCTGAAATGGTCCTGAGCTGTATTAAAGTCTTTCCAGGCAAGACAAGTCTTTGTACCATCCCTTCAACAATTGTTTTTAAAAATCTTCCAATTAAAGCTGTTCATTAAATGAGTCTCACATCAGACATCTTGAAGAGGAGACAGAATTATCAATAAATTACAAAGGGAAATAGTCAAAATGATGGTTGAACAGTTCATAATTGCCCATGTCAGCCTTTCACTTCAGCATTTCTTTAAGATTCAATAAAAGACCCCCCCCGCCCCCCCAAACCTCCCAAACATTGTTGTAAAACATAGAAAATAGAAAGGAAGACCATGTTAGAGAAACTTTTGTAATAACTGTTATTGTGTATTCTTTGCATGAATGCATGCTCCAAAATTAAGCATCTCTGCTGTCAAGAGATGAACATTGATGGCATTAGAAGCCTTATGAATACATACATACATGCATCACTTTCTCAGAGTTGCTCCTAATTTAAAACAAGCGGTCTCAGACATAGGGTCATATCTCAGCAAACCAAAAGCAATCTTCAAAAAACTAAAACCCACTTCAATTTCATTATGGCTGAGAGGAATATAAATTACAGCTTGAATGATTTCAAGTAATGGTCTGAAGTTTGTCAAAGGTTGAGAACTGTTCACCTAAGAACATTGACATCAAAGGCAGAAGGGAAGAGTGAAATCAAAGACATCTATATTTTATACATCTTCCCATTATCTTGTAAATGGAAAAATATATTAATATACACAGTGGTTGATGGGGTTTCATACGCTACTGGAAAGTGAGTATCTATGAGTGTACTAGAGAGAGACAGTGTATTACAGGTAAAAATACCCTAGTGAGTCTATTACAGGTAGACCAAGTAACATTTATCATTGTAACAAGTATGTAAAACTAGTGAAGAAAGAAGTGAACATATACATCTCTTCTCTGCAAATGCAATTGCTATTTAGGAACAGTACTGACCACAGGAGATGCCATTTCTAGATAGCTATGTTGCCAGAGTGCCATATTGGAATGAGCACAAAAATGCACGACTGAGAAAGAGTAGTTTTTTAATAAGGGAATACACAGGAATAATTAGGGATTAGGAGGGGTAGATGAATGCCTCATGAGATTTTCAGTATTGCATTTCAATGGCAATTAGGCACTAAACCTCCTATTGCAACTTTTCTAGGTACTAAAATAGTGCAGTTCTGATGCAAAGTTCTTGCACTCTGCACACAGTTTACATTAAAGCAAATGAATTAATTTATTGGGATAGGTCTGAAAGCATTAGCCATGCACTGCATTATTCCACACAGCTTTACAGGAAGTGGGTGTCTACAGAGATCTGAGAGGCCTCTGCTGGCCAGTGAGTGCTGCCTCCTGATTAGTGTTGTGCCTGAAAACACATGATGCTTGGCTCATTTCCCTCAGTCACAGGTATTTTTGTTACTCTAAAGTAGGTTCTACTCTAGGAATCCATGTGGAACTGAATGCATGTCTGACCATGCCTGGCTATGATGCACTGGGCAGGCCATTAAAGGTGAAGGATACAGAGACCAAAACCAGGAAACATTCAGAGTCATAAGGGGTTAGCAGTGCAATCAGCTTTCAGACACATCTGACCACCATCAAGATGCATGAAAAATTATATTCTACGAGAAAGCTTTTCCACTATTAACAGCATGAGTAAGACATAGCAAGGAAGAAAAGTGGAGAGAGATGCACCTGAGCATTGTGTCTCTACTGAGAAAACAAGAGATGATTCAACCCAACTGCATTAAGACCTCGACAGAGCACATCTAAATCACTTAGAGAACACTTAGGCATTGTAGTAATAACCACTACAGGAAACTCTAATGCAGATGTATAAAACATTAAATGGCTTAATTTTTTCCTAATACATGCTTTTATCCTGCTACCTTGTTTCAACCTTTACACCATATTTAGGGCAAACAGCAAAATAACAGCAAACTCTTTCAAGAAAAATGTTATGCAGGAAGCTGCATAACCATTTCTTCTGCTTTTCTCCTATCTCATTAACTCAATTATATCCATTTCTTCAGTGAGTTTTACTGTAGCTACTCCTCACAGACAGTATCATGGTATTTCTGGAAATTTACATGTACATTAAATATGTTAAAAAACCCCAAATTCTTCGTTCTGAGGATTAGAACAATTTGTCCTTAATATATCAGCACAAAAAGAAAATAAAGAGTAGAGTAAAAATTAATTTTTAAACTATTTATTTTAATTAGTCTGCTATGTTATTTGTCTGATTTATGACTTTGGAATGCTTGCAATTCGAAATTGTGGAAGAAAATGGGGTGGGAGTTAATAAGCGACACCAAACCTTGTAGAGGGGTTACTGATGCCAATATAGAGTTCTGAACTAAGACAACAGGCAATGAAAGTCTAGATTTTCTACAAAAAAGTGATAGGATTTAAGGAGCCTTTGACCTGAGCACCTCATAGACGATGGGGTGTTACAGGGGAGAGCACCTCAACACCATATTGTGGCTGTAGTGCTGTCCTGGACTCAGAAAGAGAGAAAGGTGTCTGTTTACATCACCTCTTGAAAGTTTCTGTATGAGTCTCTATATAGAGCTTATGTATATGCCAAAACACCTAATTTGAGATTAGCAAAGAAAACAGACAACAGAAAATATTTAGTCTATTATTAATTACTGAGGAGTATTTGTGAGTTGGTTGATAGAGCTGGTAACCTGCTTAAACACGGAAAAGAGTGAAAAGAGAGATACTGAATCTTTCAAGGGTGGGATAACATTTAATGAAGTTTAAAGGAGAATTCTAAGAGCTACAAAGTAGCAGTTATCAAGAAACTATCTGTCATCTGGATAAATAAGGAAAAAGGCCAAAAAAAGAGTAGTTTTAAAGTATTTTAGAGTCTATAATTTAAAGTGGTTTGTTTGGAGCAAAGCTGAGATAGATAAGTTAGCTGCAAATTTCCCAACAAGGACTGTGTGAAGCAAGAGAGCCCCAAGAAACCTGGAGCTCAACTGCCTTAATCTGCTAACAGAACAGGTACTCAGACATAATCCTGCAGGGACTATGTTCCCTGTAATTCTCCAACAGTATGTAAACTCATGATATCCAAGGACCAGTCAGGTGCTAATTTATTCCACTTACCCCCTAGCTTTTTCTTCAGTGTGTCACAAACTCCATTAAAGTATAACAGGTTGTATTTAGCAAGTACACTGTTTACTCTAAAAGGCACATAACTCTAAGGCAGAGGAGCTGAAACTTGCTGTGTACTTTAATTAGTTGTCTCTTCTGTCTAAAGATGATTTTGGCTCTGTATCCACACGTGCACATAACAACAGGTATTGCATACTGCTGTTTTAAGCACTATCTGCTTACTCTCCAATTTTAAGAAAAGTAAGCCTAGAAAAATATCATTGTTTCAGAAAGACAAGACAAAAAAAGAGATGCCATAGCCAAAATAAATTACAACAACAAAAATAAATAAATAACCAACCCAGCAAAAACACAAAATCAAAATAAAAAATTTAATTGTCTCTTAAAGAAAAACATTAAAGCAACTCATTTTTCATATATTTATATATTTGTTATAAACAAGTGTAAGGCTATTTCCCAGAGGTGGAACTACCATCACAACTTTTACTTGCACTGTTGTTGCTTTACAGTTCATGAATAAATATTGGATACATATGACTTAGAGTTTTTACTGCTTTTGCATATAAGATGGAACCACAAACAAGGCACACGATGCATTTTACAGGAAAAAATATCAGTGGTGAGGTTCTCAAATCCTTAATCCAAGAACTTCTACTTGTCTGTCTTTCAAACTGGAGAAGGGATCTAATCTTTTTTCAATGGGTAAAATACCTGAGTAAACCAGAATTATGTATATATGTTTAAGCATAATATAAAAATAGAAAACCTACATAGACACATTTTTCTCTATTTATAGCAAGAAAAAAAACTTATGTTTGGTCACACCTATTGAGATGACTGTCAAAACAATATCTTAAACATAAAATAGTACCTGCTTTCCCTGATCTTCAGAGTTTTGCTTGCTGGACATTTCTTTCCACTTCTTTTCCACTTTTCTGAGTTCACTGAGTCACTGTAGACTTTGTTCACAAATAAGAAACCCAAAGTTTGCAGAATCTGGAAAATTCATAATTATCTCTTCATCTTATATCTTACTTAACTTTAAAGCAAAAGAAAATGGAAAGACCTTTTCAGAATGACACACAGACACCTTACAGCTCCAGTGTCTAGACTGCTCTGTGCAACTGAAAACAAGCACAACAAAAACCAGCAGAAGACCTGGACACCAGGGCCACCATAACAGCTCTGTTGGCTAAGGGAAATGACCCATGAAGCCAGCAATTTCAAAAAGGTGAAAGAAAGATGGATATATCCTAACTTAGCCAACTGAAACTGTCAAGCAAATTAAAAACTCTTTGAACTCCAGATAAGAGGCTGGGCAGGAAACTGTCAAGTCCCCATTGAGAGAAGAAGAGGGAAAAGACATGTAAACAAAGAACAGCATTGAATAATGGAAGAGAAAGTATAAGTCCCTTCCTTAATATGTTCTCTCAGAAAAATAAAGAGAGAATTCTTTTCACAACCTAACTCCACACTCAAATGGAGGAGACACACTAGCAGGATCTGGGGAAAAATTGATCTGATGACAATTCTCTGGATTTGAAATAAGAGTTTTCAGCAAGTCCTGCACAATGTTGGCAGTACTGAATAACATGTACTGCAGCTTTTGTGGCAGCAGCTGTGTTCACTTGTGTCTAAAAGTGGCATTTTTTGTAGCAGATATTAATTTTTGCCCTTAATAAAAGCTAGAGTCTTTCCAGAGCTGCAGTGACTCTGTGTACTAGAAATCACAGGTCTGGCATCCAGGATATTGTTAGGGACATTCTGAAACTTTCTCCTATTTTGATACACTTTACTTTGTCCTTATACTAGCTAATTGGTTGTGGAATCGCTGCTGTCAGAAGTAGGTTCCAGGGGAAGATGAGGTGAATTCCTGATGATCACTCACTCTCTGTTAATCAGATCCATTTTTTTTTCCCTTATCTGAAGCATTCAAAAAAGAGGAATAATCCAGAATCATAAAATCTGACTGCTATCCTGAAAGCATATATTTCAGGTGTTCCTCCCATAAATTTATTCAGGACAGATATGCTGATAGGGTATTAGCATCTGAATGATAGAAAAATTTCCCATCTGCAATACAAGGTTTCAGAAAAATTCATAGATGCTGGGTGGTAGATACACAAAGATTGTATAAGGAGAAGTCAGTGTTGTTCCATTTATCATTTACTTGGACTTCCACAACAGGTTTTTTTATTTCTGATTATTAGCAATAGCATGATTTTAAAACTTGATGTAATGAAAAGGACTGATATGAAGTGACCATTGTTGTAATGATCCCAAAGTATATTTATTAATGCTTGCATTTAAGGATATTTGCTTGCATCTCGATATACTTTGAAAAGTAAGGATAATCTCATAGGCATGCCAGCAATCACTAAGAAGGTTCATAATTTAGGTTCTTGTAGAAAACAGACAGGCATCATTCATGTTATATTATCTTTATCTTCACCTTCATAGCCCATTTCAAGTCAGGAAGATGTACCTGCATGTATTCTGGAGCATTTCTTGGGTCACTACTGGTACTTACATTCTGAAGGAAAAAGCTTTTTCTCCACAAATTCCTCTCTGCTGCAACCTGGAAGTGTTACTATGCTTCTGATGTTTCTGCAGTGCTTTGATGCTTCCCTTCAAAGTTTTCATACAGTCAATTAGGACAGATGGGAACTTCTGCCACTGAAAATATTTTGATCCACTTCACTGAGATATGGAAAAAGCTAAAACGGCTTGTGTAGTCCCAGCCCTGCAGACATTGTTATCCTTACTTCTCTTTTGCAGGAATACATCTACGTCCTCCAACAAAACAAAGCAACAAAACACAAATGGCTGTGAAGTTACATCATCTCTAGATTCAGCCTCATGGTCTTCCACAGATGACTAGACTTTTGGGTATGGAGACTTTCATGCATTCAACATCAATGTGTATGACATGCTCTATTTTAAGGAGGTTTGGAATAAGAGTTTGCTAATGAATAAAACAGTGTCTTCATCTCCACACTCTACAACAATTTTTGTTCTTAAGTGCCACAACACCCTTATATCTCACCATCATAAGGAAGGCACCATCTGTTATGGCACCAGTGAGAGATGAACTTTCCATGTGTTGTTTTCATCAATAGTGTGGCACTCAGAATAGCTATTTTTTGAATCAACATGGTCTTTGAGTCTCTAAAGAGCAGCAAGGCCCTCTGAGACTTTTTCTGTCACTCTACAGATGAAAACAGCATTCTTGTTATAGTAGTCCCTCTTCTGTGCTGCATCAAATTTAACGTGCTTTCTTTTCTCCTGCTGAACATACTTTTCAACATTGTTGCTGATGTCTTCTAACCAGCATGATATTTCTGTAAGGTTCATTGCCCAAAATGTAAGGCAGCAAGGATGGACTTAAATTTCTACATAAAAAGCATTTTATTTTCTACCTATTCAGTCCTATACATCTCCATTCCTGTCCTGTAAAACTGCCCAGAGGACAAAGGATGTTGAGTTTCTGTACATTATGAAGGCCTTTACAGCTAAAGAGGCATTTTCACAATATGAGTCTGACGGAATGTGCAACAGCCCTAAAGCACAGCAGGAAGGATATCTGAGGGTACAAAGCCTTCTGACACAGACCTAGGGGATTGTGGGAACTGTTCTTGGTACAGGGTGTCTGAAACCTTAATCAGACATTGTCTAGACAATCTGGTAAACCATAAGAAAATCATGAACCATGTTAACAGGTAAACAGTGTGTATGGTTATAATGTAATGGTCAAAACCATTTTCTCAGCTTTGGCTTATTTAATGGCATGTACATTGCCTTACTTTCAAACATAGACCAGAAGAATTGACTGTTCAGCTTAGCAAAGAGAAGGTGTAAGAGTGATTTTACCAATGTATATAAATTACTCAAGGGAGGGTGCAAAGCAGCGCATTCAAATGCAGCCAGCATCTTTTCTGTTCCCAGTCACAGGACACAAGGCAAGGGGCACAAATCAAAATATAGGAGGTTGCTTCTGAACACTGGGAAATATTTTTTTCACTGTGAGGGGGTAACTGAGCACTGGCAGAAGTTTCCCAGGGTGCTTGCAGGGTTTCCATTCTGAGACATATTCAAAAATCATCTGGATACAGTCCTGGACACCCTGGTCCAGACGACCCTGCTTGAGCAAGGAGGTTGGCTAAGACAGCATCCAGATGTCCCCAGGCTCCCAACCCCAGGCTTTCTGTGATTCTATGCTTTTGTTCTGTGGAGGGTAGACAAAAGGATATATGTAATTTGTGAACTACATACAAGGGCTTAATGGGTCAGAAATGTCTTGCTAGCTGCATTTTGGTGAACCTTGACCTAAGAAAAAATGTGTCTGTGATGTGTGTTAATCTCCAGAGAAAATTGGATGTAACTGAATATTAATTAAAATAAAAATTCTAAACAAGATATACACCCTATGAAGAGTCATTGATAAAGAAATATACTGCAAGGGACACTTTCCATCTGTTCCACATGTAGTTGCTGAGTTATATACAAAACTAAAAAGTTGAAAACCATTTCTCTTGTCTGTTTTCACACCAGCAAAAATAAAAGGAGAGTGATAAGAAATCAAGTATGTAAAGATGAAAAAAAAGAGAAAAATATCCATACTGGGTAAGAAAATATTTTAAAACTACTGCAGAATAGTTTTCAGCTAACTTCAAAACAATCCATAAAATCAGAGTACATTTGGCTGAGGGGATTTATTTGTTCCATTATTAATAATTGTTTATAGTAACATAACTAATAACACCAAATCCCACTATGCCTAAATGAGAGTAGATTCCTCCTTAAAGAAGAACCTAAACTATTTCAGCAGCTGAATCCCTTGCTTCCTTTATCCCATCCAACACCTCCAACATACAGCTTTTAGAAAGACTTCTCCAATTACTGTGATCCTTTTCCTGGTATTTTACAGAATTATTTAAGATCTCATTCATCACTGTGATTGTTCGTGAACTTGTGCACAGGAATAGTTCAAAGGCATGATTTGCCTAAGTTTTGTTCAATAATCAATTGATGTTCTTTAACCATAGCCAATGCAGTGTAGAAGCTCTTTCCTTTCATGTA
This sequence comes from Cyanoderma ruficeps, assembly GCA_008694505.1. Taxonomy (NCBI): domain Eukaryota; kingdom Metazoa; phylum Chordata; class Aves; order Passeriformes; family Timaliidae; genus Cyanoderma; species Cyanoderma ruficeps. The sequence goes on from VZDJ01007747.1 coordinate 23,371,227, forward strand.
CCCACTTCAGCCTCCAATCCTTGATGAATGCTTTACCAATACTGTCAAGAACATAAGATTTCTTTGCCAGCACAGAATGCAGATCTCTTCTTTAGGTAGTCAGATTTTATCGGTTGTTCAAAAAAACATTTCTACTTCCCTTTGCAGTAGATCTACTGCTTTTTTTATCTGATTGCTGCCAAGATCCAGACAGGAATCATTTATTAGCATATTCTGCAATTCTTGTTCTAGTCCTTACACAGCTCTGCCTCCCAAGTGCTGTTGTTAGCCATATATATGAACCCTTTTCTTTTAAACGAAGAAATTTTTTATTTTTCTGCATACAACCATTTTGGTGGGTCACATGGGTTTAAAACTGACATCAGTAAGAAAATTATATTTCATTGCAATAGTTTTATCAGTACTTAGTTTCACAGTAGTAAAGAACCAAAAATACTTTTAGTTTCATTAAGTATTACCACCGGGAAAATAATGCTGCAAGTTGCTCATTTAAGTGTTCCACTGGCAATGCCTGGGATACTAGCAACTCCCAAGAGTAAATGTGGAGTCTTTGTCCCCAGGATTCTGATTCACTTTCTGGGAGTTTCTATAAAGCATTTTTGTTATTAAGCTGTGTATCACTTTGGCTTAACAACACAGAGAAGTTCATGAGTGCTGTGAATTAGGGAGGGTGTGAATTGTGAGTTTCTTCAGTCCACTGATCTGCTCATCACAAAGGTTAACTTTATGCTCAGAACAGTAAAAAAGAGAGAAGCAGAGAGATCTGAGTTATACCTATGGCAGTCTCCTACTTTTTTACTCTTCTAAATAAACTTACCTTCTTTATCCTCTAAGTTGTAGATGGAGTCTGGGCCCCATGAGTATTCCCCCTAGAACATGTACAATTAATTCCAAAGTAAATTATGGAAAAAATTGTCTCACAGATAATGATAAGAGGCAGAGCAGGTGAGAGGGAAAGGTATCACGTCTCTTGAAGTGTAAACTGATCTCCCCAGATTCTGTAGTTAGGAGGGAAGAGAGAAGTTCCTGTAGAGTGGAGAGCACAACATGTCTAACATGTCTAACATACATGCTCGGAGACTCTCTATTTCAGGAGGCTCTCCATTGGCAGTGCAGAAGTCTGGGAGCAGCTGCAGCTGGGTGAGATGGATAGTTATAGTGAGAATGTCCTCATCTGGAGCCAGTGCAGAGTAAATCACATGCTGTAAATTCAGTCTGTCTCTAATTTATTGTGAACCAGCTTTTCAATGGACAAGTCATCCATGGCTGAAACGGAAACTGTGCACATGTTCTTTTGCAGACAATGCTGCAATGTTAAACCAAGCTACACTTTTCATCCACAGATTTCAAGGAATTCACAAAAAAAGATGAACACAAGTACTCTTTCAGAAACCAAGACAACAAGTGATACAAACACTAGTCATTCAGAAATTCTGTTGGAGACCTGGTACAACCTTAAAATCTCTGGATTTCCAGCCAAGATTTATTGTGATTATTCAGCTAACTTATTGTAACAAGGAAAACTAAGCAACACTTTACAGCATTTACTCCTTTAGAGAAAATTACATTACAAATATAGTTACAGATGGATGTATGCTCTATGTTACTAGTACTGGCCACATGAAAACTCAGAGGAGATTCTGATATATGATGAATTTCTTTACCTACATTTTTATACTACATTCCTAGTATCTGAGAGCATTAATCACCAGTAAGGGATCAGGACTGGCCGATTTATAGAAAAAAGTTTCAAAATAATAAAAATAGATTAACATTTGCACAGGACAATCTTTTAAACATAACTAAATTCCAATTAGATTTTCAGAATCCAACCAATGTGAATCCAAAACTCAAAAAAAATTTATACATGTGTATGCAAAAACCATGGTTCATTTGGTTGCTGCAGTAGGCAATTTACAGTAAAATAAAAGTGTCCTTTCGGTATCAGACATGCATATAACAAAATAATGCCTTACTTTATACCCACTGAAACTTTGTTCAAGAATTCAGTAGCGTATGGAGTCACTAAAGTGCTGAAGCTGAAGACCTAAATAGGCAAGAAGGAGAGAACAGTGCAGCAATAAAACCTTTCCTTCCATCAGTTGCTTGTCAGTGTTATGCTGCTGTAACAATGACCAATGATGGCTTTGAAACTTTCACACACTGCTCTTATAATGTGCTACACTAAATCACAATGTAGGAACTGAAGGACTGCAGAGAAGGTACAACGTGATAGCACCGACATCGTATATTAACTTCTGAAATGGCACAGCACTCTCCTCTTATCAGAATGCCGCTAGCATTTGCATATTCTCCTGTTAGAAAGTTAATGTCACAAAGAGAAAAATCCTGGAAAGTTTCCTGAACCATTTTGCTTTCTTGCCTTCCTTCCCTTTCCCAGACTGAATGTGTGGATATGCATGTTGAATCCCAAGTCTCTCAGGTGCTCTTCTCCTGGCAGGACGACTCCAAAAATTGGCTAGGAACTCTGAGCATTTTCTTTTCCCTGCTGTTAGCCTCTAGCACTGCATTGAAGCAGGGTTTGTGAGAAGCTCCCACTCTCTGTGCTTGCTACTACATCAAATGAAAACCACTGACCTTGAAAACTGAACCCAGCACAGTTGTCACAGCACAGACAGTCCTGCCAATTTCTTTGTGTTCCTCACGCGCACCCCTCAGGATAGGTTGTGGCCTTCTGTGTATGCCAGATACAGCTCTTCAGCTCCACTTGGACTATGGGCACTACATACCTGCACATTATATCCAAGAACCTGTCCTTTCCTTCCTTGTGACCTTTCACTATGAGCCTTCATGCAATAAAAACTCCTGTTGCAAGAAGAACTCTGCAGGACAGATCCTGTTAAATAAGCCTGGAGGCACAAAGGAGAAAACCTTGGTCTGAATGGTAGCTGTTGATGAGGTCCCACTGCAATCAGTACCCTGACTGCTGGGAAGGTTGGAAGTACCTCTGGAGCCAAGAAGCGTAGGCTGGAAATTAATGGTTTTAAAAATGGAAAAGAACAGGCTTAATTTTTACTAATTATCAGGCATCTTATGACCACTCTGCTGGAAAGAGGGATGTTTCCAACATCTCCCTGCTTTAATATCTCAGTGTCAGTGCCTGCACAGGGCTCTTGTCAGAGAAAACAACTGAAGTACATTCTTCAGGTCAGTACAAGCTTGAATTAAGTGACTGCAGCTCCACAGACACATCGTCTTCCTTACTGTTGTTCAATATGACCAACAAATCCCATAAGACCTAAACAATTAGCCACAGGATTTCTGAATACTTTATTTTATGGCACCTTATGAGCACATCTATTACTGTGTGAATGTAATAGTAAAAAATAGCAAGATGTCATAAAAAAATTTGGAGACAAATGTAATAATTATTATTCTTCTCAAGTTATTTTCCGTATTATAGTACATCACTGTTTCTGAATCACTAAGCTGCCCTCTTATATACCAGTACTTGATAAATGATAGGTAATTCCCTCTTATGCTTGCTAGTTTTCCACTAAGCCAAAAGAAAATCTTCACCCCTGACCCTGACATATCCCCAGCCACAGTTCTGTAAACTATTCTGCTCATCCTCTTCCACGCCGAGCACAGGTGTCAAAGATTGGAAGCACACTAGCTCCATCTGCTGAAACTCCTTCTGCAGAGCTTTACACAGATACCTGGGTTAAATAAGAGATTTATTCTCATCATCCAGCTGATACAGAGAGATGATTACTGAAAGGAGATAAGATTGCAATGAAAGTTCCTTTGTCAAAGCTGACTCAATAAAAACATAATATATTCATTGTCTCAAAATCTACTTTGTAGAAATGCAGTTCTTCACAGTTAGAATAAACAGCTTCATTACAAAAATGAATCCTAGTCTTTCAATTTCCTGATTTTGCTCTCTTCCATTTATGTCAACACTCTAATTACTATGCAATTTTTAATCAGATTTAAAAGATTTGAATCACAAAACTAACCTTTATATTGTGATCATGTAGGGGCAGGCTGAATTAAACTTTGATTCAGAAGATTGTCTTTTTAATGTAAGATAGATTTCACATCAAAATTAATAGTTTTCTTGTTATTCATGAAAAATTTGTAAATTGACTGAAAAGGAAAAATAAATGACAATTTTTCCCCTCCTATCTCTACCAGAGAAAATGATCTGAAGTTCTCTTAGGATGGGAACTATGAATAGAAATCACCAAAATCTTTATTTTTGCAGTTTATATCAAGAAAAATCAGGGAGGGAAACACAAGAAAATAATGAAAAAATATATATTAAAAAAACCCACAACAAAATAAAGAATTCCTTCTTAGGAGACTTCTGGTTGGTATGTAGCCACTAATTAATGTGACACTGTAGCCAGTTCAAGAGCTAGAGCACCAGAAATGAGGCAAGCATTTTTCTTACTGATAAGTCCTTACAGTTTGCAGAAATGCTAAACAATAACTGTTGCCCACTTTAAAGTAAACTTTAAAAGACCAGACAAAAAGCCAGGATAGTTTAAATCCTAAAGAACAGCTTTCAAGTTCTCTAAATCACAGCATGAATCCACTGGAAGATACCTCAGTCAGGTAGAACAACCCTACTGACATAATGTTTTCACATGCAATTGTTAATGAAACAAGCTCTGCAATAGTCTCTCTGTGAACAAGGCCTCAAGATCCAGTTCAAGTGTGGAAAAACTGAGAGTTGTCAAGACCAGGAAACTACTGGATGGTGCAAATCAGTCCTGTGGTGTGGGTGTTACCCAAGTCCTGGCTGATTTCTGCCCCCAAGGGCAGCAAGAAGGATGAAAACAGCTATAGACCTACAGTGGGGGGAAAAAAAAGTGACAACCACAAAGGCAAAGGAAATAGCATGTACACAAAAACTGAATAGCAAAGTTCTGCTTTACTTCTGAGCCGCACACCCTTAACCGCAGACTCTTTTGATGCAGATTTCCAAAGCTTCCGCCTTGCTTAGGTACATGAAGGGCTTTGTTGTGGCATCATTTCACTGGTGTATCTGGACTCACAGAGGTTATTAATATTAAACACACCCCACATGTAGGATTGCCTTATTAGCTCCTGCTGTACTTACTCAGGCTTCTAATTATCAAGATCTGTGTTTAGTGTCTTTGCTTTTAGCTGCGAGGGTTGTGTCCCATAAGAGGTGATGAGAAACTTCTCCCTGTGCTTGATCTTCTGGACCAAGTTTTAAGTAGCTGTTTGTAATTTTTTGTAACCTTTTTTCTCCCTTTTTTTTTTTCTTTTTGAAGTGTGTTCTAGTGAAGTGTTTGCTATTCTGTGAAGAAAAGTCCAGAAGAAACTTTTTACAGATATTGACTTAACTGTCTCTGGTACTACATGCATACTTGTCACACCCCAGCTGTTAATCTGGTGGAAAATCTAGGGCATTCAGTTACACACTTACTTAGCATATTTTACTTAGCCATTGTGCTAATTCTAATACCAAGCAAGCTGCATCTAGGGTGGTGATGAAGCTTCTCAGTAACCTCTGGGTGTTTCCTTTCACGAATATCTCCTATTTAAGATAGAACAAAATTCCACACAGTCGGAGAGACAGCCACTCCTGAAAACCCAATATGGGTCCCTTAGGGTGCAATTTAGGAAAAGGGACATAAAACAAAACAAAACAAAAAATACTGTCAACCAGACATGAAAAAAACCACAGTAAGTGCCTTAAATATTCCCTTTACAACTAGACCTTTCTAAGGTTCATATGTAACATCCAAAGTATCTCCCATCTTCCATGATTTCAAAGGTGACAACAGTCTCACATCATTACCAAAGGGACTGATTTCACTCAGAAATCGGTTCTGAGCTCTGAGGTGTCCCAAAGGTACAATGTAATTACTCTGCCATATTCCACAGCCTGCAGAGGTTATACCCATCCCACACACCAGCAGGACAGTGAGCTGAGAGTGAGCTTTATGTCACTTATGGGAAGATAGACATGGATTAAAAAAAAAGAAAGAGAGAAAGGGAAAGCAAAGAAATTAGAGCATTATGTAGGCTCTGTTAAGAGAAGTGGTTTATTTTGTTTCTGTCTCTGCTTGTTTTTGACAGTGTTCAAGCTATATGTAGGTTACCAGGGTATAAAGGGTTTGCTTGGTCTGCTTATTTAAGTAGAACAAGCTTTTTGTCAGATAAAAATAAAGCTATCCAAGCAGTGTGGTCCAGTTGTTCATTTTACGTTTTACCTTGAGCATTCTTTTGTGTTTCTCTATTGTGTACATTTATATCCTAGGCCTTACCAGGCATTTTTGTGGTCTTTATGTACTTGAAGTTTTCTGTATTATTGGTAGAATTTCTTCAGTAATGATATATAAAGGCATAGCCTTTTAGGGTAGGGCAGACAAGCTCGAGCCAGTCCACCGTTGTCTCCCCAACCTCATTAAAATTATGACTAAAATATATAAAAGTAAGAATTCTGCTGGAAATGAAAATTATTACCATTTCCCTAGAATATTGTTTTTTAAAAAACACATAAAAGTGGGTCTGGTTTAAGACTTATATTTTCAAAATGGAGGAAAATCATATTTAGAAGACTACTTAGATCAACACTGAAGTCAAGGCAACAGTTTGGGTAGTGTGGGAAATTAGTATCTGGAAAATGCATGTAGAAGGAGAAAAAAGCCATGGAATCAATAAAGCTTATGAGCAATCAAATTGCTGTGAATGAATAATCAAAGCTAAAGATCTTGATGAAAAAAAGAAAATTCATATCTATACTAAAGAGAACTAAGGTTTCTAAAAAGGAGTTAAAAAAAAATGGTAAGAAAAATAAAAAGCCAGAAACTTAAGAAAGAGAGAGCATAGCCAATCATGGACATGGAAGTGCAGATGTATTTGCAAGTAACCTCTTGGAATTTTTTCTTTAATGTTTCTGTTTTTTCTTTTGGTAGTATTTTCTGCTTCTATGTGAAGAATGTATAATGTATAATGCTTTTGTCGATTAAACCAAAATTTTTAGTATTTTAGTAAATATGAAAATCAGCATTTGAGCAAGGTTTTAGTATTAGAAACCAAGAGCAGGCTTCAAAGGAATTAAGGACCTGGTACATACCCCTAATAAAAAAACAACTCCACATAAGCACTCATGTGATGCAGCACTAAAAAGAGCTGGCAGTCACTTGATACTTAAATTAGCAATAGGTGTATGAGAAATGAATTTATTTTTAGCTATGCCAAGACTGACATCAATATTGCGAAACTGTGTATAGTTTAAACGTCTGCATAGTAAAAAGGTATCTAGGAAATCTCTAGATGAAAGAAACATAAATGATTTAAAGGCTGGAGGAATTGCCTTGCAGTGAAGAGTTTGAGAGCCCAATCTGTTCAGCCCAAAAAGAGGGGCTTGAGAAGTGGCTTGGTTACAGCTTGCAAGTGCCTTCACAGTAATAAATTATGCATTAAGAAGATATTTAATATGGTAGGGTCATAATAAGAACATATGGACAGAAAGTAATGCCAGACACTTCTGGCATGATACTTTTTCCGCAATGGAGATGATTAATCATTATAGGGAATCTTAAGGGAAATGGTGAATTTTTAATTGTTTCATGTCTTTGTATGAAGATTAAATGCCTCTCCTGGAGATATAAATTTGTTAAATGCAACCTGCTTGCTGTCAAGTAGGTGAAAGAAAATTATTCATGATTCTGTAAAGTCAATAAATCCTGGAGATCTATACACTAGGACAAGACCTATGCAATGTCTCAAAGGCACAGAATTCTTTCTGTATTGCAAATGTAACTGTTTTCTATCCTGAAACTATTAACCTACATGGAAGGATGTATTTGGCTATACTCATCCTTCTTTGGGGAAGTCCAAGATGATAACTGTTCACATGCAGTACCAATGTAACACTTTGTGTTAGAATGAAGCACCCTTTTTCATTCGTGATTCTCTAACTCTCCATTTATCATAACAGAACAAGTTTTCTAAGTTATTCTATCTCAAACTTTCAGTTTGGAGTTTTAGTTGTCTTGAACCTCAACAGATGGAGATAGATCACAAAAAAAGAAATATCTTCATAGCTAGTCACATGAATTTTATGATGAGTTATGAACTCTGCCTTACAACAGTCATTTTTACATGTGCACTTTTTGTGTGTGTTTCTTTCGTTTCACAGTGAAGCCCTATTCTAGGATTGCTGCAGTAACCAAGAACTATTCTCCCTCAAGACCTCTGGATTCTGAAGATGAAGAAGTTAGCACTATTCATTTGCATTTTCAAGTCATCTGGAGTTGCAGTAGATACACTTGATTGGTTGTGTATTCATAATCCGTCTTCAAATGCTGATCTTTACGTCTTGTTACTATGGAGTAAGGGTAATAAAATTTATTTCCTGTATGGATTCTGTCTTAATGGACAGTATTCTCTAAAACACTCCAGAGAGCTTCATGAGAAGTATCTTCACAGTACCTTTGGCACTGCACAAGCTAACACAGACAAGAAACGCTGGTGGTTGAACTCAATACAAGGTAACTGACACCAATAAAAACAGTCAACGTCCTTCAGAGCACCACTAGCAAAAACTCACAGAAAGGAAGGAGAAAACTAGAAGACTGTTTCTCTGACAGTAAGAGGAAGAATATAAACCTTCTAATGTGACATTTGTTCATTAATTGATGCAGTGTTCAACCCATTTCCATCTATGTGAAAGTGGTAGACTATTCAGACCAGCTTGCAATGGGCAGAGTGCCTCTGGTGTCTTCCCTGAACTCTGTGAAGAATTAAAAATGTTATATATGTGGGCTGGGCTGCAGTATATCTGATTTCATTTGAGATAAGGGGAACAAGAGAGTCCAGGGAAGAAAAGTAAGCAGACTCATCTGGATGAGAGGATTAAGGCCCTGAAAATAGTGGTCATAAAGCTATACAGTAAAAGAGAAAGTGTGTTTTGGAAATGGCTTGGAGAAGGGGAGATTGAGTCAGGTATAAAGCTATGTGCTTCCCAGAAAAAGGGACAAAAAATCCTGAGTGTGTAATTTTGAAAGGAAAACATTAGAGTGTTCTGGAGATATGAGATATTGGGAATATACAGAACAGCCTCTTTTTAAAGATTTGCTAGTATGAAGTGCTGGTGCTATGGCTCAGTTAACTGAAAAAGACAACTTTTTATTTTTCCTTGCATGCATAAAACAAGAAAGTAGCTGCCCGGGGGAAAACCAGTGGATTCTTAGTTCTGCCTGCTGCAAGCAAAGCTTCATTGGCTAATTGGGCTTCTGAGGATGTGAAACACACCAGTGGGAAATTACACTATGACAATCATGCTGCAGGAACACAGCCAGCTCTGAAACATCTGTCTTTTCCCAAATTTTGCCGAAGCCTATTAAATTCCCTCATAACCAGCTGGTCCCAATGTGACCACACACTGACTCAATCAATGCATGCTGACCTTTTCATGCTGTGGCAAGGCAGTTTTCATTTCCACCCCTCTCACACAACTTGCACAGCAATATCAGTCCTGCTCATGTGGATTTCCTTCACTGAAATGCTATTGCCTCCAGTGTAACACCAAAGCTGTGCTCAAATTGTCTTCTGCCTTCCTTTGTGCTTTATTATGTGACCCAGATAACTTACTGTACACTGCTGAAAATACCTGGTTCTTCCTGTGTTGAGTTATGGTTGTCATATATTCCTGTTAGTGTCCCCAATAAAATGCTAGATGGGAAGCACTTTCCCAGTGCTCAGTGCCAGCAATGCCTTGATTTTAAAATCAGTCCCTAGTACATGCACCCTTCTACTCACAAAAACAAGGGCAGGACTGACTGACCAATCCTAGCCTAAACACCATTTTTCACTTCAGGTGCCCTTCTGTGGTTTTTTTTTGTATTTCTGCTGGTTAAGGTCCCTTGCCCTTTGGCTTGCTGTCTTTTCAAAGGCATGTAAAAATCATTTGCAAAGGTGCTGCCAGTCATTTTATGTCCTATCAGACTACAAAATAATCAGTATAATGGCTCTGTTGTCTTTCTGCTCCCATGCATCAATCATGATCACACCGTACAGAACATCTTATAGCATGGTAATATTCAATAAGATCATAGACTTACATGGATGAAGTTGTTAACAAAAATGCAAGAATTATAGTCTGGCAAGAGTTGAAACTGTTAAAGGAAAAATGCCCTCCAAGTCATCCCTAAGGACCAGCAGGTTTTATACCCAACATGTTTTTCCTACTCAATGGTGTTTCTATGGGAATTGCAGCAGCCCAGTGTGCCAATTATATGACAGTATACAGTACTTTTTCTCTTTGAAGGGCTGTGGCTGACCAGACCAGAGTTTGGTGATGGAGGAAGGGGAAAAAGGGAACACGAGTAGCAATACTGGTTGAAATTAAGAACAGAAACAGCTTTTTTCCTCCATATAGGAGGGCTCAAAATCTTTGTATGCCCCAAGCTGAGTACTATCAAAACATTTATCTGATATGAATTTATCTTCATTGCCAGCCGAAAACTGCAGTAGCAGGATTTGTTTTTACAGGGGGAAAATAAAAATTATCATAAATATGTTATTCCATACAAGCACATTTTATTTTACCTTTTCATCTGTGGTTCATAATATCATCAGTGATCAATATATTTCAATGCTTTCTCTGTTTACAATAATTATTTTTTATAGAGATACAGTTCTACCTTGATAACTTCCTACATGAACTCATACACTTCTTTATAATCTAGCACATCTTTCCCAGAATACAGAAATGCCCTGTAAGGACAATGTTCTAGTTTGGTTGTGTTTCAGACACAAGTCTGGAGGCAAAATAATCTCTATCTTACCATGTCATGATCAGTCTTGTTTATTGAACTCTTAGAGGGGCTGTAAGACCTCAGAAAAAATGGTAAGATCATACAAATATAACGTTATCTGTAAACATTCTAGTTATTTATTGCACTTCCTCAAAAAAATATACTTAACATGAATTGTAAGGGATGATTCGGTGCCCTAAAGAGGAGGCACTCTAAATATGAGAATGATGATGCATATCAAAGCACTGAAGGGAAGGCCTAAAGAGGCCCATATGGTTGCCCATAGTGTAATTTTTTTTATATCTGTATTTATACTTTTAGATGCTATACCAATAGTATATCCATTATATGTATATATAATATATATTATATAAATATAATGTTATAATAATTATAAATATAATATATACTATATAATATATTATATTTTATATAAAAATAATATATATATTTTTTATATATATATATATATTAGACTATAATTAACATACCCATGTCCTACTCAAGATATCTTGAGACATGGTTTTATTTTGGAAAAAATTATATGCATATATTTACAGTTGTCCAAACACTGTAGATTCACTCTCACATTTTCAAACCTGTTTACATTATCCAAACGGTCATGAGTATTTAAAAATTTACTTTAGTGCATTTTTGCTAGCCTAAATGCAGTATTATTTTCATGGGTCGGAAGAGAAAACACCACAAGAATTTAGCTGTTTGTTTTTCTGGGTTGGAAAAGGTTGACTCACTGAAGAAGACTATTTCTTTGAAGCAGATTCTTTTAAGCTATGGCTTAAAGACATTAGAGCAAAAGAAGTTCCCTTTTGAGTTTGTTCATTATTTATCCCTTTAATCTCAGCCAAGGGTGTCTCTCTTTCTGTGTAACTGCTCATGAATGAAAGTCCTCAACTACTGCTGATGCTCACCAGACTTCTCCTTGTCCACTGGTTTGGATTGTCTCAGTGTAATGTATTTCCTGTGAAAAAGAGCAGCCCCCTTCCACAGGTAGCTAATTACTCTTGAGACAACATATACCACTGTCCCAGAGCTGGAGGATTTGTCCTCCACTTTTAACCTTATAGTGTCCTGAAGATTTTTGGAAACTACAGATTCTCTTTCTTATTCAAACAGAAATTGTTTCTCTTATTTCTCTGTGCCTTTTTTCTTATGATTCATTTTTGATCAAAGTGACACAAGCTTTCTGAGCAACAGAATAGGGAAGCAGGGAATTGTGCTGCCAGAGGAGAAAGCAGCAGGCAAGTAAACAGATCTTTGCCTCTTACATCATGGTACACAGATTTAGCCCTCAAGAAGCAAGAGCAGCTTTGGGAAAAGCAATGACAAATTTGCCATCATGATGAAAGAGAGCTTGAAGACAAACTTACAGAGCTGAATTGCTTGGGACAGAAACAACCGGGACTGCAGAAAACACTCTTGAACAACAAGCAAATTCAGCCAGTTTCTTACAGATTTTTTACTCTTGTGCATTTTTTATTGTCAGAAAAGACAAAAATATGACAAAAGTGTACTGTAACACTGTGTAAGAACATGTCCATAATATCATTAGATGTCTCAGTGTGACCACAAATTTTGCCCAATGTGTGAGCAATATAGTCATTAAGGAGCTTTCTAACCATTTTGAATTGCTTCTGGTATCTGTAAAACTCTTGACAATAAAATGTTTTCAGGAAAGAAGTTCACTGATAATATACAACATTTCCCTCATGAACATCTACCTAGTCTGCTGGGTTCTCATTTACAGCAATACTAGGAAGAATATTTTCCTCTGCTGTCCTCCAGGTGCTGTTTTCATTGAAGTTGTGGTATCACTGTTTCCTTGTATACTGTTGGCAATATTTCTTCTAATCCCTGCGGTTCACTGCCAGAACTACAAGCCATGTGTTTCATACTTCCAGAAATGGCTGTCGTGATGTGAATGTTGGCAGCACAAACCATACAATGGAGTTTTTTACTGTATCTCAACCTACACACAACTTTGTGCTTTCCAAGCGAGGAAAATCGAACATGAGGCACTCATAAGAAACGGCGCAGATTTAAAAGAGACATTAATCTCCATCCTGCTAAAGACAGGTTCTTTCCTACCTTTTTTCCACCTTAATAATTCAGAACAGTGGTGGGAAAGCAAAGGGGAGCACTTCAGTTCTGTTACATCCTCACTTTGGACCTTTCTGAAAAGTGCTTCAAGAAATCCTTTAAGAGGTGTTCAAGCTAAAGGCACTCAACAGCTCTGCCAATAAGTCTGGATTTTCCAAAAGACTAAAGAAGTGAGAAGGGAAGGGCAGCCTCAGCTTTGAGATTTGAGAATTTATTAGATGAGGGAGTTATTATTTCTCCCTTTCTTCAAGCCTCTAAACTTATGTGATATATTTGAAATAATCATTTCAGTTCTAAAATGAAATCTCATCTTTTGGAATTAGTATAAATATGGTCTCCTTTTTACTGTGAACAATCAGTCTTTTGTATTGCCCTATTGGTAAAATCCTGTTTATTTGTTTGGGTTTTTTTTTAGTTCAAGATGAGAAAAAGTACACTTTGCTTGTAATTCCTGCTTATTTCACTATGCTTCAAGGATTTAGCAATTGACAAATTATTTATTTTCATTCCCTGATTCTTACTATGTTGTCTGTGAGGATTGAAAACCAGCCAAATCTCCAATATATTATGAAACATTATTTTTGATTTCTAGGTTGGTAATAAATATGTGCCAAAGTTGACAAGGTACCTTAAAAATTGAGACTAGCATTAGTTTCTTTTGACAGACAATAATTTGTTTGCCTTCCACAGACATCATGACTTGCTGACATAATGGCTCCAGTGTGTGTCGTATTGCAGAGGTTACATAGTTCCCCTGTGTCCCATTTCAGTTTGATATACTGGGTAATGTAATAGGCCAGGGCCTGATGTAAATTCAGGTGCTATGGCCATGTGAGACAAGAGGTGTGAAAGATTTAAGCAGAAAGTATTTTCTTCCAAGAAAATACATGCAAATATTTAGGGACAAGTAATGTTACAATTATTTGCATAGCTTTGGCGTCTGAGCTATTGCACTGGATCACCAGGAACCCTCTCAAAGGGGATTTCTTCCACTGCATCATTAAAATTCAGCCAGCTAATCCAGTTTGTGATCTCTTGTGACATATGATATGCACTTAGAGCTTAGAGCAGATGAAATTAGAGCGAGCAAGCCCCTAAATTAAGAGAGGTGGAACCAACGTCTACTTTTCATCAGAAACTTAAAATCCAAAGGAAATTGTAGCGGTGCATGATTCGGGTTTTTCCAATATTCTGTGTTTGTAATGGTTCTGTCCCAATCCCCCCCCTTAAACCCCCCTGATGGTGTGGGCCTTGAACTTCTCTGTGTCAATCACCCTGCTAGAGTTAGAAGATTCTGGGGATGAAGCCCCTGATTTGTCAAAGTAATTTAGATGCCACCTACATCTATTGTCTTTATAATGTACCTTACTAGCAATTGCTCCCGGGCCCTTTCCTGCCCAAAAGACACCCCTGGGTACTTAAGGTGAGCCCAGAGGTGTTTCCACTCTCTTGCACCTGGGATCTGGGACCCTCTCTGCCTTCCATCTGCCCTTGAGGGGTTTCCTGGAGAAATAAACCATCTAAAACCCAGCGAGAGCCGCTCTTTCTTCCACGCCGACTATCACGCTTCAGCCTGAGATCCAGGACCAGCAAACCTCTGACATATAGAATCCCGTGGCGAGCTAGCCGGTGAAGCAGCCCCGAAAAGCGGAATTCTATAGGAAACCATTACAAAACAGGAATGGTTTCACTGCCTGTTCAGTCCTGCTCATCACACTTTTCATTTGCAACAATCTCCATCTTACTTATATTATGTATATGGTTACATAATTTAACATGATTAGAGAAATGCAGCGACAACTTTTGGCTAGTCATTCTCCCTCAAATGTATCTCTACTTTCCTTAGAAATAAATAACACTTCTGCCCCTTAGTTTGTAATGCAAATTACCTTAGGATTGCTTTAAAAGCCTTTCAACATCACTTGTCCTGTGCCAGAATTTCTGTTGCATTCAATCCAGAAGACATGTGATCTTTGCATGATTACTGTGTGCAGGCTGTCATTTTCCAGCAATATTTTTTCAGGATTACATGACCTTTTCCCATGAAGTTAAAATAGACCTACAAATAACTACCTCCAGATCAAATAACTTTGAAGGCACCTAGGCAACATTTCTGCCCAGTCTGTCTTATCTACAGCTATTACTGTGTGGAGTCTCAAATCCTTTCTCTTGTTAAAGAACTCAGTGATGCCGAAAACCCATTCTAAAACTGCATTTCCAAGTTCAGCTTCTGTAGATCTCTTACAGTAAAACAAAGTTTGCAGCAGAAGGTACAGTGCTAAAAATTCTAAACTTGCTACAATATTTTTTTCCCATTACAAGCCTTACAGTCTTACTGTCTATTCTGGTTTGGCTAAGAGACTACTTCTAGTTTAGGAATATTCTACTCAGTCCTTTTCCTCCCCAGGAACAAAAATAAAAATGCATAAATTAAGTTATATTAAGGAGAAAAAACATGGCTTCTGGTGTAGTTATTATGGATGTCTTTGTACAGGGTGGTGATTTGTTCCAATATCGTAGGACAGAAAGAAAAAACTGACAGCAATGTCATAATTTCACAGCAGGAGCATTCACAGTTAATATTAGAATGCAACTCAACTTCATTGTTTTTCATTACAGGCAACATGAAACCACCATGTCATCAGAGATGTGACTTTTTTAGTGCAGTTGCATATCAAAGCTACTGAAATGCCATTTTGGAGAATGCTCTTAGTTTCAATGAGCATTTAACATGATCACTGACTCTGGACTGAGGCAGAAATTTCCATTTGTTATAAGGCTGTGATAAATTTAATCAGGGTAATCTTCCCTGTCATTAAAAAATTAATTCATTCTAATGGAAAGAAAAAATTCATCCTCACTTACACAAGGAGCCTGTGATGCCAGTAATGCTTTGCACCAAAGGAACCATTTCGCTACTCAAATCATTAGGAATTTAACTGTTGCATAATGTAACTTTGATACAGGACACAAAAGTTTTGCTTATTTAATTATCTTAGATGGATTACTGACACCGTAGAAATTAGAAGCAAATCAAGGTTACCCAAAGGAAACTGGTCAAGAAGCCAATGCCAAAACCAACTTTCACTGTGTACTTGTACTTCAGAGGGACACTATTCAGATTAGCAAGATTGACTTGGATTGTCTCGTAGTTTCCTTCCAGAACAAAAAATAGTCCAGAAAACAACAAATTAGGCAAGATCACATCATTTCATATCATTCCCTATCCAAGGAGTAATGAGTCTGAGGTTAACCTGCCCCAGCACAGACCAGAAAGGTTCTTTGCATTTTCTCTCAAAAAGGGCCAACCCAGGTCCCTGTGAAATCTTCAAGGTTCTTTGGTATAAAAGAAAGAAAATTACTGAAGAATATCCATAATAGAAAGAAAACCTAAGAAGAAAGCAGACACAGTAAAATGTAGCAAGGAGCCTTCCAGAACTTTAGAGACAAAAGTGTAAAGCCTGTGTAACGCTGTTAGGTTGTGTCACTGAGAACATACTGGAAGAGAAAGCATTCAATTTGTCATTGAGATGAGATACATATGGGCAAGAGAAAACAAAGGTTGTGAAGAGCCCGTCCTTTGTACAGTGACTGAAATGCTGGAAAACTACCAGATAAATATATGGAAAATGTTTGAAATGACAATGTTTTTGTTACTCTTAAATGACTGGTGTGAACTTAAGCATTTTTGGGGGGACTTTTATTTGTGGATATTTTAAGGATATATGAAAAAAAAAACAAAACCTGAATACACAGCTTAAGTTTCTTCTGGGCAAGTTGGGGGTTTTTTGTTTGGTTGGTTTTTTTTAAATTTTTCTTAACAGGCTAAATTTCATTAATTTAGGAGCTGAGTTGGTATATCTCTTTCATCTGGAAGAACTGGCATTTAAACATTTCTAGGTGGAAGGTTATTGGAGAGCACTAGAGGTACATGGCTGAGCATGGGACCTTGTGACAAGGATTGTCCTCCAGTGTCCACGAATGCATATGGTCTAGGATAAATAACTCTGGTGTTCTTGCAGCAAATAAAGTAACTGCTAGATATCTTTTATGTGATAAATATAAACACCGCTACTGATTAAATATATATTTTGTATAGATAAAAATGTTCCTCTGCATATTTCTTTCTGAAATTAAGTGATTACTGAGAAAATGGGACTGAAGATATACAAACTCTCATTCTAAACAGAGTACTTCAGATTGCTTTTTATTTTTATTTTCAGATGTCAATGGAAGATTTTTTTTCTTATTTCAAGTTCTTTTATGAGCTGTAGGTCCATCCACATTTACTAGTAGGAATTTCTAAGCTTAAATAGAGGGTATAAAGTAAAATGCTAAAAGAAAATACTTCAAAACTTTAAAAAAAGAATCAAGGTAATCATGTTTGGGTTGGGTAACATGACAGGTAGTTAAGTTTATTTTGTGAAACACAGAAACCTTGCCTAAGATTTGCCATGTTTTCCCAGATATGGCACAGATTTTGGCCATTTCACAAAGGCACATTAGAAGAGGTGTTAATATGTGCTACAGCATCCAAAACACACTCACAGTGGGCTGCAGAAGGTGTGGTTGCATGTAAGGCATGACACAATACCCAAAACCTCTGCGGAAGTGCTACAGTCTTTCCCCAAGCCTTGCACAGGACTGAAAGTGCTAGTGGAGAATGTGAACTAGTCTGCTCCAGTAGAGTCTAAAGCAACTCATAAGTATTGTGCAAGGAAAAGGTTCTTCCACTTGAGGCCCACTTCTGAGAATTTTGCAATAAAAATGAGAATGCCATATGGCATTGTAAGAGTAGCATAACCAGTTGCTGAGTACAATTATACAAATGTTCAAGTTATTTTCTTCCGAAACAAAGGAAAGAAAAAATGGGGCTTTACTTTTCTAAGTTTTGGGTTTAACTATGTGAGGGCTTAGGCCATAACTGATGTCCCTTGTAGTAAATACAATGCTTCCAGTTTTTCATAATCTTCCTTCAAATGAAAGCAAACATTATGAGCAGATTACGCAGACAACAAGTTCTAGAACAAAAGTGCATGAGAGTAGAAAGCTAAAATGTAGTTAGTTAATAAATTTTTATTTGGTTAATTTCATTTAATAGAAAAATGAATAAACTATTTCATCTCTGAAAGGTGGTAGATGTTTTTCTTTCAACGAGATAAAGTATCCAGCCAATGTACGTGTCATCATTAAGTTCTTTCCCTTGCAATCAAGGTAATAGTTGTCCTTCATGGATAAGATGCATTTTCTAGTATTTGGTCAATAGAAAATGCACTGAAAAATTCTCACAATTCTCTGTGAAATGACAAAATATTGGCAGTCACAAAATCTATCACAAGTGCAATGCTCAAAATCGAAAATTTTTTCAAAAAATTGTGGCAGCCTCTATTATTATGAAAGTAAATCTTTGCTTCTGTAGGCATAGTCTGATCCTTTTGTACTGTCACATAAAAACACTCAGAATATAATGGCTACTGAAGATAATAACAGGTATTTCATGTCATAGAATCAAATACTGATAAAGATAAAAAAAGTTATCAAACTTTCTACTATCATGTCACTGTTGACATCTATCCATAATAAATAATGATGATAAGGAGAATCTGCTGCTTCATACTAGGAACAAATTTGCAACAAAACAATAAAATTTTTATGTACTTTGCAACACGTTTGATTTTTTCTACACAATTAGATATTAAAAGTTAAAACATGTGTGATACCTACGTTTAACATTTAACTATTTTTAGGTGTCTAATAACATCAATAGAGGAAGGAAAGAAGGAAAGTTAGAGACTTAGGTGTTCAGGTATAAAGCTTTTGGAAAAACTTTATACTTATGAAAGATAAATACTTCAAAGAAAATGTTTTTAGGGATAGAAGACTTAGTGTATTCCAATTTCTGCCTGATAGCATCTACATAAATCTAGGCATCAATAAAATTGTTTTTGTCTGGAGATTTAGATTCTGTGCCTCTGAGGCAAGCTGGGATGTTAAAACAGGGATGTTAAATCTGATTTACCAGTCAGAATTGTTGTGCTGATCTTCTCTGTTTATGAAATACTTTCAGATTCATAGCCAAGTAGTCTTTTATCAGTTTGTAATTATTATTGTCATTATCAATATGAAATGCCATGTTAGGAAAAAAGTGTTTCAGGGATTAAGTATAACTTGGAAAAAAACAAAACTCACTCTGAAGTTAAACTGAAAAGATACTGTCTGCTTTGGCTTTATGCTTTATGTCTGCTTTATTCTCTGTAGGTGTATTAGATGAAGATAGTTGGTTACAGTAGGTTAATAGCCCCCCTGGGGTGGCTGCCAGGAGATCTGAAGGACGAAGCTGACACCAGTTGAGGATTTAGGAGAGAAGGGTGGGAAAAACTATCTCTATTAAGCAGGACAGATAAACAGTTTGAAGGAGAGGGGATGCAGAGGGTGATCTGGGATCAAATTCTAAAACCAAGTTATGATATAGCAAGGTGCTGTGGACCATAATTCATAGTACAACAAAGACAGAAGATAGAAAATGTCCAAGAGAGGACAATAGGATTTGTGAGTAGGCCCTGAGGCTATAAATCATACAGTAAGCAGATATACCAAGTTTTCTGAAGGTAAGCATAACACGTGGCATGACAAATTTGGCATTATTGAACATTTGATGCACCACAAGAAGTATAAGCTGCAATAGGAAAGACTTATTGTCATCATGGACCTGATAGAGGAATGGAGAATAAATGCGGAAAAATATTCCAGGGTTTTCAAACCATATCGCTCATGAAGTATGTCTTAGAAGATGAGATTTGGTGGTTATAAAGAAAGCAGTTAGTTTAATTTTTAACTTTTCTTTGATACAGGATGTGTACATTTAGTTAAGAACACGAGAAAAGGCTGGAAATTTTAGGATCATTATGTTCCAAACTTGTAAAAGAACATGGAGTGCAGAAAAAGGCAGCACAGCACCACCTGTCTTGGAGCACAGTTTGCACTGTTGGGGATATCACAAGACTACATCAAATAGCAAGGAGGCCCACTGGGAAACTCTACATCCGACAGAAAACACATTTATGCATCTCTCTAAAACACTGAGGAAGAGGATTACAGACTAAACTTTCTGAGAGATTGTTTTGCAAATCTTGCCTTGGTTATTCTGGCTTATCCTGAGAGAAAACCTAAATAGATGGAGGGAATAATAATAATATTCTGCTTATGTTTAAAAGTACAGTTCTGATGCTTGGTAATGTTCTAGTAAATTTTACTCAGTGATTATGTTGGAAAGGAAAACTTATCAGCATGATCCACTACCATCAAGCTGTAATGAGAAGCAACATGATTTTCTTACAACGTTAAAAGCAATGATTGCTACATCTCAAATATAAAAGTAATGATGATGGTTTTATTATCCTTGTACTTATACTTTAAAAAAAAAAAGAGTTTTTACTGAGTCTTTTAATTTTGCAGGCTGAAGTATTGATCTGATGTTCCCTCTGTCTGGTTAGATCCCTGAGGCAGTATAAAGCGTTCATTGCCCGTGCAGCTCTATTGATGCACAAGGATTAAATATATCATCCCACAGGTTTGGAGGATTTCTGCTGGAGTACAACATCCCTGTCCTACTGGGTCTTATTCCCACATCTGATATGATGGGGAGAATTAATGTGCAAATGAAATTCGAGGGCAAGGCTGGGTGTAGATATTCTTCAGAGTCTCAGATGTTGGCTCCAATCAGCAGCAGAGTCCCAAATAAATAATATGTTGGTATTGGGAGTTAGATCAGAGAGGATTCACATTTAGATGATGTTTTGTGTATTTGTCATCCTCACTCATTTATAATTTACCTGAGTTGAAATCAGAGAGAATTTTGCCCATATCTAAAAGACAAGAATGCACCCACTAAATTAAGTATTCATAAAGTAAATAGCCACTTTTAAGTGGTAAATTGATGAGTGCTCACATTTATATGGTGATGCTTGATGGATTTTTATTGATCATTATTTGCCTACTTTGAATGGATCACAATCAATAATGAAAATAACAACCTGTAGTCAACTCTTCTGTCTAGTCATATAACTATTGCTTGTTTTTTGTTGTCACAACAGGCTTTTTCTTCGGATTAAAATATAACTCTGTCAGCTGCCAAAGGGCATTACCCTGCAGTATATTTCTTTTATAAAAACTTCCAAATTTCAGCCCACTAAAAGAAAAAAATTTTTGTTGAAATAAATTTCTGATTATTTGGACAGAGGGGAGTCATTTAAATAAGCCTTTTTTCAATAAATTATTTTTTCCATCAGTAGCAGAAATATCAGACCTCAAAGAGACACAAGCAGTATATGTGCTATTGCAGTGTGATTTTTCTTGAGTGGAAAACTTATTGGTTTTCATAAATCTTTTAACTCATTTGAAACCAATTTTTCAAAGCAAAGCTGATAAACTAGAAGAAGCTTAAACTGCAAGTGCTTCTTCACAGTCATTTCCTTCTGAAGCAATTATTCCCTGATTCACTCTCCCTAAGCAAATTAATGCCAGAAGAAAGAGAAATTGGATGAAACATGAAAATTTAGTTCTAATAATTTTTACTTTTCAAGTTATTGTTGGATTACAATATCCTTTACTATCATCTCTAAATTATTTAAAATAAGCTAAGAAATCTTAATTTTTCTCCTTACTAAATTATTTAGGGCATAAACACTTCCTATTGAATGCTTTTGTGATCAAATAATGTATCTCAGGCTAAGAGAATAAAATTCATTTTTATGCAATTATACAGTGGCAATAGCTAGGAACAGTGTCTGAAGTGTCTTCCATTAGGTATTCACTCATGAAAATTGTGAAACTCATGTCAGTGAGATTTGTTGCTCTGTTTTCTGCCTGTGCAGAACTTTTCTCACAGCCTTCTGATGTAAACAAAGTGTATCCTTGGAATGTTTGCATTCTTCTCCTCTGAGGGAAGAATTGATTGATAGTCATGTCCACTACACAAGTTGAGAAGTGGTGACCTCTCTAGCCAATCTCTGGACTTCTGTACAAATATATAAAAAGTAGAAAATGTAAATAAAGAAAGAGACTTCTTTCCCTTCACTGCTGCTGTGTCTGCCTGCTCTCTTTCCTGTCCCTAAAGGGGGACACACCCAGCCTCAGCTAGCGACAAGGTGGTCCCCCGAATGAGAGGGGACAGCAGCCCAAACCACATCTGGTGACCCCAAGACGTGCCAGAGCAACATCGATTCATTCCTTATTTTCACTAATAAAACTCCAAAATTCTCAAGAATTTCTTGTTACTTTTTTTCACAGCACACCAAAGTCAACAGTAGCAAGTTTTCTTACAATGCATGTTTACTTACAGGTGAATTAACTTGTCTTATTTTAAGAGCTATCTGGTCCTTCTCATTCATTATTATGAGTTCACAGGTATAGGAGTAATAAATTATCAAGTGAGTGAACATCTTGGAGGGCTTCAAGACACCACATTCTTACTTTTAAAGAGGAATTTATGCAATACATACTATAGCATTAATTGCATAATTCTATATTTCACAGCACTTCACTTGTAAAGGGAAGATAGGCTAGACTCAGCTGACCAGGAATTTAAATCAATAGAATGGTTCTCATTGATTTGACAGGACCATGTCTGAGGTCAGAAAACTTCAGAATTAAGTAAGGCCTATGTCTGACACAGTTTTTTAGCTTTAAATAAAAGGCCAAGCTTATTTTTGCAGCACTGCCTGCAGAAAATCTAACTATTCCAAATTTGTATAAAATATTTTATTACAGTAGGCTGCTGACACGTAAGACAGTCTGTCTGTTTTAGGTATCTTTAGAAAGAGTACACCATGGAAACAAAGAGTTTGAATGGAAATCAACTCCCAGATGCACTATTTCGTTTGAAAATGTCCAGATTATTTTCCCCAGAAAATCAATGCCCATTGATGTGTCAAAAGAACAAACTACTCCCCAAAAGAAAAAAACACAAATACATTTATTAAATAGTACAGTATTAAATAAAATTTATAATCCTTAGTATTTTGGTGCAAGTGAGGAGCACATTACTCTGTAACAGCCCATTACAAAGGAAAAAAAAAAGTGAGGAGGTTGATCACCTTGCTTTATGGGGTCCTCATTATTTAGCATAAGAAATTTTCTTACCCTGTGCTCCTGTGACAGCCAAATTCTCTACAGAGTTAAAGAACAGTCATGGTCAGATATGTAGTCCACTGGAAAGAGTGCTGCAGGCTACTGGACTGAAGACTCCAAACTATTCTCTATTTTAAGCTCATATAGAGAATTTTGCAAAGAAACAGCCTAAGGATTGCCTTGCTCTCTGATACTAGCTCTCATATATGTCAATATGCTGAGCTGTCAGGCAGAGAACATTTACTTGGATCCCTACTTCAGTCTTGTCATGAAGGCCAGAAACAGGAGAAGCAGAGCTTGATGCATTTAGAAATAGAAAATTTCCTGTACAAAGATGTAGTTGGATGAGCCTTATTTGTTGTAGCAGAGGAGATGGCTGCTAACTCCTTGGAAGTAAAGATGCATTACTGGTGTAAATCAGAACAGAGCTGCATACCTCATTTTATTTCAGATGGACTTAAAAGCTGTATTACTAGCTGCCTGATACAACTCTTATACTAAAAAACATCATATCTCTCAAGTGGCTCCTGGGCTTGCCTTTGTAATGCTGTCATTCTACCACACTTAGTGTTTCTAGGAGGGCTGGGGAGAGCTGAGAAGCCAGACCCAAAACCCTAGCAGAGATGATTGTAAGCAATAGAGTAAAAATATCTCCTTTAAAAAAAAAAAGGAAAAAAAAAGTTTTGTTTTTCATGCAGGCTGTTACAGGAAATATATAGCTGGAGAGAAAAAGCTAGTAATTCAGTTGTTGAGAGAGGAGAGAAAAGGTTTTTTTCTAGTACACCAAAAAATATGCAGTGCCTGAAGAATGCTATGTTTGTCAGCTTTAGGGGTCCTGTGTCTCCCAAAAAGAGCCTTGAGGGAAGAAAAAAAAAAAAAAGATTCTGCAAAACCTGACCTTTTGCTTTCATACTTTTTTCCTTCTAAAAAGAAAACTAAGGAGGTGTTGCCTTATCTTTGCTCATTGACATTAAGTGCCTCTGAAAGGTTAGAGCCTTGTCTAGGATGGTCTGTCTAGATTTCTTTCACAGCCTCTGGAGATAAATCAGGAAAGAAACTGGATTTAGTGCATTTGTTTTACTCTGAAATCATTTTCTGATTGCCTGAAGGGCAAGAAAACTAGCTTCAAACACTTCTTCCAAGTCAATGAAGAAATTTAGTTTTCAATGAAACTGAAAATGTTTAACATACTGCATCAAGTCATAGTCATTAGGTCATATGGTCCTACAGTGGGCGAATGGTGATATGAACCATCTCATTAAGCAATATGTCTTCTCAGGGGTGAAGACTGGAATTACAATATCACAAATGCACTGGCATTTTCTTCACTAGTAATTTCCCACAAGGATGAATTTGGGTATGCCATCTTGAGTTCAGCATTCCCTACTGTGAATGTTCTCACTCTCTAGATCCATAGCAAGTTTAAAAACTAAAAAAGTTCGTTTTCATGCGTCCGAAATGATGACTTTCTAATCATCTATTCTGCTTTATTCTGCCTTTCATTTTGATTATACCAGCCTGGACTGCAATACTAGCCAGAAATAGAAGGGATACATCTTTTAAATAAAAGAGGGCAATGTATTTTCTTTCTTCTTACCCATGCAGTAAAAAAGTAAGCACATCTGTAATTCAGAGTTTTATAGCTGGGGTGCTGCTAAGCATTATGGATAGCCTTTGTATAAAATCAAATCTCTCTCATGTTATGCTGATTCCAGATGTTTCCTCTGAGCCTTAAGGTAATATCTATAGGAGCGGTAGGATTGTACAAGCACTTTCAAGCCTGCACTTTCAATATGTAATAGAATATGCGTAAGTCCCTCAGATTCAAATGTTGAAAGAGAGAAGTAAGCTCAATTTCTCCAACTCTCCAGCACCAGCTACCACGTCTAGACACAGCAAATGGAAAGGATGTGGAGGAAATATGGTTGTCTGCTGATTCAGGTGAGGAAGATAAGGCATCAGAAAAACAAAGGTTTTCAGAGGGGTAGTTTCTCCAAGCCATGTTTTGTGCAGCTGTGGTTATCCTGGTTTATACCACAGCTCTGCTGTGCCTAAAACACTGAGGGAATACCTGAGCTTTTCATCACGGAGAAATTAAGGAAGGTTATATGGGAAAAAGGGAAGGGAAATGGGGTACCAGAGTAAACAACATCTAGTAAAGCGATCCGCACTTACCTAAACCCCAGTCTACACAACTTTAAAAGAATGAGGCAAGAAACATAAATGACATGGCTCAACACTTGCTAATGCAGTTTGGGCAGGTGAAATGACTACCAGGGAAGCCTTTTCTAGCCAACACCAATTTCAGCAAGCTGCTTTCTACTACCTTTCTACTACTTGTGCCAGTACAGACTGACAGCAGGAACATGAGGCAGAGGTGCAATGTCAAAATGAGCAGCTGGGGATGGCTCACTAAAGTTACCCTGTTAATAGGTATTCTGTGGAAGTGCACAAACGGCAATACACTTCCAAACTGGAATATATTCAGTGTGGAGAGCCCACAGTCCATTAAGACAAATTGCTGAGTAATTCTCTCATGCTTGTGATGGGGAAACCCACCAAAACTGGCAAACGTATATACAGTACTGGAATGGTCTGGGCATAGACCTGGGCCTTCCTGGGGAACAGATGTCCTGAAACAATCATGCCAGGCTAATCATCAAACTTCAGTAATTACTAAGCTGAAAAAACTGAAATCTTATCCTCAATTACTTTACATGCAATTTATAAAGCTGTCAGGTGTTCTCACTGGATCATTAGAGGATCTACTGTGATATACAGAATCATAAAGCTCTGAGATACCACCATGGTTATGAACATCTAATATGTTAAATGTTTGGGTTGCAGCTTTGTCTAACAACATTAATTTTGTAACAAAGAGATAGCAGTACTAAAAGACAAAGCTGACCCATGGGACTTTCAAGAAATGTGTCACTTCTATTGCCACAAAGAATTCAGGACAGAATTCAGCCTTAGTGACTTTTCAAGGAAGTGCTATGTGGAACAGTCTTGGGCTAGTCCACATCACAAAATCATTATTCTCACTGATTTTGAAAGCAGGACTATTCAATAATCTGAAGTTTAAGCTTCATTTTGCTATGATTTTGAGTGCATTACTCCAAAACACATACGATTGCTCATGATCACATACAGAAAAAGGAAGAATTCACATAATTCGATAAGTCCTCCAGACTACAAATCTCTCTATAGGTAAACTAGCAAGATATATTTTAGAGTTCGTGATATGGTCAACAATCAAAGACTAAAACTCAAATGCTCAAACCAGAAGTATACAACAAATGGATTTTTATTGACCGTTTTGGACAAATGGATTAACTTTAAAAAAAAAATCATATTATAAACTGGTGCAGTACCATAAAATTCATTTGAAGATGTGGAGATGCCATTTTTAGCCTGCACAGCTCCTGCAGCGCTGGAGCCCATTCTCATTGCAGGCAGTGCACTTGAGGGCTTTGAAGGAGTCCGTAAAGCAGTTCCGGAACACGGACATCTTGCTCCCATGGCACGCTGAGCAAGGCAGGAAACCAAAGCCCCCACAAGAGGGGCACTCCTGGGGATGCTGCACTCTCTGCTCAAAGAATGAAAGAAAGACAAAAATGTTACCTCATCAACCACCATAAAGTCTAGGATAATGAGGAGTCCAGGACAGCTAAAAATACACATCCTGGTTTTCATTTTGGGCAAGAGCCACCACGCCATCCCATGAGAAACCACCATGGAAGAGTAGTAAGTCTGCCTTTTCCTTTGGTCAGATCCACATGCAGTGTCAGAGAGGCTCACTGCAGGTTCGTTGGTAACTTTATACCTCAGTGGTCTGCATTTATACTTGCCACAATAGCAAGCTAAAGGATAGCCTGCATGCATTACTTGGATGTTCAGGTCTGGATTAAATCTAGGAGGTATTGTGATGATTGAGTCCAAACTCCAGGCACTTTATGCTGATGTTTTCTATGCTATATGTTAAGATATTATGACTTTTAGCATTTGCATGCTCATGCTAAACATATAATACTTATTAAAGCTGATGATATCAAAAAGGAATTCATAGCTTCTGACAAGTAGTACTCAAGGAAATAAGTGGTGTATTCAAATTTATGGGCATAGAATGCTAAAGCTTTAAGCACAAAGAAGAAAGATCATCAATGTTCAACAGTTAAACCCTGAGAAAATTGCTTCAAGGAAGGCTTGAGGCCTCTCAATTGTCCAAATTCCCAAGTAAAACAATAAATTTATTCTATTTTTATTGGATTAAAGACAGTGGAGCATAGAAGAAGAGATTTCAAAGACAATTTAAGTTTCACTTGCTGAAAATGTGGCTAGTTTTTTAAATGATTGCCTTAAAGTTCAAATCAGAGAAAGGGAAGGTATGCCACTTTGGGTACTTACCACCTCATGTTTTAGCATTGCACTGCTGAGTAAGGACTTTGCAGGTTTATTCACAAAGAAAGAACAAAAATCCATACACTTCCTGCTACTGTTAGTCTGAGGAATTATGTACCACTAAAAACTAGTGACAAATTATTACCAGAGTATAGTAAAATACCCTCAGAAAATGTAGTGCCTGGAGCACCATCAGGAAAAATGAAAATATTTCTGCAAACCCATTAATAATAGCATTCATCTATTGAAAACTCAGATGACCATGCAAAAAATGCATTCTTTTCTTTTTATTCTGTAGCTCATAATCTCACTGTTCTTCTCAAAGCAAACAGCTCCTATTACTATCAGCTCATCCAGGGACAATGATTGGAAATAGTTAATGTAAAATTAACATTCTTCTTTCTCAGGTGTGCTCCCATCTGTCCTAATTTTTGATGATTGTTTGCTTCATTGAACATTATTGCAAATAATCAGAAAACTTTAAGAGAATAATACTTTTAATCTTTGCATTCATTACTGCTTGTTAGGCTTGTAAATATACAGATACCTTCAGATGTAGTTAAAATAACTAACAAAAGTCAAGAAAAAAACAAAATTGCTTTAGCTCAGTTTTTTGAACAATGGCCATTTCCTCCTTGAGCAGATGGCAGTTTGTGGAACCATTTTTTGCATCTCCAGTAATGAAGAAACCTGACTGCTCCTTGCAATTGTACAAACTCATTTTTGAGAAAAAAAAATAAAAGAAAGAAAGAANAAAACAAAAAAAACAAAACCAAGCAACCAAACACACCAAAAAAACACCAAAAGGCAGTGAAGCAGTGGTTGTATTCAGTGAGCCATTATCAGTTTCCTGTAGTCTGACATTGTTTGTCTTACATATGTACTTTTTGTCCCAAGATTAGGACACATTAGGCTAGTTAACAACATTATGAGGCCCCCACCCCAAAACAGGGTGTAAAAAAAGAGTAAAAAAAACCATTTAGGATCATCAGTTTATAGCAGAAGAAAAGGAAATTATAAAGAAGAGAATCTACTCAATTGCAACTAGTAATTTCCTATATTTATTTGCAGAAATACAATTACCTCAATTTTGTTTAAGAGATCCTGCAGTTCCCCAGATTCATTCATTAGTAAAATTTTCTCAGCACCCTATTAGGAAAAAGAAGATCAAAAACTTCAGCCATTTTACCGTGAAAAAACCAGAGATGATTAGAAGATTTGGTCTTGACATTTTAAACAGGCTGAGGACAAATTTGACTCACATTAATTATATTGCAATTAGGTCACCCTTAGTAAAGCTAGAAGGAGAGGAGAATCTAATCAAAGGTCTGATAGTAATGCCTGAAGTTTGTTAGCAGGTGACATATCACATTGCCTTTTCTGTAAAACATGACACAGCTTGGGAATTCTGATTGTGTTCCCTTTATTTTACAGGGTATGTTTCCTGACAGAATAAGAAATATTCTAGTCATCATGTCAAAAATTAAAATTATATAAATATACAACACATCAGAGAATGCAGTAAAATGAGAAGAGGAGTATTTCAAATATTCTGTCAGCTGAGCACTGAATTGAGACATAATGTGCCTAATGTGTAACACAAGGAGGAAAAGAGTAATGAAAATACTCTAACAACATTAAAGTCAAAAACAACAATAAGTAATAATGACTTAGTCTGACTACATTAGGCCTCCTAGGGTTTCTGTGTCCCGAACCAAGGCTCCACTGAAGTGCTGGGGATTTTTTTCCCTCTGAAAGTACATGTTGAGAGACCTGCAGACAAAATTAAAGTGACAGGGAGAATGTGGAACTTTTTGTTCCCTTCTCTTCTCATTGGATGGCCACATTTGAATGTCTATACTTCACTTATGTAACCAAATTCGTTGAATACTAAATATTGTGAAACACTGTCGGGCACTTTTGATCAGAAACCAGCAAAAGGTGAGGAAACTGAGGCACAGGTACACAGGGCTTACTTGCTGCCAGGGGCAATTGGCCACATCTTCATCACATGGTGAATTCACACCCTTGTGCTGCCTCAGCTTGCTGGTCCCTGTATACCCAGATTGCCAAATTTTGTCTTTGAGTTTTGTTCCAGCATTAACTAGAAGGTGTGGTGGAAGCCTGGCACGGAGCTGAGGTGCAGTGGGATGCTGGCACACATCTCAGATGTGCCATTAATTTGAGCTGCCTGTGGTCAGCCCCAGCTCCTCACCAGCCCCTCTCCTGGTTTCAGGGAGGTACAGGAAGAGCTTCTGTTGAGCACAAGGAACACGCGTGCCTCTGATAGATCTCTAAGTGTCTATGCACAGAACCTTGCTGGGGACTACTGAGGCTACAAGTGTGTAGCCCAAAAGCCAACTAAAGGCAACCAAATCTCTCAAAGGTCTTTTTATGAGGTCTTTTTATGACACCCTACTAAGGTTATTTTCCCTCTAGAAAGTCTTTTCACTCTAGGTTTGTACAACACAGGAGTGTTTTTGACTCTGTGTTTGATGATTTTCATTGTAGCTTGAAAGGAAAAGGTTAATATTTTTGTGGATGTGGAAAGCCACTTTTTCAGCGGACACTACTCTTACAGCGTTATACTTTCAAAGAGATATTTTAAAAAGTAAGTATCACACAAGGTTAGTGATTAGTTGTAAGTAATTAGTTGTAGTTAATCACAGAAGATGACAGGGGACTGATGAGCTAGCCTTACTGTGCTGACTCTTCTGCTGAAATCCATTACAGACCATGGGCACAGAGTGCACCAGCCCCAACATCTGCATTAGGCTGTCTGTGTCCCCACAGAGCAGCTTTTAACAGTCTGTTGGCCCCTTTCACACTTGTCCTCTCATCTTTGCTTTCACACAGAGGCGCAGGCGATGGGAGCAATTGGCACAACAGTGAGGACTGGCCAAGGCAGCCCATGGGGAATTAGCTCGGGGTCTGAATACACTGCAGCAGCTTGAGACGAAGCTTGTGCTTCTCATCTGAAGTAGAGACATTAAGGATTTGCAACTTTATTGATGATTGCAGCACTCCAAATTCCTTAAGTTAGACAAGCCTTAATTTGCCCTCTTGAGGAAAAGCTCTCTTTTCTGTTACCACAGGGAAAAGCATTTCTGTGACTTCTGCCCCGCATCACAGTGATATTGTATGATAATGCTAATTGCCTTTCACAGCACACTAATTAAAAGTTTAACAGGTTTCCCATTATAGAATTATATTTTAAAGGATTTATATTTCTGATGACATTCTGTCAGTCAGCTGTGTTCCTTTCAAAGTAGAAAGCTATGGTTTTTAAATTAAAACCCAAACATCAGAATGGCTATCAATGTTTTAAAGTGTTCCACTCTGTCTTCTCTGATTAATGGCTGCCCCAAGTAAAATATAAATAAAAGTCTGTAGAGGTTAACCTTCCTTCTGGATCTTTGAGTCTTAACACACAGAGTCCATAATTAATAGAGTAATTAAAGCAGCTGTCAAGTAAGTCCAGTGACTGCTTTCTGACCAGAAAGTGATGCCTTTCTTTTTGTTCCTAGGTTGTGCTCAGTCCACAATTACTCAGAAAGGTGTGTGAAACCTTAAACAGTCTGTCCCTCCAGAGACTAACATAAGGAGCATGAGAGACAGTTGGCATGATCTTTAGAGAATCAGCAGGAAGAAGTGAATTTTCAGTTTTGTTACCCAGTTCAATCTCAAGGCAGAAGCCTGTGAATCCTTTATCTGCTAACTTTGCTGAATCTCTACCATGCTGAAGGAGTGCAGGGGTTGTAGTCAGATATTTGCTCTTCTTTTGTCAAGGGAATGCCACAGACCTGGCTAAATCATTCAACAATTTTTCCAGACCATTTCAATTAATAAAATTATCTTCTCAATTATCCCTTGAGAACAACCAGAAATTAACATCATATTTCAAATATTAAAATCTCATATACAACTCCCATTAACTGTAGAATAGGACAGGGTCTACTAAGTTTTCTAGTGCCCCAGCTCTGTCCTGTCAGTAAATCTGTCTGTTGCTACCTATCTTGTATATAAACCATTACCATTTCCACCATGTAATCCTTCATCAAGAAATTAACACAGATATATGGCTCTGCATTTGGCTTTACTTGAACACCTGCGGGTTTGGGGAAGCAGCCTCTCTTCCACATCATTCCTTATATACCGAGAAAAATTAGCAAGGCCCTGCAACATCCCTCTTGTGGACACATTTGCAGTGCAGATTAATTGCATGCCCTATTTCCTATTTTGCTAAATGCATAAGCAAGGCCTGTTGTTAAGGCAGCAGAAATGCACTCACACACTTCTCCCTCCCTGGCCAGAACCTGCCATGCTCCTCACTGTGACAAGCCCAGGAGCTGAGCCGTGTGTGCCCTGCCTTTGCCCACGGCTCACACTCCCTGCAGCCTGCAGCACCACTCCTCTCACAGCCAGGGGCCCCTTGGCAGCACATACACAGAGGGTACAAATAACTGCCCAGAAATCTGCCCACAAACTGAGAAAATTGACGCTGCAGTATAGTATCAGCACCAGAAATTCTGGATTTGGTATGCAAAGAAAGGTTGATGTGTAAAAAAGCAATTGAACCCTGCGTTTCTAACACGTTAAACAGCAAAATGGAAGAAACAAGTGGAAAAAGGCTAGGGGAAATGCAATAACTACATAATAATTTTATTGCCATAGAGCCATTAATTTCCTCCCATCAAGTGAATGCCAGAAGAATATATTTAACAAAACATGGAGGCTATAGAGAGCTAATATATATGGCCACTGGAAATCAGCTAAAAGCTAAATCAGCTAAAGAAATCAGCAACTGTTAATTCCTGTTCCACAAAAACATATTTTACATATGTATTTTCTAAAAGTCAGTTACAAAAAGAGTCTCATAATTCTTTGGAGAGGATCATAACCAATGTGTAAAATAATTTTACTATGAATCTCATGCTGTTTTGGATTCATTATAGCTGGGAAAAATTAACAGGAGATATTTTCTTAAAAAAACCCAGTCAAATTCACATATCTGAAAAAAATCAAGGAGGCAAGTGAATGCTGGAATTCAATCACATACTTCAAGTTGAAAAGGAAATCCATGTATTTTTAAGATATTATGCTGTGAGTTAACATATTTACAAAGAATGACTTATTTTGCCTGTTTTATTTACATTCTTTCTCCAGGAGAGTGGGTCTTTGCATAACATAAACCTTTAACAATAGCGAATGCCTTTTTAAGAGTAAATGAATGCTCTATTATTTTTTTCTGTGTGACGGTTTTCTGGAATTAATTTCTTATTCTGCATTGGTATCCCACCAGATGGCATAATTCCATTTCAGATGGAGACAACCTCAGGTGAAAAGAAGGGATTAGATCAGCCAGAAAAGAGCATGCAGCAGAAAGAAACAGCAATTTCCTGACAGACTGATATTTAGAAAATGTGTGTCAAGAAATACAATGATTCAATCCTGAAAAAATGTGAAGATTAAAAGCCCTGCTGTACTGCAGCATGCAGTACTTTCCTTGACAGCAGCTAAATATGATTTTTTTATTGCTTCTGCCCAAGACATGGATTTGTTTCATTGTCCCTGTGCAGACAATGATAAATTTCACAGCACTGTGAATATTTATCTCCACAGCCTGCAGTGCTCAAACAACTTTGTCCGTGCTTCTGAATAGCATGGGTACAATATATTCTTATCAGATGCACATATGCTGGGTTTTGGTGCTTTTGTTACTTTTATCTCATTAAGAATAATTTTTCACCTTTCAAAACTGTTCATATTTTATTTCAGGGTTGGGGTTTTTTTCTCCTTATGACTCATTGAAAGTTGCATAGCTCGATATAGATTCTCCTTTGTACTGCTACATGCAATCTCCTTCAGGGAGGGATTTTCAGGAAACAAATATTCAAAAAGAAAAAAAAAAGAAAAAAGAGAGGGAAAAAAAGAGGAAAATATTGCATGATTTATTTACTGAAACACCAGGCTTTGGGATTTCTGTGTTTCATTTGCATATCAGAAGTTAATTATTATAAAAAGCACTATAGAAATATCCACTGTTACCAACGAAACCAAATTCTGTAATTAGGTCTCAATGAAATGAGAACTAGTTTCATTTTCTATGGTTAAGCAAATAATTTATTAAATCAATTTCAGTATCTTATCTGAATTCTTTTTACAAATTGGTCATAAGTGGACTGAGATTTTCTTGGATCATAACTCACTACTCACACTTTCAACATAATAATTGGATGAGCAAATCTTTGTCTGAACCCTGTTGAATTTTAAACTTCTCTTGAACATAGCACTTTTACTTCTGGCTGCTGGAAAACTCTCCAAATCGGAGTTTTGATAAAAGCATATTCTATAACGAGGTAAAAAGCACTGTCTGCTAATATTCTGCACATAGGTGGTTTTACAGCTGCTCTAGTGGTCTGGCAAGGCCTATGCCAGCAAATTCATTTGTTATAATGCTCAGGGAAGCCTAACTCTTGCAGAATACATGGAAAGCTTG
Source organism: Cyanoderma ruficeps (assembly GCA_008694505.1). Classification (NCBI taxonomy): domain Eukaryota; kingdom Metazoa; phylum Chordata; class Aves; order Passeriformes; family Timaliidae; genus Cyanoderma; species Cyanoderma ruficeps. Next base: position 23,405,142 of record VZDJ01007747.1, read on the forward strand.
GACGGGATGGAGAAAAAAAGGAGAACATGTGCATACAGGCCCAATATTTATTATCCCTGATTGTTGGTTACACTGCATTTTTTTACTTAAAGGTTCTGTGAAAATGAAAGCTTTAAGTGATGCAAACACAGTAACCTCACTGTGTTTAAATATAGTTTGCCTTCACAAATCACAGTCTCGCAGTCGGTGCTAATTGCTAGCTTTTCACCACTTCTTGGAGTTTTCAAACTGTTTTCCTTGTGCCACTTCCCAGAATCTTTTGATTTTTTTTTCTGTCTATGAGAAATACATTTCAAAAGTACAGGTTCAGTGAAAAGGTGATTTCAAATGTTAGTAGGCTTCTATACCTAGAATACTAGTGTACAAATAGGGATTTTAGTTTTCCATTTGGAGTTCATGTCTTACAGTAGGGCAATATTGGGTTCTTCTCTCTCTTCTACAGCCAGGCTTTTTAAAAAGTAAGTATTAAACAATTTTGTATCTAAAATATGTTCATTTGATTACAGATCCTGATACAGACTATATCATCTAAAATTCAATGTATATTTAAAATCTGACACCCCAAAGTGTCTTATTCAACACAGATATTACTAAATGACAGGTTTATGCTTTGTGTGTTCACCTTCCTAGGTCAATCATATATACAGGTTCTCATAAGGAAAAAAAAATCAATTTCTCTAGATTTTCATGGTTTCAACTACAAATTAAGCTAATTTTTAAGAAACAGATAGTATCTTAGATGTATTATTGCCTCTTAATCCCCTCCTGGTAGACTCTCCCTGGTTATCTTTTGCATCTTCAGATCAAACTTACCAGTGAGGATCTGTGCAAATCGTACTACAAAAAGATTTCTGTCTTAGCTTGTTACAATCACTGCAGCATTGTAGGCAATTTTCTAAAAATTCTGCTTCTCATCTATTGATATTTTCATCTGTTCTTCGCAACTGCAGAATAAAACATAGGTTCATGCTTTACTTACCCCGAGATAATGGCCATCAATAAACACAACAGGGAGTGAGGGAACTTCACAGACACTTCTGCATCTTTCATCTAGTTCTTTTCCATAATCACTGTTCAGAGCAATGTTTTTTTCTTCAAACTTAACTCTGTGGTTTTGAAATATCTTTCTAACCAGTTCGCATCTTTCAAAAGTGGTTCTCACCACACGAAGGCTGGTGGTATAAATGACTATACGGCCAAACTCGGGGACTGTTGAGACCTGGAAAAAAAATAGTTCCCATTACATTAGGCAAAGGGTTAGTATCTTCCAAATATTGAGTGATTTTATTTAAGATATTGAAAAAAAAGGAAAAGAGCATCTTAAAAACACAATCCAACATTCCACTTTTTTCCAAATGTGATGATGGAACAGGAAGAACGAAGTTCTTGAAAACAGCAATTTGAGGCAATTCAAGTTGATTAAGTAAGGTGCAATTTGACTTTTTTGGAAAGTCTTAGAGATGGTGAGTCAGCATATGTTTTCAAGAAACAGATATACTTTAGATCCTGGTGGACTTCCAAATGTGAATAAATTGACACTGTCCTGCTGATGTTTGATTCTGCTAATACAGCCACTTGTGTTTACACAGAGTCTGAGAGTACCCAGACTAAGACTAAATTTGCTAGCTTAGATGTTGTTAACAATCTGCTCCAAGACAAGTGCCTGAGCTAAGTCTTAGCATGTCCATGACCAAATACTAATTTAGAATACTTCAGGTCTCCATGGTGAAGTAGATTATGACTGCAGAAGATACAGATGTATCCCTAATTTTTAATGTAGTTCCACTGCAAATTCCTCTAACATCCAAACAACAATAAAAAGTGTATTTTTTGTGTATTCAATGTCCAATCAAAAACCTACTGTGGCTAGCTGGAAAAAGTTTCACACTACAATTCAGATTTTACTTTTTACCCCACATTTCAAAATTTTAAAGCTTATGCTGTTTCTTTCCTTTATAGGATGACAACAATTAGATAGCATAAGTACTACAGGGATTAATTTGCCCAAGAGATTGTGATAGATTTTAAAGAAGCCTGAGAATCATTCTTCTAAACAAAGATATTATGTTCATATAGATAACTAAAATCCCAGCTTTTTTAAAGGGTTGTAATGCATTTCCAAGCTTTCCAAATTATCCATTGTATTCAGCACATTATATTTAATTATTTCACCAGTATTCCAGGAGTCAAAACACAAGTTAGAAAATAAAACGCAAAGATACCTTTACTACACTGTAGCACTGTATGGAAAATGAACCTTAATGGGTGAATAGATAATTTTTTACCTATCTCATGAATTAACTATAAAAACATAGTTGTTAAATTTGGCAGATTCCATTGCATATTTTGCTATATAAGCAGTCATTATTTATCTTACTTCCGAAAGTAAGTAATACCAAAAAAAAAAAATCCTTGAAAAAGTATATTCCACTTATAGAGGTGTTTACAAAGTTCCTCAAATAGTAAAGAGTTCTTAGGAAAAGTATTTGCATTTCACAGACCACTTACAGAACACCGGAAGGGTAACTGCCAACATATGTAGCCATGGTTTTCATCTCCTGTTCAGGAAAGGAACCGTGTTGTGCTAGGTCAATATTTTTTCTCTTAGGATGGGTGTCAGAAATTCAATTTCAGGCACAAGTTTTATGAAAATGGGCTATTTTTCTGCAGCCCATTTTCTAGGTTAAAAATCTGTTATACTGCTCCTGCAGCATTGATTCTCCTCCAGCATATTGTTCACACATTCCAAGTGAGAGAATTAGCTCCTTCTCTGTGTAAAAGACAAGCACTCAACATAAATACTGCAAAATATTTCAGTAACCACACATGGGTTGTCTGAAGGAAGAGGAGTTTGTTGTTCTCATAAGTAACCAAAAGAAGTTCTTAAAATATTACTTAAATAGAAAATTTCACATATTCCTCATTTCTTCCTCTTTGGAGTGACAATATATTTTGAAGTGCGAAACTATTCAACAGGATGGAAGTTCTTGTTCTTCCATAGCTCTGATCTCTAATGCTGCTTGTTCCCAGACACCAGAGGTAGCATAGGTACCGACAGTCATTATCTAGTGAAGCATCAGGACTGTGGTGTCTCTGCAGCATACGAATAAGCAGCTGAAGAGATGGAAAAATGGAAAGTTGTAAAGTGATCCGGAAAGATATCAAGTGGAAGGGATGTACAAAGACTCACTTTTATGTTTATTCCTTTCTTTTTTCCTAATGTGGCAGTGAAGAAGTACCACTGTTTGCCCCGCAAAGAAGTATCAAAGACATTGATTAAACAATTCTTCAGGGAAATTTTGATAAAAACATTGTTTCCTGTGAGACAAATGTACACACCTTGTCTTTGCAAGGACTTTTACCATAGAAAGAAATCTTTCTTGTCACATGCCTGAAAACCACATTAGTAATGAACAACAGGGGGTTATAATAAGAATCTATAGTATTTCTTATTTTTCTAAGCAATATAGAGGCTGCAAACTTTAATATTTAATTACCAAATACACTCATGCAGTAAACCAGTAAACACTGTGCTTTTCCTTCCTAGGTTGGAACTGTGGCAAAAGCATAATAAATAAAAACCATGTAAAGAAATGAAAAGAAAGACACTTTAGAAAATGAACTTTTACAGTTTTGCTTTGCAAACTTGAAATTAGAATCACCTAAGGTAACTCACAAATGCACATAAAACTCCAGGTGAAGTTAAACAGAAGACTATTCTCTGGTTAATGGGCATTACAAAACTTTGATAAACCTGTGGAAGTTGGACAGATTAATGTACTAAAAGATTTGGAGCAACTTACATTAACCACTTATTGCACTTCTTGTAGGTGGAATTCTCATTGAAGCAAGAAGCTTATGTTCTCTAGGCTTTTTATGTATTTTTTCATATATTTGTAGCTTGTTAGATAGCTAATGTGTGGCTGTAGCTCCAGTACTTTTCCTACCCTTTTCCCCTAGATATTAGAACAATAAACTAACCTTGTCATGCATTCCTGAAATATTGTTTAGTCTTATAGTCAGGAAGATGGTCTACAAGAAGAACATTTTTCCAACCAGAATCTCAGAGCTCATAACAAGATGTGGGGCAAAGAAGTCTTTGGACCAGCTCCAAGGGCTTGACCCAGGTCTGGGTTACTGGGGTAACTGAATGTTCTATTGGATGTACCCATTAGATATCCGAATTAATTAACCTTATAAAAATTGTACAAACCCAGCCAGGTGTGCCCCTCACCACTGGGACACCTGGAAGCTACCAAATAAAGGTCTGGTTTTTACCACTCTAATACTCTTTCAAGGGTTTTTTCTCTTTTGATTATAGGCGACATTTATGGATACCATTTGGCCTAAGATGACAACTATTGTGTCATATTCACATGTGTCATATTCACACCCATGTCACAGGAAACCCTGTGCACGTGGGCTGAGGCTGTACTTCAGAGAAAGTGCCTGTATGGAAAGACTGCCAAGGAAGGGATTCAAGTTTTCAGGGGGAAATGCTTTAGTTGCTTTAGTAAAAATCCTCTACATCATTTACAGCTCTTAGTTCAAGAACCCAATGTCATCATCTCCCCAAGAATCTAAGGGCACAGTCTGTTTTACTGCCTCAGCTTCCATTTTTCTTGGGAGCATCAAGCAGCCAGCAACAGCAGTAGCATGACCTGCATCACTTCACAGCAGAGCTGCCACTTCCAGCCTAAGAAACAGCTGCCCTTTTTTTCTGTCTCGAGAGAAAAAGTAGTTGCTTCACCAATTCAATCCTGTTCATGATTGAAAATGAAAAAGCCACAACATTACTTACTTTGTGCCTGACTCAGTCTTTTCTCAGACTTGTTTATTAGATCAGTCAGGCTTTGGCAAATCACAGAATCATAGAATCATTGAATGGTTTGGGTTGCAAGGGACATTAAGAATCACCTACTTCCAACACACCTGCCATGAGCAGGGACAGCTCCCACTAGACCAGTTTGTTCAAAGTCCTGTCCATCCTGGTCCTGATGTACACCTTGGGGAAATCTATCTCTCTGCCCTCCCACTGGTGTCCATCTGACATGGTTGCAAGTGAATATAATCCTTAACTGGGCAAATCTTCAGGAATGTCATCCATGGGGTTAAATTTGTGAGTTCATTATCAAGTGGCACCACAAAAGAAAGTAAGAAATAGCTAATGAAAAAGAGAAGGCTTAATAGAGCAAGCAAATGACCAACAAAATGAAGGCATGCTAGGGACTAAAAAGGAGCTGAAAATACAGAACTAACCAAAACCAGATGATAAACCAAAACCAAAAATGCCAGGATACTGAGAGAGCAAGAGTAGTAAATGTAAAATGTAGAAATAAAAACATGAAAAATATGACAATAAACAAGAGAGACAGGCAGTAGAACAAAACTAAGTAAATGATAAAGCAGGGAGAAGGTCACTGAAATAAGATATTCTGAACATTTTTTAGAAGAAATCCCAGTAGTCAATGTACCTGTACAACAAATATATTACAGAATATGTGAATCACCAAGTTGTTTGAAAACTTTTGAGTGTCTTTAAAAAAAGCCTGTTGTATATTACTAGAGCTTCAGAAATATGAAATATTGGAGAATCACACTCCTAAAACATGTCTTTGAGAATTTACCTTTTCTCTATAACAGTTGCCTCGACAGTAATAACAGACTTCTCAGTAGCTCTGCAAAAACAGTACAACAGTCATGGCACTTCTGAAAGCCAGATAAATACCATGAATCTCTCATGAATATCTCTGGGTTCAGACTTTCCCCACTATATCTTACTCCTGATTTTGGGTCCAGCTGCAACTGAAGCAGCAGCAGAAGTGTCTATGTTTTTCTATTGGTCTCATAGTTACCTTAGCCCTGACCAGTCCTGCCAGTCTGAGCAGATATTTCTCTCCTGTTTGTAAGGGAAACTTATAAAATTAACTACTGAATAAAAATACTAAATTAATTCTTCAGCATACTTGCCATACTCTAAACACTATAGATTTTCTTTAATATATTTCACAACATTTTTGTTTGCCTTGCTGACTTTGAGTGGCTGTTTGTCTCTGGACCAAAACCATTAATGTGAATATTTTTCCAGCATGACTAATAGCTATTAGTGGTCCAAGCTAATGCTTTTCTGCTTGTAGAGTAAGACGTGCCCCACTGCTATCCCTGGGGCATAAAGTGATTGCTCCTAAAACAGTGGTGAAATTTGCTTTTTGAAAACCTTTATATATGACCGTGTCTCTAAACAACTAAACTGACAAGTCCATCAGTGAGAGAAATCCCATACTCATTATGTTAATCTCATTTTTATTTGGTTACAAATGAAAACCATGAGAGCAACACTACCAAAATAATCATGGCATTTTTTTTAATCCTCTCTAGAAAGAAAGTATGAACATGCGATTTAACCCCATAGTCGAAAAGAACAGCTATTGAAGAATATGCATATACATGGATCATTAATTTCAATTAAAGCATCACTCACAAATTTGCATTTAATTCTCTTAAAGAACAAAATAATAAATTAAAAAAAATTAGCTGGTATAGTACTTTGATAAAAGCTGAAATGCTTTATTACATATTACATTTTTAAATGTTTTTACTATGTTCAGGTATAACACTTGACATGTTCATGCAGTACTGAATTGCTTGTGTGACCTAAATCAAGGGCTCATATACCCTTCTCTGCCTCACAATATCATCTTTCAACATCTCAGAGCGTTCTGCTGAATTATGCACCCCTTGGCTCTGTAATTAGATACTATCAGACCGGCAGAAGTATCTGCTTCACTAAGTAGGCTGAGGCAGGAATCTAGAGCACATTACAAACCTTGTGCCAGAGATGCTTCAGTGAGTAAATGCAACACTCATGATCTGTTGGTTGCTTGGCTCAAATTAAAGTTTTACTGCCATTTTTCAGGAAGAATTGCTTTGCTGGTCAGAAGACCTCTTCCAACACACAGACTTCATCTACCAAAGTAAAATGTTTTTCTTTGGCAAGATCTGTTTACACATACTGAAGCTGTTGCAAGCCATCCCCAACCATGGTGTGTGTTCTTCATATGAAATCACATTCCCTTCCACTTCACTGTTCGCAGTCCAACCCTTTATAGGCTCTCACACAGCAAAGCACAGTGCACATGTAAATTTGAATCTACACTCTTGTCAAGTACTTTATTACATTAAGACTAAAGTTCTGTTTGCAATGCCTTCAAGGACCCAGCACTACATCATTATTCAGTAAAATTCGGAACTTTATTAAATTCAGGGAACTGTGCATATTAGAAAAGCTCACTAGGATGAAGTCTGATTTCTGCAACACAGCACTTGAATACTTAAGTCAAAGTGTGTACTGGCCTTCTCTTAAAATAACACGATACTTTTTCTTATGCAGTTTTGGCAGTTAAAGGGACTATAAACTGTAGGACTTGTCACATTTGACCCCTTAGGGCAGTGGAATGATATCACCAGTAGCTGTCCTCATGATTGTCAGCAAGCTGGGAGGCTCCACTGATACCAATTTACAAGTGAGGACATCAAGAGCTGCACTCCTAAACAAGGTAGCTAGAGAGTCTGGGACACTCCCAAACAGATACTAGCTTTGCTTTCTCCAAAAAAAGAGGTCAGGTCACTGTTTTACTCAGCTTTTAAAATAGCACAAATACTTGTGTGGCTTTTGTTGCGCTGTGTGCTCTAAGTCACCTCACCCACCAACAGCAGCCCTAGGAACGCATCAGTTTCCAAAAGCTGCGTAGGAACCCAGGCTGCTCTGCCTGTTGTAACACAGGACACGACACCTCTCTTTTGCTCCTGTTTGCATTTCATAGGGCTAGATAACTCTGAGGATCTGGGCACAGTTATAGAGAAGGGCTATGATCCAGCAACAACCTGAATTCTTTGAATTTAGAAGAAACTCCTGGGTTACTCTTGTCTCTCTCATCTACAAACACAACATATAATAGCACAGTTTTACCTCCTGAAGGCTGGCATCCTCAAAATTGTTCAACCGTAGTGTAAAATAGACACAAAATGCAATTATACCTCAGATATTGGTAGAGCATATTTATATATGTTTGTAATTCATTTGTACTTTTCAGGCTGTACATCAATGTTGGGGATGTCAGAGGAAAATAACAAAAGTATACTGCATGTGATATTTATACTGCTTCTTTTATCCTAAAATCACTTAGCAGTATACTAAAATACAAAAAATCAAAAGGAAGTCTTTCCATCCTCTGACATCATGTGTATGTGTGTTGTTACCCCTTCTGTTCCTCAAATAATGCAATATAATATCATGTCTTTTTTTCTGCCACTGCAGGCTTTTCCATATATCTTCTGCACAGACTGCTGTTCAAGGGATATCAAAGTGTTTTCATTTCAGAGCAGAAATAACACTTATAATACCCCAGCAAAGGAGTACAGGGTGTGACCTGGCCTCTCCCTGCCCTTTGTAATGCTTCAGGTATTGGCAGGCTCAGAAGGTACAAAGACTACAGCTGAGCTCACCTGCCAGTGTCCTTATTGCTGCTCACACTCACACCAGCAGGTTACAGCCTGCTCACAGGTGACCTGGGCTCAGATAAGAGAACAGATTATCTCCCCAGGGCTCATGGTCTCTGCCAGACCCTGTTGCCTCTGCCTCTGTAGCCTCTAGAGTCAAACTGTGCGATACAAGTCTAGCTCTGACTCTGGGGTAAAAGCCACTCCTGTTCAACAGGGCACAGCAATGCTGTGAAGTCAGCCAGGGCAAAATTTATTTCAAATAAATGAAAAATATGTTCAAATTAATTGAAAGAAGATTGCTATCTGTCCACATCTAATTGAATTTTGTTTATGAAGTGCTGAAAGTTCTATCAGTATTTTCTTATTAATGTATTTAAGCCATTCAGCATATGATAGGATAAAAAGAAACATTTGAAAATCAGAAGCAAATCTGTGATTAACTCTAACCTAGTCTGCACTTCTCTGGGAAAAAATACTTTAATATAATGCTTGTTTCTCTTTTGCTTGCTCAGTCCTTGTTTCTCTCTCACCTCATATTTACCAATCAGACATCTCCAAGAAATTCTTCTCAAATAAAAAAAAGAGACAGTCTCTGGGAAGACTCTTGGAAATCTGGGTCCTCCAGCTGATAAGAAAGCAGAAGCATTTCTTTGTTTTGCAAGGACACTCCTTACAAATATTAAAGGGGAAGAGGCAGGAGCTACTAAAAATAGTTTTGCTCTCAGCAGTTTACATGAAGCACTAGAAGCCAAAACAAGGAGGGTGCAACAACTTCCTCTCACAATTTGCAGTTATTTGAACCATTCCTGTATTCAGCAGAAGCCAGACAAGGTGAACCTGGATTGTCCTGTGACATCTGAATGAACCCCCTTCATGTAGAGCCTCCTGTGGGGGGGATAGGCTAAGAAAGGTAATAGCTGAGCTGTTCCCTCAGTCCCCTTAATTGCTGCAGAGATCTGTGTGATTCAATTTGCTAGTGCTCTCTTCCCCTCACATTAGCCTTTTAAAGCCACCAAGTAAAACACAATGATACGGAGCACAAAACAAATATTAATATAATATTAGAGCCAGCCACATGGTCCCACAGGCGATCTTTTTGCCTGTAAAATGTTGGGCTGCCAATAACCTTGAAATTTCCACTACCAAAGAAAATCATAGAATCATAAAATGGTTTAGGTTGAAGTAGACCTCAAAGACTACTGAGTTGCACCCCCTATGTTATGGACAGGGACACCTTCCACTAAACCAGGTCACTCAAACCTCATCCAGCCTGGTCTTGAACATTTCCAGGGATGGGGCATCCACAGCTTGGTTCCCCATTAATCACCCTCAAAGTAAGAATTTCTTCCTAATATCTAATCTAGACCTACTCTCTTTCTGTTGGGAGTTATTCCCCCTAGTCCTATCACTACATCTTTATGACTTCTTTCACATCAGAAAAATCCATCACAGAATTCAGTATAGTACAATTTTCTTAACAGCGTTAACCAGAGAAATAATTTCAGAAAATTTTCATCAACCATCACAATCACCACAAAAAAATAATATGCAATAATTTTCTGATGACATACAGGTTCAGTTCTTTGCCATTTACAGCAGGAATCTCCCAGTGCAACATTAAGGCAGCAGGGGGAAAATATTTAAGCCAAATTTCAGCAAGCGGTATGATAACATTCTCCTTTGTTTTCAAAGTGTGCTGTGGGATCTCACACCGAAATAGATAATTGAAACCTCATATACAACACTTCAGCCTCATTATGATCTCTCCTACAAAATATGTCTCTGAAGACAAGAATTTCCTGGATTAAGTAGCACTTCAAAATATGAATCGGGTGTTCTCCCATTGCTTTGGTTCCTTTTAGTTTATCAATCATTGTAAACCATGGAAAGAATGGATATTATTCTCTTCTTCCCTCATCACCTCATTTAAGAGCAACAAGATTTGCTTTACAAGAGAAAAGGTGCTGGAATTACTTTACTTATAAACACAGTATTTTCAGAATGGCTCCTTTGAGACAGCAAACAACACTAGACCATAAAATTTTTTCTTTCCAGTGAAACTGGCCAGCAGATTTTCAGTGGAAAATTGCTGCTGTTTCTGAAGTAGTTTTTGCTTTTCATGGATGTTTTACAGTATATTTAATAGGAACATGCTTTCTATCTACCCTAACTTATACAGAAGTTAAGTGACATTTCCCAGAGAAGCTGTGAATACTCCCTCCACAGACGGGTCAAGGCAGGGTTAGACAGGACTCTGGGCAACTTTGTCTAGCAAGGGGCATCCCTGCCCATGGTAAGGGGGTTGGAACTAGATAATCCTTAGGGTCACTCCCAGTGTGAACCATTCTATGATTCTGTGATTCTACACAGTGCAAACTCCAGTCAGGACCTGTCCTAAAAATGAACTTTCTTTGGCATTGGGTTATGCCATATTTCCCCTCTGTGCTTACTCTGTATTGCAAGGTTGATCGTAGTATGCTGTAACCTGGCATCCAACCAGGGAAACATTTGTTTTCCACAGGTGCACTGCTAGTAGGAGATTTATAAGCTAGAGCTCCTGATGTTTGATTATCTGCAATGTTTGATAAATGGCTTTCAGCTGAATAGTCTGAGTGGCAATATAAACATCTTTTCTTTGTTTGATGTAATCATCGGATCAGGAAATTGAAACCCATAATTCTGCACAATTGTTTTACAGTTACAAGATATATTAGCTCTCTCATTTGCTTCTTGGGTCTTTGACTGCATAAAAAAATGCTGATTGGACATGCTTATTAAATTTTATTACCACCTCTTAAGCACTAGACTGTGCAAGTCAGGTACAGATGAAGAGCAAAATTAACGAAAATTAAACTGTAAAAAACTGCACAAATTTTGCAAAACTTCAAATTACTTTGTGGTCAGAACTGAATTTCTGGTGAAAATTACACCACGTTTTTTTCTTTTAGCTAAAAAAAGTTGCAAAGAAAATTCACCGTAAGATGCAGTTAAAATATAGGTATTCTTAAGCTGTAATCAAAAGAATGAGCAAAAAGATTAAACTCAATGTTGGTCACCAACAAGTGTGGTTGAACTACAGTGTTAAAAAACCTCTTACTACTCCCATTCATCTGTCTTTGCCAAAATTTCTGAATTCAAGTTGTAATTGAAAGCTCATGTTTCACTCATCCCTTTTTCTTTCTTTACTTCAAGGATCCGATCAGATTGCAGAGTAAGCTTCCTTTTTTTCCCCCCAGAAAGCTTGATTGCTCTTCATCTCTCTTCCATGTCAAAGTCATTAATTTTAAAATAAGTTTTAAAATGAACACTCAATTTTGCCAGGTCTCCAGGAGTGATTTTATTTCCTCTAACACTGCCAGCATGTGGGAGCCTTTTTTCTGCTGTCTCTCACTTTTGGCTTTGTTCTCTCAAGACAGAGTACTTCACTGCCACAGTTGAGATTTCTAGCAACTATTAAGGAACTGATTTAAGTGAGGCCCTTACCTTTTCATAAGATTTACATAAGGTCAAAATCACAAGCCTGTGCTGCAGGTGAGCTGTGGGAGTGGCTGGGAGCTGATTCCCATGGGGCCAGCTCAGAAGTAGATGGCACCTCCTTGTTATATTTCAGTAGGGCCGAACATACAACGGATCAACCAAAATGGGACAGAAGCCCACCAGAGGTCCCACACCACTAAGCAGATAGATGTCCCCAGGTGGAACTAGGGGCATTTGTGGTGAACACAATGTTTCCTGGTTTCTGGACCACTATACTCACTGAAAGTGTCACAAATAACTTGCCCTTTTGTATGAAGATCATCACCATGCATTGCCATGGAGCATGTGCAGTGCCATCATTTCAAATGAACTCTGCCCTTCTGGCACTACCTGTTGGTTGCAGTTTATGTCTGAAATGTGTTGAATTCAAAGTATTGCTTCTCTCTCTGGTGGATTTGTTGAGGAATTCTCTGAATCCAAGTGAACACATTTACCTAATCATCTTAACAATGAAAATACAGAGCACTTAAAATTATTTCAGTGTCTCCACAGCCAACACATCAGCTTCTCAGGCTCCCAAACAATATTTCTAAAACCAGAATCACAGGTCTTCCATTTCCCTCTAAGATATCTCTGTTAATCCAGATATAAGAGCGCTTTCTCCAGCACCTCACAGGCAAACTCAGTTTTCTCCACAAGCATTTATTTCCTGAATTCCCTTTACAATATCAGTGTTCCTATTTTATTTCCCTCCAGCCAATCTCCTGCATTCACAGTCACAGACATTGTGTAATTACCGCTCGAGATTTTCTGAACACTGATTACTTTAACTCAGTATCTACAACCCAGCCAGCATCATTTGCCATGACCTTGGTTTCCACTAGTTCTGGCTCTTGCTTAGCTTTATCTTTTCAAGTATGTTTACAGAAAAATGGAGAGGAGAGGGGAGGAGACCAGACCAGACCAGACCAGAGGACCTTTGCTTCCACCACCAATAACCTACACTGTTTTTACCCATTAGATCCCAATATCCACTCATCATCATTTTATATCTCATCTCCTGTACTGTTGATGTAAATTGAATTCCTTTAAAAATCCTCAGATACAAAATTTACAGAAGTCATGAAGTATTTGATTTTGTGTAAATAATAGGATTCACACCCAGTCCAAAGAAATCGGCTATGAAGCATTGCATATCAGTGGTCAAACTGAAAGTTCCCTCTTCTGCAAGAAGAATATTATTTCTGGCAGATATGGCTGATGTGACAGGACTGCAAACAGTTGTGATGTCTACACAAATGTTATGTTGCTGCATGAATCGCGTAAGCATTTGGAGATATGTTAACTCAGGGCTAAATTTTGGATTGAGTTTTCATTACATATTAGACTAATTTTGGCTACAGTAACATGTCTGATCTATGTGAAACTGAGGGAACCCAGCTTTTAAATTATCCCAGGGAGGGTTTATGACTTTTGTACATCAATGAGAAAGGACAAGGAAAGAGCTGATTTTTTACTTTGACTATTTTCAGCTGTCTATCTGGAGACAGTTTACTGAAGACTTTGCTCACAGAACAGCAGCATAACAGTTTATGCAATTTGCCTCAGACATGAGTTAAGATACAAGCATTTTAAAATGGCTGGAAACTGGGAAGTCAAACTGAATGTGAAAGTAAAAATCATTCACACTTTATAGTTCCTATACATTTTCTGTGTCTACTAACAGACAACACATAGTTAGAGAACTGGCAAACTGGAAGGTCACTGTTATTTCAGTGCACCTTGCAAACAGAAACTAATTAATGTAAAAGAGGGGAAAAAAGTCCACAGCATGTCACCTTAGGAAACGCTGCTATCAGTAAATTAAAAATGTATGGCTTGAGCTGCATAGCATCTGCCTGCCTGAAGCTGTGCCTGTAAATAGTGTGGAAGACCAGAGAACTGAAACAATGCATCCCAGATGGGTCATGAGAAGAATGTTAGTATTAATTACACAATTCTAAAAAAAATTACAGTCCCCAGAAATCTGAGAGTAAGTCTCCATTCTTAGAAGACTTGTCCTAGATTACATCATTTAATTTCCTACTGCTTAACAGTTATGAGTTACCACTTGGTGATAACAGTTATATGTAGGAGTACGAAAATAATTATTATTCAACAGCTGATCAAAGTTTATTTCACTTCTGTCTTTTATCACTAGCAACAGGAATAAATGAAAATTGAACTTTGATAAAATGAAACTTTTGCTCAAGTTTAAAAAACAATTTTTGGTTTTGTTTTTTTGGTGGGTTTTTTTGTGGGGTGGTTTTTGGGTTGGTTTTTTTGGGGGGGTTTTTTGGGGGTTTTTTGGGGTTTTTTTGTTGTTCAATTTTTTTTTTATTCTGGGCCTTTATGTTTTCTGGTTCTACTCAAAACAAGAGGGGCTGGAAATAAAAGGAGGGAGCATGTAAGTGCACTTGAGAGTTTTCTGTTTAGTACTTAGTGTTTGGTCACTTGACCAAAAAGAACTTTTAAACACCTCTAGACTTGCTTATATTTGTATGTATGTATGAAGTATTTGAATGAATGACTAGTTATTTTTGTGGCATAGTTATTTTACACTTCCAGTTGACATTTTAAGTTACTTTGGGGGTTTCTCTCTAATAATGTAAGATTTTTCAAATATGCTTACTTCTCTTCGGAGGGAATGCTTAATCCTACTACATAGTAAGACTTTGGTAATTCTACTGTTTACTTATGTAGCATTTCCCATGATGACACCCTGAATTTTTAAAAATAGAAACATAATACATTTGCCTGAAACAGCAGTTGTGGAGCTCAAATTCTATATTCTCTTGTCATGAGCAGTTTTTCATTTTGCTGGTTATTTATCACGCTGTTCGATGTATTTGAATTTATGTTGTCTGTTTGGGACAATTGTTGCGGATCGTCATGTCCTCTTTGAGAATATTCTGTAAGTCTGTAAGTAAGGATGGCTTTATTCAGAAATGAACTAGAACGGACTTGCTGAGGATAGACAGATAAAAATGAAAGTGTTTGATATCTCAGATCGTGCGGAAAAGCTAGCAAAGAACACGGCTCTGGTTTGTGAACCTTGACCCCATCTGTCTGTAAGCACTGCTGCTTCACTCCATAGAACATTTCATACTGCAGAGAAACAGACTTGTGTGATCAGCAGCAAATGGCTGTCATGAAAATTACAATGTCTGCTCTGGCCCATTTATTTTTAACTTGGCAGCAGCTTTGGAATACTCTGCATAGAGTTTTCTGGCAGGCAGATGAAGTTTAGAAAAAAGAATATCCCTTCCCCCTTTCTCTTTGCTCCTCTCTTTCACCAATTCCTTACTCATTCTTTCTAAAATATTCCTTGGTGTCCTTAGACTGCTGCAGAGACTGATAAATGCTAATAATGTCATAATAGTAGCACATACATACAGGGATCTCTGACTCATTTTACATTTAAACATTGCCAGGTGCAGCTAATGCATGCAGTGATCCCCTTTATAGTTCCCAAATGTCAGTTAGTTTGGTTAATTAACAGTCATTAGATGTCTATGAAAACTGTTTTTTAGTCTACTGAGCTTCTTACAAATGCCATTCATCATATTTCTGACTGGAGAATAAAACAGTTAGCTGGTGAGATCCTGCTCATGATATTACATGGCTCTTCCTTCTTTGCCAGCTATGCTTTGTGTGGTAATATCGTGTGGGTGATATTCATATACCAGAATATCACAGAAAACAACACAATAGTCCATTACTTCTTTATATTTGCAGCAGCGTTGCAACTGGTGATTTCCTAATGCTAGACAGAATCAGCAATTAAAAACTGGTATTCAGGAAAGCCCTAATCAGTCACACTTAGCTCAGCCAAAAATATATTGCATTTTTGTTGAAAAATGTTTTAGACTTTCATGGATTAATTACAGCCTAGAGCCAGTCTGTTATATCTAACAGAACTGTTCACTCAAAAAAAAACAACTAAAGAAAGTAATAGCCTAAATGAAATAAAGTGTCATTCTTAACTGCAATCAACAGCAGAGAAAATTTAAAAATTGCTATCATTCTTCACAATTTACCTTCCTAAGCAATAAAATGAGAGAAAAGGGTTAAACAAATTCTTGTTTTGATTTGGGATACATCCTGGGGTTTCCATGCTCAGCAGATAACAAGCTTTCTGTCAAAAGTTATTTTATATTTTGCTGTATTCCTACAAATGGAAGCTGAAATGGGATGCACTAAAATCCTGAAACTCCCAAGGAATGGTGAGCAAATCAGGGAAACCTCCACTCTCCCTCAGTTTTCAGTTCCAAACACCTGACATATAACGTACTTTTTCTTTCCTGACACTTTATACAACTTGAAGTCTAGCTGAAAATGTTACTCCTGTGGGTGGAGATAAAAACGGGCTATTCTGTAAAGGCTGGAGTTGTCATTTGCACTACACTAAAGCTAAGGAGAAGGAGAACCATTTGTCAGGTGGACACAGAGCATTATCTCATCTGGGGTCACAAAGCACTCTGCAACATGTAATGAATTCTGCACAGGTCTTTGAATAAGGCAGAGATCAAAGTTATGGTGTGATTAGTGCACCAAAGTGCTGATTCAACCCTTACCTCTCAGAGAGCTCTCTTCCTCAACACATGGAAGTGATGCAAAGGAGTACCTTGTAGTTATAGCACTACTTTGTCCTCCATTAGCACTGAGTGATGAAGGACCTTGTTTCCTTGCTATACTACTTAACCTAATTGGAACTATGTTCTCAGCTACCTCATTACTTAATAATACTTAGAAATTTGGTACCTTCATCTTCAGACCCTGAGTAGTTAATTATTACTTATATCTCAATATCCATTTTTTGAAATTAAAGATCCATCTACATTGCACACTTAAAGTGCTTCATTTTCTTTTTTAAGCAATAGATTTTCAAAAAAGGCACACAGCTTGAGATTTTTATGCAGATGCAGCTCCTAGACAGCATACATAAACCAGCTGTGCCCTAGAATAGCCTATTCTGTGGCTGCTGGTCTTGATGTATGAAAGGGGGTAGATGACTCATCCACCAGTTCCTTGTGAGCAAAATACGAGACAACTTCATAAAGCAGTATCATAGACTTCATTTCTGGAAAGACTCTAGCTGAAAGGTGTAAGCTTTTGTTTTTTCTTGGTTTTTAATACCATAAAGGTATAATGTCTGAAAATCATAATACAGCAGGTTGTATGCTTTATACCAGCTCCTAAACCTGTTGGCCAGAAGAGTTACCAAGTTTGTTATTCTGTATATATCACATTTCCAGCTGGATTAATGTTTTACCAAGGCCAGTGTAAGCAGCTTTACCTTCTAGTCTGATTCAGGATTTTACTCAGAGATGTGTATTTTTAAATAAAATGTTCATAAAATCATACTTTTTATATAACAACATTCTTACAGTGGGGCTAGAATCTGTATCATGTCACAGAGTTAAATGTGTTCTGTTCAAGGAATAAGACTACAAATGAAGAAGCTGAGATTATTAAATTATCTGTTTGCTTTTCTTTTGGAATAACACTTCAATGGCTTCTTTGCATAGATATCATTTAATACTGTGTAGCAAGAAAAATCAATAACAACATTTATTCTTATTTCAAGTCTTCAAACAATGCTGAAACTCCATACTTGATTGCATTTCTGCCCGCTGAATAACCTTCTTCCAAAATGAGAATTCAGACAACTTAAAAAAACAGGTCAGAAATTTCACTAGACCACTCTCCTTTTTTGAACATCTTGCCCTTATCTATTGTGTCTTCAAAAGAGAATTCCTGGAGTAGCTGATGATGAAACCACCTGACTGAAGGAACTATATGATTCAAGACTGCTCCCAGTCAAGAGCAGCTAAAAAAAAAAAAACAATAGTATTAATCATCTGCATTCAGCTGTAAATATGGGGCAGTAAAAGTGTCCTTCCACCCGAAGATCTTGCACATGAGGATGCAAAAGAATATTATCCACCAAACTGATGCCTAAGGAGGCTGACCTGGAACAGCGGCTAGACAGAGTTAAAGGAATAAAGTAGATATTTATGAAAAGGCCTTTAAGGGTACACCTTGGGCAGGACAAGAGCCTGGCCAAAGCTACACCGAAGATGAGCACACAGTCACGTGTTTTCACTCTTTTATAAATTTTGGTTCATTTACATATTGGGGCCAATTGTCCAATTACAGCTTCAGGTTATGAAGTCCCCTCCTCACAGATTGCTCTCCTCAATTTGCTGTTGTTTATACCTCTTGGGCCTGAAGCTGCAACGGTGTCCTTGGTTCTTGGCTGGCAAAGGATGGTATTGTCTAACTGCACTGTGAGGAGATCTTGCTAACACTCTATATGGATTCAGTCACACACTAAGGCAGTACAGAATCTAAAAATACGAAAGCTAAAACTTAAGGCATCAAGGCAGACAGGTTTGCAAAAGGCTTGACCACTCAGCAGATACAACAGCTGTCAATGCAAGCTATTTTCCAGTTAGATTAAGAGAATCTATTTCCTGAACAAGTCCTTTAGAAATGGAACTTTTTTAATCCTTATGACAGTTTAAGTTTGAACATGAAGGGTCTGAGTAGGTGCTTATATTTTTGAATCATTGTGGGATTTGAAAGAACAAGCAGATTTACCCACTGCATGTGAGTGAATCTGATTGAAATCATCATAGAATCATAGAATGCGTTGGCAGGATACTTTCAATTAGACCAGGTTACTCAGAGACTCATCCAACCTGGCCTTGAACACTTCCAGGGCGTGGGCATCCACAATTTCCCCAGGCAGCTGTTCTAATGCCTCACTACCCCCACAGAAAATAATCTTTTCCTAATATCTAATCTAAACCTACTGTCTTTGAATTCGAAGAATTCTATCCCCCCTCGTCTGTCACTACATGCTCTTGTAAAGAGTCCTGCCCCATCTTTCCTCTAAGTTCCCTTCAGGCACAGGAAGCCCACAATTAAATCACTCCAAAGCCTTCTCTTTTCTGGGCTGAAAAAACCAAATTTTTCAACCTCTCCTCATAAGAGTCTGATCAACTTGGTGGCCCTCCCTTGCACTTACTCCACCAGGTCAACTTCCCTCCTGTGTTGAGAATCCCCAAGCTGGATGCAGCACTGCAGGTGGGTCTCACCAGAGACCCCATCAGCCAACACCCAGAAAGAGAAGTTCTCAAGGTGCAGATTAGGACCTGTCAGAAGGGGAAAGAAGCCATAATTCTTAAAGCTCTCATTTTTCACTGTGTCCATCAGTCTGCCTCTTAGGGCATTCTCCACTTGAACAACAATGAAATGTTTCATAGGTGCCTGTAGGGCTAGGAGGGAGAGTGCTTTGCATTTAGATGTAGTAAACAAACAGCAAGACATGAACAGCTGGGCAGGAAAATATTGTGTTTTCTATAAAAAGCTGTAAGCACTTTAGGGACTGAGTTCCTTCTGTCTTACAGAATTTTCAAGAAGAAACAAGTTTTTCTTAAATAACAATGTATGACTCCTCACAATTCCTAATAGATTTAAAGCTTGCTAGATAATTAGCAATCAGTTGTATTCGAAACAAGGGTGAATTCCCCAAAGAAACTGTTCTTTGCCTTTGTATCTGCGTTGGCTGATTTGTCAACGCAACTCATAATATGGCATGGTGTTATAAATATGTGCAAATATTGGACAGTAAGGCTTTTTATATTTCTTTTTGAGAAATGGAGAAAGAATGAGTCTATGTGTGGTTTCACTGCAGTATAGAAGACGTGCTCGTCTGACATTGATGGATGATGTCTCTAGATAAAGTTCCAAAGCAAAATGGTACTAAGGTTGTTAAAATGCTTTCCACAATTCATACTAGCAGTGAATAATGGTTTTTCTGCCTTCTTTCTTGCCATGTGTGAAATGAGTCTCTGCCTCAGTGATTCCAGCTGCTCATCTGTGACCATTTCTGTTGCTTTCTACAACGGAGGCTACAAAGAGTCATGCTGTGGCAGTTTCTCCACAATATAACTACTGCATCAAGCAAAACCATAGGATTTCCTGTTTGGATGGGGAGCTGTAACTTTACAGCTTCTTTTCAAAATCAACAGGCTGTCCTATCTATTATTCCACTTACAAGCTTTGGAAAAATTCATTGAGGTTTGATTTTCATGTTTTGTACTACCTTGCAGTGGATGTTGCAGCAATTAGAAAGCTTCTCATGCATGAAAGCCATACCCTTTTCCCTCTAGTCACAAATTCCATTCTAAAGAATGTTTTATTATATTTCAGCTACAAAATTATGATGCCACCAAACATTGCACTTCCAGGCTAAAGTTCTACTCAAGAAAAAAAATGTCTTTTTGACCATTCTTTCTATCAAGCTGTTAATCATGTACCTTGTTTTGGTGCAGTATGTGATGAACTGCCAACCCTAGTAGACAAATATCACAGCAAGCTGTTGACAGACTGGAGCAGTCTAGCAACACAATACCTGTGGCACATATACATTTACATTTTCTAGCTTAGTGTATCTGCAAATCCTAGTTCAGAACTGAAACAGTTTTGAGATCTGTAAACTAAATAATGGGATTTCAATGCACTTAACTCATTAGAAATTTTTTTAAGGTTTAATAAAGGTTTTCATTTTCATTATTACCGAATTTCTGCAATTGCACAGCTGTGCATTCTGGGGACAAATTTGCCATATGTAGCCAAATATTTGTGTCCATGTTTGTAAAGTTTTAAGTAAAACATACTTAACCTAAGACATTCAAGTGCAGTGAGAACCCTGAAATGTTTGGCTGCAGAGTAATTGATTTGTACACAAAATTACAGGTCAATGACCAAGTATGATGCTAGGAATTAAACGCATAGGCAATTTATTTGATCTTTATGTGTTCTACAAAATTTGTACTTGCTATGTCGAAGGCATGCAAAGATTCATGGTCAATGAACTAGCAGGCAGCCTGTTGTACCATGTCAAAGAAAAGTGAATAGCCCCAAATTTTCTTGATAGTCCTAGTTACAAGAATACTTCAAAACACATTTTCTCCTTATTTTCCCGCTGAGTTACCAAGTTGAGTTTCACAGATGGCAAAAGACAAGAGTTATTGCTACTAATTAATTATTAAGACTAGTCAGTTCATCTTTTTAATCTCTGTTGTAAGAGGCCAATTCAGGAAAAAAATTCTACTCAATAAGTAAAAATAAATTCTGTGCTAGCATCCTAAAATATTTTTGATAGGCTGCTTGTGTAACATGACCCTTTTTCAAATTAGTTTGAAGTAAGATGAAGCATTTTCCATGTTAATTCAGAGGCTGAGCACCTTATTTAGCAGTCTCACAAAGGGACATTACGTAAAGGTCCCAGAGCAGTACATAGGATCAGACCCAGGGCTCATCTGGTATTCCAGGTCATCTACCAGACAGATAATTAAGAGTCTGGAAATCATATATGGCATTTCCTACTAATACTGTTTCATTTTATGACTATTTTCTGCTCAGAGAATTTCCTGAGGCCAATATGACAGGAATCCCACTTACTACAACCAGGAAGCCTTTTCTTCCATCAGACATTTGCATTCATTCTTTCAAAAAGAAAGCAAATCTATTTTTAGATTTAAAGAGAGAGGATGAAACAAGGCAGCAGAACATCATTATTTGCAATCTCTCATGTCTTGAATACCTGATTCAGCCTCCTCTCTACCTCTTCTCCCTAACAAGCAAGTGATCACTATAGTGCTTAAGAGAAAAAGGAAGGGAGGAAGGGAGGAGGGAGGAGGGAGGGACGGAGGGAGGGA
>VZDJ01007747.1:23426958-23463923 GCA_008694505.1 Cyanoderma ruficeps
ATATTATATTATATTATATTATAAATGTATAATATATAAAATGTCCTGAATAGTCTAGTAATAGACTTGTGTGAGCCCATGTGAACAATAAAATACCAATATCCTAAGTACTGACCAAATCCAGGTTCCAGTTAAAAGCTCACAGACCTGACCATCTCCTTTTTAAATTCAGTGTGTCTGTTCTGTCATCCACTCTGAAAACTACTTCTAATAACTGTGAAATGATCAACAGCATCATCTGTATCACTGTCCCATGCAGTGTGGTCACAGATCAAAGCCCTTCTGAAGGTACAAAAGGTACACGTTCTGAGGATGAAGCAATGCTGTGTCCATTCCAGTGGTGATTGAGTTGTCCTTCTAACTCTGAATTTTCTGTAATAAGCAAAAAACCTGCTGTTCATAATCACTTGATCCTCCTCCATGTCATTGCAATTTTTCCTGTTCTCCAGTGGATTTCAGTGTAACACTGCTCAATAATTAGTTTTCCTGACTTGCAAACACTAGGAAAATACACTGGAAGTTTGTGACTCAGATGCCTGCAGCTCACTGGTATCTATCCATACAAGGGACATTACTACATCGAATGTCCTATACAAGCAATCCAGTCCATTGTTTCCATTTGTAAGCTAAGTCCATTTAGGAGTCAGAGTTGTGTGTGTATGGAGAATATGAAGGCAAAGTTCAAGAGAGTTTTTGCAATCTTTGTCCAGTCCTAGAAGAGGATTTTGAATTTAAATAGTTTGATGATTTCTGGAGTATCAGCACCAATCATCAGCTAATCAGTGAGAAAGACACTTCTCTTTATCAAGTCTTCAAGTCTTACCAAGACTTCTCCAATGAAAGTGCAGATCTCTCTTCCTCATCTCACCAGACTTTTGGGGATTGTAGTGATGTGTGCTCCAGAGGCTGCAGTGGTATACAGCATGCCACTCACCCTAAAAACTCTTGCTTGTACTGCTACACATTTTCCTTAACATCACTTTGCAGCCTCTGACTTCTTTGGAAGATGGTTGGTTTTGCTGCTATATTTCACTTAATTTTGTTTGTGGTACTAGCTAGCCCTACCAGTTCGTAAGCTCTACATGTTCTGCTGTGTATTCACTTTTCCAGGTAACCTATGAGTAAAGAAAGATGAAAGTGCTCTTAACCACCTCAAAAGCTCTCTTAACAGACTTTCACATGATTCTTTCCCACATTTCTCTCTAAAGATTAATAAAGTCATTCTTCATCAGACTGAATAATGACTTGTACTTCACAACCTTAAATGTGAGCTCCACCTGAGAATCTATGCTTGGAAATATTCCAGACTGAGTGTGCTATGTGTGACACTTCACCCCTATCTTCTCTGACGCAATGCTCACAAAGGCATTCTTCAGGTTTGTTAACCAGGCCTGCCCTTTTGCTATAGACGTCAGCAAGCCCTGCCTGGGAATGAGTTCTGTGGCTAATTTAGCAGAACCTGACCTTTCAGAGGAGGCTGGAAGGCCAGTGGAGTGTGCAAGTATGGGAATGGAGGAAAAATACCCATGCTGTACCATGGAAAATGAGGAGAGACCTGTGTAAAACCTTTGACTATGCTCTATTACATTGCACACCGGGATAGAAACCCAGTTTGGCATAAAATGATCATTGTACTACCTAGTAATATATTAGACTACCCAAGGATTTTTGCTTTATGTGACCTGGCCACAGCCATAGGAATGACTTAGTAATAAAAATTAGTTGTGAAGAGAATTATATTTATTTCAAAGAAAAAAAGAACTGTTTCTCTACTACCTTTTACAGAAAGTTACAGGAAATGTTCATATCCATTGGCATTTAAATGGTATTGTAATATTAGAATATAAAATTTCTGGTAGTATACTGAAATAAAACTGAAGTTACTTCAGATATGCAGAGAAGGGGCTTATGCTTTTGACACAATTGGCAAGTCATGTCCCCACCTTCAGAGCTGCCAATGCTGTCAGCTTTAGTCTCAGTAGGAGAAAATTTATACCAAGGAGCTGCATGAACAGGGAGAGTGGGAGCTCCAGCTCCCTCCTGTTTTCAGGATTTTCAGTAGTGCGTGTTCCTCACAAATAAACTGTTCCCAGCTGTCTGACGCCTGTATATCCAGCACTGTGGGAGGCTATCCCTAGGCCCAGGTTAGGTGCTAGTGGAGGCTGGGTGACACATGTGACTGTCCCTGCCCTCCACAGCTGACCACCAGTGACCTCCCTCCCACCTTCCTCACCCAGAGTGGTTGTTACATCAACACCCATCACCATCCCACCCACCACTCCCTCACCCTGCCAGGATGTGGTTGCTATGTCAACAGTCTGGTTGTGGCATGCACCCCAAGGAGGAAAAGGCTGCAGGGGTTGCCATGGAAACCATGCTGTCCTGAAGCATCAATAGAGCTGGTCTTTTCCTCACCTTTTTTCCCTCAGACTGTTCTGCCTTGAAGCAGAGACAATGCCTGGACATGTCCTGGCTCTGTCCAACATTCCATCCCCATGGCTGTGTCGGCCCCAGCTGCCACAGCTGCTCCCACTCACCTGCAGCAGCTTCACCAGGGGATGATTGGTGTGCAGAGATGACCTAAAGGGAGACCTTTCACTGTCACAGCACTGGAGCAGCTCTCCTCTCGGGACAGACAGTCCTCGGACAGAGCAATGTGAAGGACTCATCTTCCCAGGGAACGGTGGAAATCAGAGGTCAGAGATTGAATGGGGGAGGGAAGCACTGAATGCATGACGGGGAAGATGTAGCAGGGGACGCACATCCACTAGATACACATTCTCAGACTATGCTTGTGTCATATAGCAACAACCAAAAAGACCTTTTCATCTAGAAATACTTCCTGCATTACATCACTCTCTTTAAATTGAAAAAAACTCCAGAAAGTGTGATTTATTTTTTTTCAGATAAGTTTGTTGTGGGAAGAAAGTGTCTGAACCAATTCTCTAGAAAGGCTGTAGTAAGAAAGTGTGAAAAAAAATATTTCCATAGAACATTAAAATACACAAGTGCTTTTAGCACAGGTATTTGAACAGACAAAGGTCTTGATTGCGCAACATAATGAAGCCCAGTTAATGAATCCCTGCTTATCCCTAAAATATCTGAGCAAAGCTTCAAAGGATCTCTCCTCTATCACAGGGAGCCTCTAAGGATTTGGGGAAATAGTATATTAGAGTTTGCAGATACAGTCTGAAGAATCAGAATGCTGATACTGAAGAAGAAAACCCACACTAGTTTCAGGGTCACAGGACACTCACAAACACTCAGTATTTGGCTTCTTACATACACATTTTAGTTAGGAAGTGATATAGTAAACACTAAACAAGAAGCGTTTGCACACAAGAATTTATCAGTGCAGAATACAGGATTGTCAAGAGTTAATGTGCATATTCTGAGATTAAAAATACTGACTTGGCACTAATGCTGAGAAATATACAATGAATTCATCTCATTTGAGTTGCTGCTGCTGAATCATTAAAGGGGCAGAGATGGACTCTCCTCAGTGATGGGCATTCTCCTCTTAACTGTTGTTACACATTTGCTGCTGCTTATCTAAGAGAAACATGTAACTGGAGATGACCTCACCTAATCAAGGGGGTAACTTAGAAAAATGCCCAGATCAAGAGATTCTGTGTTGTACTTGCCAACAAAGACGACTTTCTATCTTACTAAATCTTTGAAAGAAGAACTCTTGTTGTTCTCTAACTGCTATTGCAGCTCTGTTAATTGTCTGGAACTTGCTTACAGAAAACTAGAAATCATCCTCTAATCTCATTCTAAAGGCCATTATTTCATTTGTAGTTGGATGGATTTTAATCGTATTTCTCATAGGGATCCAGCAGTTTCAAATCCATCTCAAAGCTAACTTTTGGATTTTGCTCTCCTCTGTACTCACCATGTGGCATACAATATTGGCTCAGAGTATGACATAAAAGATATGCAAACCATCATTCTTTTTCACTAGACTTAGAACTTCATCTCTAGGGAAATGGGCATTTGTGTAGAAACTTCAAATCATTATATTCTCTGTTTTGCTGAATATATGTCTTGGATACAGTAGGTGCTTAACCTAAGGATATACAGTTTTTTCTGGAAATCACTTATCTAGATCTGCCTAGGAAGGAGCTTCTCAGTTCCACGTATATTTTCTTCATCCACTTTGAAAACTTGCTTTCTCTTTTGGACATTGCAATGCCTGTAGCAGAGAGCTCTTCATTGTAATTATGTGTTGTTTTCACCTGATAATTTAATCTTCCCCCTTTTTTCCACAGTAAAATATTGTCAATAAAAAAAATCCTTACTACTTTTTTAAACAGTCATTATTTTACAGGTTTTAATTAAGGAATTCTGTGGTAGACTTGGATATGTGTAATTTTCTGAAGTTATAAGTTGGATATTCCTCCTTTCAAGAAAATACTTTCTTCTGGTAAAGGGCCTCATGGAAATAGCACATGTCCTACCATTAACTCTGCTAGGAATACAAGAATACAAGCTTTGCAATCAAAGTACATTGATTTCAGTCCATGGGCCTTTCCTGAAGAAATTCCAACCTAAAACCTGGGATAGAAAAAGCAATAAGGCAGGGATACTGATTAAGGTGCATATGTCTTCAAATGGCTCTGTTTATTTAGCTGAATCAAACGTCTTAGCTTGGTGTTAATGACGTAGTAGAAGACAGCTTTGAGAAGGGAATGAGGCTAGTGGGGTGAAGTTGGGTATTCTGCGTAGTGAAATAGCACAGAACAGTGGAATTGAAGTTGGAGAAGAGCCCAACCATGCTTCAGTTAATACTTACTAATTCAAATCTACTTTAAAAAAGTGAGTTTGTTACAAATTTTATCAGGATAAGGAATTAAGGACAAACTCTTCCTCGAGCAGCTTGAAAGAAAGCAAACTACTTGAGTGCTATGTGATGTGATGTAAAGAATAAAAATGAACAGGAAATTATTCTCTGAAACTTCAGCTTTTAGAGGAACATTCATATTGACAGAAAGACTGTTAATTTAGGTACAACATAAAGGATAAATTCATTTCCAGAAGCAAGAAAATGTTAATCTATTGACATTTATTAATGTAATATGAAATTACCTCATTTCAAAGTAATTTCAAAATGCAAAAAGAGTCATTATTAATATCAAATTCCCCGTGATTTAAAACTGCATAAAAGTTTTAAAATAATGCCCTGAAACCATCACAGGATAATTTAACTGAAAAGCATAATTCTGGATTCTAAGAACTTCAGAAAGAGTCTGGTTGCACACTTGTTGCAATCTGTGTGAATATTAATGATTGAAAGGCTTGAATACCATATACAAATAAATTATATATATGAGATAAATATTTTAGAACTTTTATCTTGATTTTTCTGAAGGCCTGTGTTTCTCTGGCTAAGGCACTAGTGTGGCATATACTGTTTCAAATACAGATATTCTGCTCCCTCTACAAAATAGATGGACATTAATAAAAGAGACCTCTGGCTAAGATTTCATTCCCCTGAAATTTTCATGTGGGAAAACCGTCATTGCTGCCACCCTGCACCTAGTTTGATCTACTTTGTAGATTAAACAGAATGGAATTTGCAAGTATCCATATTTACATGTAGGGGACAGTAGATAACATTGTAAACTCATTAGAATTAATATAACAGGAGTGGAAACATGACACATCCCTGTATAGGAGACCTGTACAGATCTCCAGCAAAGCCCCAGTTAAATCCTCTGTTACATTTCTTTCCTAATCCAGACATGGGAAGCAAAACATACAGATTTCTACTCAGCAAACATTAGGCCAATTTTGAAAAGCAAAGTTCACAGTCAACATGGAGTGTGGAGCTGTTTTATACTAGAAGGACCAATGAGCCACTCTTGTGCAATTGGATAGCAATGGGAATGAGACAGAATATATAGAAATCCTAAATGAGAGCAGTTTAAAAAAAGGGAATAATAGTGTGTGGAGTTAAAAGGGACAGAGAGCTTACAGCCAGCAGCATAACCTACCTGAAATACTTTCGCCAAATTGTCAAAAAGGGCTTGACCAGCGCTGACTTTATGCTTGACTCCCCTGACTGTGCCATTTTTGCTGAGGATGTTGACTCGCTTTGTACCAAACCCCTTCTCTTTAGTGGCTCTGACTAAAATGAGCAAGTCATCCTGCTCATTATCATTTTCATCCCCCTCCGACCCTACGTGTCCGTTGTGCTGCCCGTCCACCTCGCTGAGCCGGCTGGTGTGGTCGGTCTCTGAGCTGCTGGCACACTCGGAGTCCAGCGAGTCGGCGGCCTCGCCGTCGGCGTACACCTCCTTCAGCACCCGCCCGCTGTGCGAGGACGCCACGCGGAACCGAACCTTCCTCAGCAGCCTCTCGCTGTCCGCCTTCCCCTCGCCCTTAAACATCGCCTCTTCCACTGATATCAGCAGTTTGCATTGTTCCAGCGTGGTGCCCATTGCCTCTGCCAGTTCGTCACACTCAACAACAATATCAGCGCTGTTTTCTGCTGACAGGGGTTCTCATATTAAACTAAGGAGGGATCCCAAGAAGGCACTGCCGTTCTGCAGTTAATAATGGATGCATTTGTGCTATGGTTACCTTTAAACTAAAACCTGTAAAGTGATCCCATTAATTAAATATTAAAAAGACATTGTGTACTTTTTAGCACTAAGGAAGACAGCAAGAAAGGGAGAAATTATATTCATTGATTAAAATGAGGGAAGGGAAGGGAAGGGAAGGGAAGGGAAGGGAAGGGAAGGGAAGGGAAGGGAAGATATCAAGAAGCATTTGGACAATGCTCTCAGGCACAAGGTGTGGCCTTTGGAGTGTCCTGCACAGGGCCAGGAGTTGGACTTTGATGATCCTTATTGGTCCCTTTCAAGTCATAATACTCTGTGATTCTGTAATAAACCAAATAACAGCAATTAAGAGAGTTAATATGAAAGCAGTTTGATTTGCTAAAAAAGGCAAAGAAAAAGACTTTTTCACAAGATCTACAAAGTCAAAACTGTTTATGTTGATTGTACGTGGGGAAAAAAGAAAAACTTCAGCACCTGAATCAACAATTCAGGTGTTATCATTTCTTTAATCATAACACTTAACTTTCCCACCAGTCAAACCTCATTTGCCAAAGTTAACTTTTTACACAACTTTACGGAGATTTGGCAGGGAGCTCCTACCTGATGGTTTTCAATGCTGACCTTTTCACAGACTGGCAGAGCAGTGGAGAAGCAATTAGTCAGGATTTGTTGCACAGAGTAACCCAATGTTATTAAATAAAGCTGAGCCGTAGCTGGTACCACACAGCAACCACAGCATATGTTCTGTCTCATCAGAGAATGGGCAAGGGAATCTGAACCAGGAGTAGGAGAAAGCTAATTAATTGAGGTAACAAGGATCAGCAATAAGAGGTAGGGTAACATGGATTCATCCACAGGAAATCACATTGCCTTATCCTAGCAAATCACAAGTAGTGGCTGCCACAGTGTTCAGCACGAGGATCTAGATGTAAAAATAACCAACCCACACTTGAGGTTTCTGGCTATATCCACTCAATATCATGTAGTAGCACCTTAAACCCCCAAGCTGCTTCTGAGCTTGCATGATGATTCCTACTTACAGCGCTATTTCTGTTTTCTTCACTTAAAGAAAAATGCAGCATTAAGTCAATCCCCTTCTCACCTTCCTGACAAACATTCCCTAGACACTCTCTAAGCTTCATTTTTTTCTCTAGACTCATGTAAACTGAATTGCTTCCTGAAGCCTGTGACTCCCAACATGTAGGCATGAAATGAGTCCCTAGATGCTCAGCCAGCCCAGAATGGTAATTTCTGCACTCACAAACAACTGCAGAGCTTCAAGGAATCTGAGACATTCTGGTCAAGATTTTGGAAATGCAGGTTCAAATCTTTCAACAATTATGTGGGGGTTATTTTGACTTTATTTTGAACAAGAGGCATAAAAATATTGTTCTTCAGCCCAAACAAAATCACCATTTTCAAGGCTGAAATCTAAAATTACTTATTTCCCATCCAAAGAATGGAAACACAATGATTAGTGGCATTTCATAACACTAGTGTTTGCCACACTTCTTTCCAAATAAGATGATTCACTGTATTATTAACTACTAAAATTAATGCAAAAAAAAAAAAAAGGTAAAAATAAGTTACCAGAGTTAAAATACATTGTTACTTGTCTTTCAAAGAAGAGAAACATCTAGTATCAAAGTCTGTACTAATATTGAATACAGTTATAAGAATCTTTGTGAAATTCATTTGAGGAGGAGGATGCTGAATCACACTGATTGTGTCATAGCCACTTGCCCACAAGAGTTTTGACAAGAAATATAGTTCATTATTACTAAAATGTG
The DNA here is from genome assembly GCA_008694505.1 of Cyanoderma ruficeps. Classification (NCBI taxonomy): domain Eukaryota; kingdom Metazoa; phylum Chordata; class Aves; order Passeriformes; family Timaliidae; genus Cyanoderma; species Cyanoderma ruficeps. The sequence continues at coordinate 23,435,315 of VZDJ01007747.1, forward strand.
ACTCAGAACAAAGAACATTCTCTAGAAGAACGAATATTTCAAAGTATCTTTTATGGAATTATCCAAACAGGGCCACAAGTTACCTGGAGAAATTATTTAGTCTGCTACCTATGACAAAGTCATAGTAGTATTTCCATGATTATCTGAGTGGCTTGGAAACCTGAAGTAATTAACTGTGTTCATATTAATTTTTATTTAAATAATACAACCCACCTGTTTTTCAATTAATTGCCACACATTAAAAAATCTGAGCTTCTGTAAAAGAAATATTTTGCACAAAAATTTTGTAATATTTTTATTTTCTCCAGTTGGCACTATATATCCTATTTTACTGTTGTTGCAGGTAATGAGGAAGCTTGTATTGTCTGGAGTGCAAATAATTTGGTGCTACCTGAGTGACTTAAAAAGTTAATGTAGTGTTGAATAAATGCAGGATTAATCAGTGCCACATTTTACAAACAATCCAAACACTGCATCTTGTTCTCTGTTAGTAGGAAATTAGCTCGTTGATTGGCAGTTTCAATAATGGCAATTCCATTATTCACTGGGAAATACTTTTATGTCTCGTTATGACAAATAAGAAACTGTATCCACAATTTTCTCTGCAAAAAAATAATTAAGCAAAGTGGAGTGTGCCTCTTGACAGAAGCATTTACATGCATAAGATTTCATCCTGGTGTTCCAGCTGTGGACCTTCTGTGAACAAGTATGTGATTTGGGGGCTAAGTGAAGTAGTAAACAGATTACAAACTCTAAACAGGTTGTATTAGTGACATAAGACATTTGAGAGCTCAAAAACCTGAGATGCACATATTTGTACCATCTGCCTGGGTGCATGTTCTCAAAAACAGCAGAAAAGACAAAACTTGACTAAGCATCTCTGCTCCTCCTGTAGACTAAAACTGTATTAAATGCTCAAACTAACTCCATTTGTGCAGCTTGATGCCACACCCTGCCAACTGTTATATTTCTGCTTATCATTTTTAACTTTCCTACACAATTCTCTTCATTCAAAGGCTTATCTCATTTAATGAGCAGTATCTATTAAAAACTAATGTGGTGGGCTTTTGCAGTAGTGAAATATTCCTTGTCCATGATTATTATTCTTTCTGGATCATTTGGCTATTGTTAGATTTTGTTTCTGCTTAGTTTGGTTCTAATGTTCTACCACTGATTAATTGGAGCCCAGGGGCTCCAGCATCCATACAGTTAAAGCACACAAGAAATAAAATGTCTCTAGAGAGATGTCATCTGAACAGAGAAGCACTCCATAAAAAAAGAGCAAATACTTAAAGACTGTAAATAAACTATTTCATCCATTGCTTTTTATGTGACTTTGTTTTCATTTCACATGGAACTGGACCAACCCATTGCCCTGATGCTGTGATAAATAATATGTTGCCCAATAAAATCCAGATTTTATCATGTGCAATATATCATTAAGTTAAAAGGAACAACGAAGATGATGCTTCTGCTGGTTGTTGACTTCTGATGCTACTGCTTGACACAGAACTAAGATACCAGTACTGGATGAAGGGAACGGGGAACATGGCAAACTGAAAGACAAGTATCTACTCCAAGACTGACATCTGGGAATCCATGCTTGTCCTGGGTTATAGTCTATTCAATTTCATCTGCTGAAAAACAGTTGGGGGTGGGTGCCTTTTGATAATGGGCCAACGGTCAGTATCAGGTAGAGCATTGTTCTTATCTTTCTCCATAATGGGCCATTAACAGTCTTCCCAAGCCCCTAGTGTACCTATTGTGTGATGCTCCACCCCGTGGGAGGAGCCAGCCATTCTCACCTGGATAAAGCTGGGACTTTAAACCAGCACAGTGTCTTGCTTCATCCGATTACGGGAGGAAGGCTGGACCCTTCTCACCACCTCAGGACCCCTTTCTTTTCTGCTACTGGATCATTTTCTGCCTCAGTGGAGCTGTACCTGCCATTCCAGGAGGACTCACTTTTGGACTGCTTTCCACACCCTGACTAACAAGGTTGTAGCTTTGACCCTGTCAGGACTTTTCAAAATTGTTGTTTGTTGGTTTGCTGGTTTGGTGGGGTGGTTTTGTTTTGTTTTGGTTTTTTTTCCTTTTTCTTTTCTACCACATTTATATTCTTATATTCTTAGTAAAAAGCTGTTATTCCTACTCCCAAATCGTTGCCTGAGAGCCATTAATTGCAAAATTAGAACTTGGCGGGGGGTGAGGGGTTTACATCCTCTATTCTAAGGGGAACCCCAGTTTCCCTGGCAGATACCTGTCTTTCTAAACCAAGACAATGCTCCATGAAAGAAGGTACCTGCAGAGGCAACTCATCATATCTTTCATCCCTGACCAAGTAGGGAAGTCTAGATAATAAACTTAGTCTCAATATTTACCTTTTAAATCACTGATATTAGCTCAAGTGAGACAACGCCTTTAATACTTTTATAATAAAAACCTAAGCTAAAGTAGCAATCATATTACACCAAGTAAAAACATTATAGTTGTATCAGGAAAGGGGAAAAAAAAAGAGCAGAAGAGAATAGAAAGAAATTCTAATCTCATTTATAATTCTGATGTAATTTCTTTAATATATAGGTAAATCTTGCTGTCAAAATTCATCATACCTATATATACATACTTCAATTTTTACAGTTTACACAAGTAGAGAATCTGTCCTAGGTGTTCCATTTCACTACATTTTGAGCACTACCAGCTTCACCTCAGGAAAAACCACAAAGCAATAACATTAAACTGTAGCAAAATGTTTGAAAGAGTATCTAGACATGTATTAAGAAGAAAAGACTTTTTGCACTTTTTTTAAGAAGTATAGAGTGTGCTGTTTGAAATTACTGTAAAAAATGTACCTCGTGACATTCCCATGCATCAGAGAATAAAAGGTATAAAAAAATAATAGAATTTGTAGCATTCAAATAGCAGCAAAATGGAACCTGCATCACGAAATGAGACTTCAGCAGAAAAAAATGTCAAAGAAAGAAATAAAATGGGCTGAAATCAGCAGCTGCCTTCATCATTTCTGAACATACGACCATTTTAATAGAGCAGTTTACCCTGTGACAAAGCATTATATGCTCTGTTTTGATGCACAGTGTGTGCAGAGTCATTTTATATGATGTATTTGCAGGTTACTAAGTATATATAGCCAATCTGTAGGCTAACTTGATACCATCCACACTGGTGCATTCATCATTAGACGGGTGGTAGGATTTCACAGTGATATGTCTTGTGATACTAATTTTCCTTTTTCACTCTGCAAAAGACTGTTTGCAACTGTCTCCAACCCTATTACACTGGTAGTAATCAGAAGCATATTCTGTAATCTCTAGTTCTTAATACAAAATTAGCAGAGTAATCATCAGGACACAGATATTCAAAAGACCTGGATTCTCCTTCTGTTGTGGGGAGCAGCTGTTTTGGTTTGTAAAAGCATGTGTGGTAAGCTGAGTTTGGTCATTTTTGGTACAAGTAAGTAAAGTTTGTGAACAACATGCTCTACACTTTAGAGATTACAAAAGCAGATAATTTGAATGCTAACCAAATTGTTTCTATCTTAGACAAATTTAGTACATTTCCCACTTGTTCAGACAAGGAATATTCCCATTTGCTAAGTCAGCAAAGCATCTGCCTACTTTTCTGCAGGTCCAGAATAACTTTTTATCTGTAGTTAAGTTCATGAGGGCACTCAGAGCATCTGGCAATTGTTTGTCAGGTGTAGCAGCTGCTAAATGGAAACAATACAGACAAGAACAAACCAAGCATACTGTTGCTATTGTAATGCCTAATTATTCATATGACAAGTGCTTTTACACTGTCGTTTCATTTTATTTGTAGATTTCATTTAACTTCCGTTAAACAATTATTAGACAGAATGTGAAGGTTTTTGTGTCTATATTTCTGTTTACATTAGTGAATTGGGTACATTTTTATTCAATTTATATAATGAAGGAATTAAATGAATGAGGAAATCAAGACCTGTGTCTAGGCCACACACAAGTGCAGAAGGACCTAGGAATACATGGAAACTTTGTGCTGTCCTTTTTGCTAGGGCAAGCAGAAAGTGTCCATTTCCAAAATCTTTAGAGAGGAATGCTCTACGCAGCATTTGAAAATGCAATCAATTAGTACCCTGAACTTGAAATTCACAGCCATTTCAACAGTTCATTCATTTCTATTTTTCCCACAGTAGATTTCCATAGGATTCAGGCTGCCAAGCTAAACACAGAAGCAGGAGTACATGAAAGGCTTCTGCCATTAACTGGTACCTCAAGACTTAATTTGTTTATTTGCTCTGGACAAAGTAAAAGGTCAGCTCTTAAATATATTACATTTTATCTGAGTCATGCAAGGCAAATACCAGTTTTCCTTCAGGAGGGTCTGGAAAACACTTACAGACTACTAACTATAGTAGTAAGAATACTGGCTAGAAATTTTGATCCATGTCAGATAGCTGATAACAAACACTATTTTTTATTACTTCTCTTACCTAGCTGGTGTAAAAATTCATTGTTTGTAGCTCTTTTTTTTCTAGTCATGTAACTGGTCACCATGACAGATGTGTAAATGTTATCTGTCTCTCCAGAAGCTCTAGTCTGTAGCTAGATGCTAAAATTTTTGGTGCACACAAATTTTACAGTCTAGATTAGAACTGAATTCCTATGCTGAGCTCTATTAAGACCTCTGTTATATCTTCTCCTGTGTTCTAGTTGAACAGGAATAAATAATGACAGAAAAACATTTCCATCAAACCAGCAACTTGTAGAGGAGAGAAAAACTTAGTTGTGAAAAAATTGTTGTATCGATAAAAAGTATCAAGGAAAAAGGTTCAGTTCAGCAGAGAACAAAACAGGCATGTTGTAAGATGGACTCAGCTAGACTGTTCCTTCATATGATGCATGGGCCAGATATTAAAACAGACATTTAGTTCCACCCATCCATGTAATACCACCAGTTTCTGGGGCCACATATGCAGTCAAGACATCCTACTTGGGGGTAGGATTATGTACAGAGTGTGCACCTGTCCAGCAATCCACCTCCTTACTGACAGGCAAGTCCCAGGGAAGGAGATCAGGATGCCAGAATCTAGCACAGAAACATCTGAGGGTTAGCTAAAGGGTTGCTAGGCTGTGGAGCAACCATTAAAAAAAAGACAAAAATGTTGTTTTCTGTCTGATGATTCCAATGGCTCTGCCCAAACTCCTCTGAGTTTGGATTCACTGTCATTTACACTGGAAACTATAGGTAGGCTTGTGTTGAGAAAGAAAACAACTGATATTAGAAGATAATAGCAGAGCAAAATATTTATACACAGCCCTTGTAAGTTCTGCTTAAATTTCCTAAATATGAACATGTCTTTCAATATTTTTTGGTTAATTTACAATGCCTTTGTTTGAAATCTGACCTAAAATCTGATACCACTTATCTATCACATGTCCCAGTCCAAATACCAAAGTTTTGGAAGAAGAACCTGCTACAGGAAGCACTGATTCACTAGGAAGAAAATCCCCTCCTGTATCCAAACATTTATCATTGTTTCAATGACTAAGGAACAACCAGGAACCTTAAAAAGATATATACTCTTTGCTTGTGAAGAAAAATGACTAATGACAGTTTTCAAGGCTCGTTTTCAAGCATTGCAAACAGTCCTTCTTCATTGCAAACAAAGATGAAAAAAATCAGCATCAAAGCTTCAGAGAGACATTTCCATTCTCAGAGCCCCACATGAAACAGTTTCAGCAGCAGCAGAGATTCCTGAACCCTGTCCTGAAATTCCTCATGCATCTATTTCTCTTAGCTCCCACTAGAGATATAAGCCATCTTTCTGTATTTGGTTGGCTGAAAATATAAATAAGACAAGTATAAGAAATAAAAGGACCTGGCATTCTGTTACATTGGAAAGAAGTAACACTCTAGTGAAATTCAGTTTAGTGCTGCTTTTTCTCATGTGATTCATAACCATTTATTAAGTACCACAAGTATGCTTTCCAGGTAATCCATCTCTACGGGTAGCTTGTCTGGGTAGTATCATCTATACAAAATTTCAAATTCTATCAAACTTCTGTCATCTTTTGACTCATAAATATGTGTACATATCAGACACAAAATCCTTATAGCTCTTTTTATAAAGTAGGTGTGTTAGGCCTACATGGTGCTTTCAACATTTTGGACAAACTCCAACTAGGTCATTGGGTTCTACACTGTTCAATTTTGAAGCTGGTGGTCTTCCCCATAGATATTGTTTTATTCTGTTAAACAGTTTCTGAGTCCTATTGCTGAGCTCTAGACTTCATTATTGAGTAGCCTTATTTAAACATATCTTCCAAATATTCCCTGGATGCAAGAAAAGTTTAATTAGATAGTTTTAATCTAATTACTCAGAGATTCTTATAGAGAAATTAAAAGGACTTATAACTACTGTGAGTAGGGTTATGTTTTCTTAACTTTTATCCTTAAGTTATAGAAATGGTTTTAGGTTGGTTTGAATAGAAATTCCCTTTGGTCAGGGGCTGCTATGCCGGCTAGCTCGCCCCGGGAATTCTATATGTCAGAGGTTCGGAGGGACCGAATCCCTGGCTGAGGCGTGATTGAGGCTTGAGAAAATGAGAGCGGCTCTCCACAGGGTTTTAGATGGTTTATTTCTCCAGGTACCTCTCCAGAGTGGTGGAAGGCAGAGAGGGCCTGGAGGCCACGTGGAAGGAGGAGGAAAAATCCCCTGTCCCCAGGTTATGTACCCGGGGGGCAGGTCTCCAGACAGGAAAGGGCCAGGGCCACTGGCCAGTACAGTATTATAAAGACAATAGGTGTAGGTGGCACCTAATTACCTGGGCAAATCAGGGGTTTCATGCCCTAGAATCCTTTACCTTTAACAAGGTGATTGACATCAGGGTCAAGGCTGCACCACTGGAGTGTTTAGCAGGGGAGAATTGGGACAAACAGGAACAAACCACTACAAACATAAAAAGCAATTGGAAAAACCCGAATTTTGCACCACTACAGGTTTGTATCGAACTAGATTTTTTGGATGGGCAAAAGTTATTTTGGGGCTCTCATTCTGAGGGAATCAATGCAAACAACACGTAAGCAGACCCTTTTCAGGTCAGATTTGTTCTCCTGCAGCAGTTACTGCCTGCAGACTTGGAGAGACTGGACTGTTAATGTTCGATGGCTCAAACAATCGACCATTTAACAGCTCAGATGCAGAGGGTGTGCACATCTTGGCTGTAGGCTGCAGCTGATTTTGAACAAGGGAAAAGGCTGACAACAGGCAAAACCTGTGAGGTGGGATAGTGCTTTTCATCATGTCAATGTCACCCCTTATGTAATGGCTGAAAATTCCCCTAGATAGGTACATACATACATACATACATAAACACTCATACTGTATGAAAACTCCTCTTCAGGAGGGTGCCAGGACACTCACACATAGCCCATCACACATAGTCCAAACGTTTTTTATCTCTGCTGATGAGCCATAAGGAGCCATGACTGACTCAACTTCACCGATGGGAGAGATGGCTGTGCTATAAACAAGGTGAGCCAAATTGTAATAATAAAAAATAAAATTTATTTTCGCGTAACAGCAAGTACGGAAACAAATAAAAACCACAGCCACGATACAGATCAATTCGATTGAATGGGGGTGAAATGTGAGACAGGCCTCTATCGCACCTTGTCTCCCCTTTGTTCGCCCCAATCCCATCACTAAAGATCCAGTTTTTATACTTTTTAGTTTCCCTGAGGCAGGGTTTTCTTTTGTCCAGTTATTCGGGTATTGGTATTCATTGGCCCCCTTTTGGGATTCTGATTTTTCTGAGTGGGCTTTCAGGGAAAACATAAAGATGTCTGAGTGTCCATTGCAGACCATATTCAGTTTCTGAGTGGGTTTTCAGAAGAAACAGAGAGGATGTCGGAATGACCATTGCAGATTCAATTCAGTCTCTGGGCAGATGTTTCGGTCATCAAACATGCTTGCTAGTCTATTTCCAGTTGAGCCACATTCATTCATGTGCTGATGGCCCAAATCTTCCCCCGTTCTGCCCCCCCTCGTCCTGAGCCTTCTCAGCAAATGTCCTTTTCCTGTCTTTAAATCCTTTATTTCTCAGGCACAAATTAATACACAGAGGTTATTCACAACAGATGTAATGTCTTAGAAGCTGCCCTAAACCATCAAAGACTCTTGAAGTGTCCCATGATCCAAAGTTACATCCAGCATGACACTCCTGATCTCAGGGGAGGTACCTGGGCATTCCCACCCAAACCTGAGTGAATATAAACCCAGTGGACTCTGTTTCTTCAGCTTTCCCCGCCCTATCAAGACTGAGACCAGCATTTTGACAATATTGGGAACCCACCACTAAGACTAGAAGAAGGGAACAAACCGGAGAGGATCCACAGGATCCACAGTCTCTCTTTTCCTATTTCTTTCTCTCTCTCCCTCTCTATCTCACATTTACTATTAAATGAAAACCCGTACTATTGACTTTGCCATATGGTCTCCTTTGCACCTTAATTTGGGCAGAGACATCTCTCTAATAATTTCAATAACTGGATCCGAACAAGATGGAAAATTCTGCTGCTGTGCATGCAAATATCTACCATAACCCTTGATCTGACTTGAAGCACATATCTTGCATGCCTCCCTCAAACATTCCACTATGTACTACTTTTGACATTTATTTTTGAGCCAAAAACATGACGACTAGTAATTTCTGGCTTTCATGGGATAAAAAAATATATTCAGTGGTTTCTTCTTATCTTTTTTTTCTCCCCAGAAGACTACACCATTATTGTGATGGTAGACAGCAGATACCCTAGCAATAATAATATATAATAATGCAGTTTAGGTCTTATTTCATACCCAGAAATAAAAATAATTAAAATAAGGGACTTTAATTTAGTTATATTGTTACTAGCTGATGTCACTTCTGGTATTCTTTCTTCAGGTTTCTTTCATTCAAAACTTGATAAATCTCTATATGTTTGTTCTCCATGTCTTCAGTTTTTTCAGCAGAGACAAGGAAAAATTTCGTGAAGTTGGTTTTTTTTCCAAATGCTGTTGTTGAACATATCACATTGACTCCTATATAAAGAAGCTGATTTGCAAACACCATGATTCCCCATAGTCATCAGCTCAAAAGAAATGTTAACCAATCCTTGAATTGCTGTGATGTTTTTAATTTAGGTGGATATCACTTTTTGTAACAAAAATATTTATGTATATACAAATATATTCAATCCTAGGTGGCATTTCATACAGCCTTCAAGATACCAGGAACATATCAGCCTTCTCTTGTGTGCCTCTGGGGAGAGTTTAATGGCCATGACTTCCCCAAGGTAAAGCTTTATGACATCTGGAGGCAGAAGAACCATTCATGGACATAGAAGAGGTGAGACTGCTTTGACTTTTCCACTTGAGAGTCTAGAGGCAAACTGAGAAAGACGAGATAGGGGATATTGGTCTGTTTAATGGCTGAGGTAATTGCAAGAGGGATGAATCATTAAGTCACTTAAGCTCTCTTTCCTCAGCAAACAAATGGGGAATCACCTCACTCCATGTGACTCAGAGAAACCCTTACTGTGAGCAGGGAAACAATGTCAGCAAATGCTTCTCTGGACTGACTGATGAAACCAATCTGAAGCTGAGTGAAATCACTGCCTAATACCAACAGAAATTCAGAGCGTACTCAGTGCAAATGAGCAGCCGGGCGGTGATTCACCCACTGGCACAGGGATGTCAGGTCCTGTCAGAGCCAGTCTCTGGGTGACGCTGGCACACAGCAGCCCCAGGCAGGTGCAGGGGGGCTGGTGCAACAGAGGAGGCAGGCCTTCCTTTTCTGTTTGCCAGCAGCGAAACAGGTACTTTTTGATCTATAGAGGAAGGAAAAGCTTGGAAGGACAGATTACGGTTTTTTCTTCTGGCACTGATTGTTTCAAAACCATTGGGAACAAATGATGCAGTGAGAGCCAACTTTTCCCCCACTCTTGAGTGCACTGTTGCTATCATAAATCTAGTTATTTACGATTTCAATTTGCAGTCACTTCCCTGAGCCATTCATTTGCTATTTAAAAAAAAAGAGAGGCTGAATAATGTCTGAAAGGATATGCACATACCATAGCACCAGGGAAAAAAATTAAAATAAGAAGCCTTCCCCCTCAGCTACTCCCAATCTCTTTAGAGACTGCTCTTTAGAACTGGGAAACACTGACGCACTGACAGAGTACCCAGCACTCTGACATCTGAACATTGTTTGATAGGCTGTTTTGTACAATATAATGCATCATATCTCTTCAGTCACATATTCTTTTGTTGTTGTTGTTATTGTTAATATTACTATTATTATTGCATTCTTACCAAGTAAAGCTGCCATACTCCACTCTTATCTTGTTTTCTTTTCATTGCAGATTGGATTTTGAGCACTTCAGCTGAGTTAATTCAATTTACAGGCTCATTAACCAGACTGCAAATGGAAGGGGAAGACAGTGTATCTCCACAGGAATTCTCAATGTCAGAATGGTCGCTGGGTCTTAAAATCTCAGGATTTTCTGGTGCAGTATCAGTCTGATTTCTTATACTTGCAACCCAAAATAGGAATCAATAGGTGAAAAAAAGTGACAAAGAACCTGAAGGAAAATTGTAATTCTTTTCCCTCCACTAAATACTAAGTTGCATGTGGTTTTCTCTATAAGCTTCCTGGTCAAATCTTTACAAATAATGATTGACTGGCCAAAATCACTCTTTTTTTTTTTTTTCTTATTTATCCTAAAGCTGTTTCAAAACAAAATAATTTTTTTCTCTCTCTCTGAATCTCTGTATTTATAGCTCGAGACAGTGACAGCATTCAACACTCTTTCCAGAATGGTTGTCTGAGGGCTGTATCCTGAGCCTGCCTGTACAAACTTTTTCAATATAGCCAGCCCCACAGCATTATTCTGATCACAACGCTATTCCACCTTTTTGCTATGAGATTCTTTCTGTGAGTGTGGGATCCCTTCATTTCTAAACAACCTTCTGCTTAGAATATCTTTTGGAGGGACTTTCTGTTTTGTATTGAATTGTTTTGGTTTTATTAGTTTAACTGTTAACTTACTATTTCTTATTTCTTTGCTCCATGGAGCTGAATTATATCAGTTCCCAAAGGATGCAGCCTTCAGCTGAACACACATATAAAAATGACTATTTCTTTTGTGATGTCTATTCATCAGAGACAAATTCAAATGCACACTCTCATTTTATTGGGTTTTTACATTTGAAGCAAGTATTCTCAAAGGCACGATTTCAAACCAAATTTTTGGTGAGGTTTTGTGACACTCCTAATTCTAAGTAAGCTTAGCAGGAACTCAAACTACCTCCTCACCCCCCATCAATGATGTTGAGCTCAAGATATTGACTGAGTTGCAGCACATTTAATTTTAAAATTTACCTTTAATTTCCAGTTAACCACACGACTCAAACAAACCCTGTTCACAAGCAGTGGCCTTTATGCCTGGCAGTTAAATGCCTGCTGACTAAATGTCACCTCTTTGAATGCAAAAGGTATTTCATTGTCCAGAACTGTCCCTGGAACACTGAGCAGCATAATGATTCCTGACAAAATAGGCACCTGGGATGTCTGATACCGCAGTGAATTTTCATAGACATGCTCTGTCACTAGAATGCCTTTATTGTGGTCTCCAATGGCATGCATTTATTGGATCCAAAAATCTCCTTTCACTGGGACTTCAATGCCAGGCCAAGTAATTTGTGAGATTTACCCTCACAAATCTTTCTGTATCTCACATTTTAAGGGAGGGTTTCTCATTTTCCTGCAGCATGATTTGTTTATTTTCAACAAAAATAACCCAGATGAAAGCTAAATCAACTGGTCAGGCAAAGACTCCTTTTCAAAAAGTGAAATATTTTGGTTGTTTATCTCCAGCACAGAAATCAGAATATTTAAGGATGACCCAATGAGAGACACAAATGAATCTTAGTTATCAATGGTGTTTCCTAAAAGTTCAAAAGTACTGAGTCAGGTCCCCTAAAATCTGAAGACTGAGTAAATACTGTACAATTTTAAAACATGCATATTTCTTTTCTCTTTGATCTTGAACACGTTTGTTACTCTCAAACCTTTCCTTGCAAAAGCATGTAGAACCATCACATTTTTTAGAGAAGCTAAGATCTCCATGCAATCCTTCTACTGCAGCAGTGATGCAGTTGCCCATGACCATGTCCAGTCATGTTTTGAGTAATGACATTTTTCAATCCTGTGCTGAAGATCACCAGTCATTTTGATACGACAATATTGCAAGAATTGCCAAAACTGGTATCTTAGGGTGAGTTGCAAAAGGGTGCATACAGCACCTTGTGTGTCTCTTGAACCTCTTTCATATAGTGCATTGTGTAAGGATAGGCCAGCAAAAAATACAGCCAATAACTCACACAGCAAAAGTTATTCTCTTCAATGAGATTTCAACACTTGGCATCTGATAATCCATCAGCCACCTGCTTACATGGATTTCTACTGTCAGTTCTTGCCAGGTCCATATTGCCACAGTATATAAGCACCTAACCTTATTTTAGAATATCTTCAAAATGTGATGCAAAAGCATTCATCAGCTATCCACGTTGTTTATTCAGGGAACCGCTGGATGGCAAATTACCATCCCTTGCTGTGGGAGGGACCTCAGGAGTGAAATCCTTTACAGAAGCTGGATACAGAACTACTATAGTTCACGTGCCCTTTATTGTCCTACCTAGAATTTTAGTGATAGCATTTTAATGTTTAATTACAGCAAAGGTCAACATAGACCTTTCTCAGGTCTCAGGGATGCTCACATTGCCTACTACAGGGCTAGGGGAGACTGTGAACACAATACGCATGCCAGCAGCTAATGGAAGAGGCACTCTGACCTTTGAAGTGAATATAGATTCTGTGCCATTTCCCAGGCCCTCAGTGATACTCAGGCACTTCAGTGCTCCAGGATAGACCTAAATCTCATAATAGAAGATGGAGTTTCTCAGCAGCTCAAAGACTACATGGTAACTGTGGTACTGTACAGCATTTACCTGACCCAGCCTACTATTAGTGTTCAGATGGTGAGACCAGTCTTTCTTGATGAAAAAGTTGAACTCTAGACCAGCTGTCAAATTTTATTTTTGTTGTTTCAGTCCCTCTTTCCTTTAAAAATATCACAGGCACCCAGTAAGGCACAGGGTTAAAACCTCGCTGAGTCAAGAGAGGGTCAAGTGGTTGAAGCTGGGGCTTTTTGTGGTCTCTCCTCTCAGCATCTTGACAGTGGAGGGCAACACAGAGTACAGCACAGAAACAAGTTATAATTTGCAGGAGCAAATGGGATAAAGTTGCTGTCAGAAACACCGACAGGAATTAAGGGAAGTGTTCTTCAGTTTTGGAATTGCAGCTACAGCTTTAACAATGTATTTGCCTAAAGATTTTGTTAAAATACTACTTTTTAAAAAATACTATTTGTCAAATCTGGAGGAAAAAAAAAAGAAATTCTCACAGAATGCCTTTTTCCATGCTTTTATGAACTCTGTATTACCATTATTTGTTCATGTAATACAGATTGATTTCTTTCCTGATAGACAAGGAAGTCAATTTTTATATATATTATGCCCCAATAATACAAGGAATGCTTTAAGCAAACACTGTATCTGAACACATTAGAAATCTGTACACTTTTGGCTACATATATTTCTGTTTCTGAGGACTTATTACCTATCACTTGATATCTTTCATAGGCCTGAAAAAAATGTTCATTCTGGGATAAAAGTCAGCAGCACATAGCGATGATATAACTTACAAGAATACCATGATTGCATTACTGAAAGTATATATGTGCTGTAAAAAACTGTTTTATACTGATAAATAATTGATTTGAATAAACATGAAGCTTAAACCCAGTTCTGGTTTTATGTGACTACAGCTGGAGTAGATGTACACACATGCACACCCACAGGAATGAAATGCATGAATGTGTCTTGTTATTTTTCTTTTTGAAAGAAAGCTAAGATTGTTTCCTCTCTGATGCATATTGAACTCCTTACTTTATAAGACTACACTAACCAGCATATGAGATGACAGATTTCAAGAACTAATAGGTTTCCTTGGTGCACAGTAATTGGATTTGGAGTCAAGAGTCTCACTTCACCTTGCAGTAAATTAGTAATGCTGATGTTCTTTCATTTTTAACAAACACATATTGATGCATTTCACATGTGTATCACAACCTCTTTGCCATGTGTTGTTCAATACAACAAACTTTTTGCACATTTGTTTCGGTTTCAAATCTGAAGTCCTTCTACCTCCCTTTCTCTGTCCAAGCTTTGCTCAGCTTGAAACATTTTTCTCTAACTTTCAGGCACTACTAACAAGAAAATAAAGCAGAATGAGAAAGATATTAATTGGTATAATAATTTCCATTAGTTTCATACGGAATGATTTCATTAGAAGCAAATATTTTATTATGGCAAATTCTCTGAAAACCTTTTAATCAAATTCAAAATTCCTGGCAAATACAGTAGTCAGAGTAGAAACATTTGCATATTAAGCAAAGTTTTCGCAGTTCTTTTTTTCCTCCACTGCTCTGATCCCCTGTTCATCTGCTTCCCCAGCACTCAAGTCTTGCCACATTGCCTGCTTCTTTCTGATCTCTTTTGTTGATCCTTCCTGGGAATCTCTATACTACTTTTTACAGTAAAATTATTGTTTAGAATGTCTAGCTTGTAAACTTCCAGCAATATATATATTTATTTTCAGTAAGTGCTGATTTATCAGCTGTATAAAAAAATGCATAGTTCCTCTGACTGGAACAAGATAGATCACAGCCAAGTCATTTTCCACCAAATTTTCAAACTATGCAATTTTCTATTTCAAGATCAATAGATGGTGTAATGCAAGTAGTTATTTCATACTTTCCTGGGTCCTGTAATAAAATTGTTTTATTACACCAGAATTATATGTATTATCCTCAAACTAACTGTAGAGCTTCATGTGTTATCTTGGGAAACATATGTATTCCCATTGAATTGGCTGATACTTTAACGGTGCTTTTTTTTTACAGTTTGACCTGACAAAGTTATCTGTCTTCAGTGTTCCTAAGAGCCTAGTATTTTAAGGAGAAAAGTGTCATATTTCATTTGGTCTGGGCATTTCAATTATTGTTTCCTTTGCTGAAATCAAGAACAAAACAAACGTTATGCAGGAATAAGAAATTAAATTACATTTACAAATTTACCTTGAACTGAGGCAATGATTGCAATGTCCATTGAGTAAATCAATTTCTTGCTTAAATATCCAAACAATCTGACAAGGCAGAAAGTAATTTTGTGCTTAAAGTCCAACACTGCAAAGTAAGAGTTGATATCTTTACATATGTTTTCCTTTGGACATTGTTGCTTTATGGGTCTAACTCACACTCTCTAAATTGCAGCATTGAAACATATAATATTGAAATAATGATTAAGCATTTACTGATTTAGCAATACATGGCTAACAAAGTAATTGCCTAATAATATAATTAAATAATAGGCATATCACTATTACAGATTTAGCTGCATAATTTTGGATAATTATTGCATACAATTTTAAAGCTATCATCACTCAAATATTATGAAATACACACAACTACTATTTGAATTAGAGCTCTATCACCCCCTTTCCTCCACCACCACTTAGTACGTGGCTGCAAGTCCATCTGTCTTTAACATACCCCACACCAGCTCTTTCCGACATAGACATGATGCAGAGCTCTGTGGGTTTCCTAGGAGAGCTCCCTCCAGCACCTCAGAAGATGGGCCAAAACCTCAGTTTACAACTCAGCTTTGCTGTACGCAGGTATTTTTGCTCCTGGTATCAGAAGATTCACTCCCTTCTGAGTTCTTTACCCGATATCATTCCTTATCCCAATATATTCTATTTCCAGAACCACCTTTTCACCACTCTTGCATCTCCTTTCCTCTGACCAAACTCTTCCTTATGAGCCAGAGGATGACCATCTTCTGCTTGAAGGCATACCTGGCTCCTCTACACCTTTGAGTGTAGTGGACCTATCTTGTACTTGTAAGCCCCTAGATAGTGTAGGATCCTTCCTCTTGGTGCCAGAAGTCACCAGCTTCCATCCTTTCACTTCTGCAGAGGTTGCACTTACCTTAGGACTAGGTGTGGACACTGTGCACCCTATTATCTCCTCTCATCCTTACCTGACAGCAGCAGGAACCCCTAAGTTTCTCAGAGGTTTCCCAGCCATTATCACTGATCCTGGATCTTGTTCCCAGAAGGTGCAGAAGCTCCCTAAGCAGAACTGCCACATCGGCAGCTGCCTCTGTTAGCTGTGCTCAAGAGAATCCCCATAGCAGGAATCACTGAAACCCTGCAGAGTAGCTAAAAGAGCACAGAGTCCCAACAGCTTGGACCAGCTTAGAGAAAACCAAGCCCCATGAAGCTTTGTAGAAGTGAGATATCAGTTAGATAACTGCAAATATCTGGAAAAGCCTAAGCATTCTCTGTATAGGTTAGCTCTGAATTTGGAGGCAAAACATCTGCTGTTATGTTTTTCTATGTCTCTTTTCCTAGACCAACCACACTGCAAATCTGAATTTAAACTCTGAATATATACCAAATGTACTAAATTAAAAGGCTGTTTCTTATGGCCAAGTGTTTGCAATCCTATGATACTGGTACCAGAAGTAGGGCACAAAACTCTTTCCCAAAGTCTGACCTATTTATTGTATTGACCTGATGCTTCAGGTTATATACACTGATGTTATAGACAGCCAGAAATTTTGAAGTATGACATGTGTCTCTCTGACACACTATCCCAAAGACTTTTCTTTGTGGCCTTATATTTTGTTGCATCTTTTGAAGGCAAAGTTATAGTTTGATACTTACTACATGTGCAGACCTGGAGCTCAAGTAGTTATCTGCCTCTCAAGTTGTATAATGGAAGGTTCTGCAGATACCCAATTAAACTGTGATCACTGAAAGATAAAAGAAAGCAGTCATGAGATCAGGCACAGATCTACAATAATCTCGTCTGTAAGACTGAGTGGCCTCAAACATCGATGCCCTTAAGTTTTGTAGTGTTTTTGATTCCCAATGATTGCATGTACACTGCTCTGTGGAGCACCCTACAAGCTTGCAGTCCAAATGATATTCATCTGCATTGTGGCAGTGCAGGATGTCCTCATGGTCTGCAAACTTTTTTAGGCTAAATGGAAATCCTGGGTATAGACTGTGGTTAAAGTGTCTCTTAGAGCTTACGTGCCCTGCGGGCAGGATAACGTGTCTATCAGCCCTGCTCTTGGGATAGGCATGACAAACAATACTGAAACTGCAGGTATAGTGCAGATGAAACATTTTGAGTGAAGATGTCCACCAGCAGAGTTTTCTTACATGGTTTTTTTTTTTATTGCAGTTCATTCATTAAGATATTTGCACAGATGGGAGAAATTTACACAATATAATCTGAATAATGTAAATATGCTCAGGGCAAACACAAACCTGTGGAGACCTATAAAGGGAAATCACTACATTCTCAACCTCCATTTTATTCATGTTTTGTTTACTATACAAACATGGAAAGGCAGAGGTGATGAGGCATTTGCTCAGGAATTATTCAGCACCATCTGGCATCTTGAGGTAATTAGTCTGCACTGTATCTCCTTTGGAAACCATAGCAACTCTACAATAACTTAATTGTGTTCCCTGATGATGGCATAATAAATAATAAGTGTCACTGCTGTAATATACTAATTAATGCATTTTCAACTGCCCAGCTGCTTATACAAACATCCTGACTATTATGGGTTTCTTGGTAAGAAGTGTTTGCAAAACAGAAAAAGAAAAGGATTCAAAAGGAGCATAATTTTGCACGACCTCGCTCGTAGATAAATTCAAGGAGGAAATGGTACATGATTTAATTGATTAAGAATTGTGGGAATCAGTCAGTCAGTCAACATGGTATATACATGGGAATACATCAGCTTTGTTAAACAAATCTAATTGCATTTCTTAAGAGCCTAAGCTTTGATGATTAAAAATAACTAAGCAGATGTAATCCACACAGCTCTATAAGGTATTTGATGTGCTGCTTCATGACAAAATATGACTAGAAATCAGTATTACACAGTATCAATAAGGTGCATATTAAAAAGATCAAGAAACGGCTAACAAATGGGCGAGGGGGCCTGACAGGGTTTTTGCGGAAGCCAAACCTCAAAATCACAGTTCAGCTTTGATAAATGTAGTCTTTTACATCTAGAAACAATGAATACAACCTATTCAGCCAAAACGTCTGAATCAGAAAAGTAGTGAATCTGAAAAATATCTCTGAGTAACACTAGACTCAGAAATTCAACCAGATTATTGGGAAAAGAACACAGGCTAGTGGATCCAGTAGCAATAAACCTGGTGTTAGAATACGGTTAACAAAGTTCAGGTGCATGCTTGTAGGCATTGCATGCTTGTTTCCAATGCAGTCAGGAGTGAAAGAGATTATTCATGATGGGAGAAAATACTCAAGCAGAAAAATGTGGCCATGCTGCAGCCCTGGCCATGGCATTAGCCAGTGTTTGTTCATCAAGGTAGCAGTGGGAAGTCATACAACTGCAGCAGCACAGTGCAAACATGCCCAGCTGAAAGACAAGGGTTGTTTGCTCCATGTGTCATCTTTTCCTCGACTGCTTCCAGAACCTGTGCTCATACACTTCAGGATGAGGCTGCCCTACAGAGTGAGCACAGGCCAGCATGCCCAAAACTAGCCCAGGGATCAATAACCAGGCCCAGTGTCATGTTATTTAGACATGACAATTTTGTGTCCAGCTCGATTCAGACACCATGAAATACAAGAAACTGAAGCCAAATGCATATTAATGTCCTAAAATCAAGTTGAATACTTTTCAGGAACACTCAAATTACTGGGCTTGGTCCAGAAAAGGGTAGTAATATAATGGCCTATGATATGAAGAGGATGTGACAAGAAATGATCACATGGCCCCAGTCAGTGAGCACTGACCTACAATTTTAAAAAAATATGCATTCACTTCATTTCCAGACTGTGTTTACCACCATTACATTGTGACACCATGAAAAAACATCAGGGTGATCCTCCAGTCCCGGACCAGTACAAAATTTGGAAATATTGCATATCTTAAAATCAGATATTTGTCAGTAAAAAACAAATTCCTTAATAAAGGAAATCTCCAGGGGAAAAATTGGAATTTATCCAACTGAATGTTACTGTGAGATAACTGAATGCCATTGTCATGCATTCAGAATGTCAACACAGATGTCTCCTTAGTGAAAATAATATTTATTTCATTTCACAGTGATAGGACAAGGAGTAATAGGTGCAATTTGAAAGAGGGGAAATTTATGTTAGATATAAGGAGGAAATTCTTTACTGTGAAGATGATGAGGCACTGGAACAGGTTGCCCAGGGAGGCTGAGGACATTCCAACCCTGGCAGTGTTCAAGGACAGGTTGGATAAGCCCTTGAGCAACCTGGTCTAGTGCAAGGTATCCCTGTCCATGGCAGCAGATGGGGTTGGGACTGAATGTTCTTTAAGGTCTCGTCCAACCCCTTAACATTCTATAAATTCTATGATTACGTAAAATCCTGGCACAAAATAGCATGTTTGTTCTCTTATCCCCCCTGGCCTGTTGGTCATGTTAGCTTTGACCCACCTTCTTTTCCTAACACAGATATGACTGTGTTGATTTTCCAGCTCCTTAAGAAGGAATGTTCATAGTGAAATCCAACACAAGTAAATACACTTGTATTCAAAGTGGTAATTGAAATATTTTATAATCTTATTATTACAATACTCAGCCCCATCCTAGCCTAGGGCAAAACTGTACCTTGATCCCTCACAACAGACCTAGCTTGTTTTATGGCAGTATAAATCGGGAGTTATGAGTAGTTGCAGAACAAAGGTACTGAAGATAATATTACATNAAAAAAAAAAAAAAGGTTTTCAAAGCTATAATTACATGTTAAAATATATTGATACACTAGGAAAAAAGTTGCCAAGATATATACATGGGACTTTCAGAAAGAGCAAATAATCACAAGATGATTGTGAATTATGCTTCTATTCATCATGACTCATATTTGACTCATAGTAAGTGAAATCAATTTCAGTCACAGGCATAAGCACAAATACATTTTCAGTGTGAAGCTAAGAGTTGTTTTGACTGGTTATTAGCTCTGCCTCAGACGACCATTCCCAAATACCTAGGGAAAACAAAATCCCCTGAGATCAAATTCTGGTGAACTCATCCCCATTCCAGCTCACAGAAAGAAACACGGGAATGATTGTGAAGTTTCCTCGCTTCCTCTGGCAGCCAACCCTTCCTTTAGAGACAGACCATAACACCTCCTGGGGCCGAATCTGATCACGGTAAAGGGCACGGCGCTGAGGCTTCCCAGGCCGCCCTCTCCCGTGCGTGCAGTGCCCGCAGCCGCCACAGGAGGGTTCCGAGGGAATGTGCCTGCCGGGCTCCGGCCGCGCACCTGCCGCCGGCTCCGTGTCCGCGCCGCGCACAGCAACCCCACGGCAGGAGCTCTCCGCCAACATCCGCTTCTTCCCACCTAAAGATGACAGGCGTGGACAAAATTCTATAGCTCTACATCTGCTCCTGTGAAAAGCAGGTGATGGCGCAGTATTTCGTGCAATCGATAGACATTTGTTCATTTATTTCTGTATTTTCAAATACTGAAAAAGCTAAAGGACTGCTGTTACCTTCGGTTGAATCAGTTTCAACTCAGACCTAAAAGGGACATGCTATAGACCTATGTAACTGAAGCAGAATTCAATACTGGATGTATTTTTTTTTCCCCTGATCCTATTATATGAGCATACTTCATTGTTCATTTTCAGATATACTGGGAGTTAGGCATAAAAATAACAGTAACTGTGTCTATGTAATGTGTGGAGTGGGAGGAAAAGGGAGACTTTGAAACAATTTCAGAATTAATAATGGTGTGCTATTCTAGGCACTGTTATTTTATACTAACTTCCAAGAAAACTTTGGAATTGTTTAAATGTTTTCCATTAAATGAACATTGCTAACTGCACAAAGTATCTTAGGTTCTTTCCAGAACAAGGGAAGGGGATTGATCCATTTCCCCTTCTTTCTCAAGTCTCTCCTTTTCTTCCTCCATCCCCACATTTCTACGTCTTGCATTTTCATGTGGCAGTAACTCTTACCTTCACATCCCCAGTAGAACCAAGCTTATAGGCAGCAATCTAACAATCACCACCACAGCCAGCTGGGGCTTTGTCCTTACAAGGCATTCATGGATATGTGCCAGAGAGTTAGTTAGTTCCAGATGAAACCCAGCCTGAACAGTTGGTGGATCGCACCACTAATACTAAGTAAGATACTTCAGCATCTTGACTTGACAGCCATCATCAATCTCAATGCAGAGAGCAGTTCAGATCATTTACTGCTTAGACAGCTTGAGATCTTTCTCCATGATTCTAGTTCATCCACAGAATCACTTAGGTAAACTTAGCTTCATTTCTAAGAATAGATGGATAGATACTGGTTTTCTTGCCTCAGATGTTGTAACATCAAAAAGGAAAAATGTTCTGGCCTGATTAAGGTAGTGGTGCTCTTACAAACTCAACATCTCATCTGGAACTGCAAGGAAAGTGTGCAGGGCCAGGAATTTTCATGGCTTTCACCGTGAGGACTCTCACACTCCATGAGACAGCCTTGGCTCTCCAGCTCCCTCAAAGAACCTGCTACCCTTGCTGTCATCCTCTTGCCTCCCACAAGTTAACATCTGCTAGCATGAGTAAAGACATTTATCAATACCTGACATTCTCTAGAGAAGCACTACCCACCTGAAAGGTTTCAGCCTGACACCCCAGGCAGTCTGCAGAGGTCTGCCTGAGGACAGAGCTGTCACCAACTGCTCCTGCTCTCCCAGACCTCAGTCCTGCATTTTGTTTCCTGAGGTCCTGCCACAGCCTCCCCAGGAACAGAGCCTCTGTCCCAGCCTGCTTGGGCAGCAGCACGTCCTCGCCCCACTCTCCTGTGGAGGGCTTGGTCTGGGCCGTGCACCGGGCTGTGCAATCTGATGTTCTGCCTTGATGCAGAGCAATGGGACAATTCTGCACAACCACATTTCTGGGCTTCTTTCTAATCTTTGTTTTTCCTAGGTTAAAATCACAAGCAGTTTTCACAGCCTGATTAGGCAAGGTATTTCAGAAAACACTGACAACCTATATGATATAATTGTTGTAACAATGAGGTCTTTCATCGGGGAAGTCTATGAATAATTACTTCTAATTAAGTAGCTCATAGATGCAGTAAACCACTCATCAGTGCTTGAGTCCTGTATTACAGACTGTAATAATTTTTCTGTTAGTGAAAATGCTGAGTAAGAAAGTGTAATCAATGAAAACATTATTAAAGATTTGTGTCTCTGCTAGGAAACAATTAGAATTTTTTTCCCTTGGTTTTGTTTTCCTTATTTGCTCTTGTAGTATTAGGCAGTAGTTGTTCTTGGCCAATGACTCACTGACTGCAGAACTATTTGAAAAACTAGAGTGAAGCTGTAAGTACAATAGGAAGAATAAGGAAAAGAACAAGAAAGATGGGCTACAAAGTCATTGACTTTCTCTATTGAGAAAACTTAGGAGGATTTTTTTTCTAAAATGTTCTGAGGCAAAGATAATAGACACAGAAAGCTTATTTTAGAGACCTTTAAAATTCTGGGCTGTAATTACACCTACCAGATATAATTCAACCTTTCAGATTTATAAAGTTGGTATGTTATGCATTATTCTGGGATTAGATACCCCTGAACTGTTTAGGGGTGATGACAAAAATCTGATGACAAAATCAATGTAACAAATATGTTTGCGATAATATGTAGAACAATAAAACAAGAAACTGTAAATATTAGCACAGAATTCATAGTAACTCAAAGACTGAATATTCATATACAAATTGATAAAGTTCATCTTGGACCCAAGTGCTCATACACTGCACAAGAAAAGGAACCAGAGCACACAAAGGATTCTGGCAGCATTACAGGCAAGAAAATAATGAATGGAGAAGTAGTCATTATTTATTGGATAAACGCTGAGCAATAAGACAATATGGCTTAAAAAATTAGGAGGTAGAATGCTGTTAAAGTTTTTGCAGTGGACTTGTGATTTTTTTTTGTGTTTTCAAATGTTACTGGTTGGGGGTTTTTTTGGTTGGGTTTTTTTTCCCCAGAGGCAGAATTTTAATCCTATTAATAATACCAGAAAGATGTATCTGGAATAAGTCCAGGAAGGAAATCTTTGTTGAGATTCTCCAAATATACATTGAGATGCCATATAAAGCCATAAGAGACAGAAACTTTTGCAGTAGCTTAGATATTTAGAATTCAATTAAGAATCCAGGTCTAAATATGCTTGGGATATGAGATAATAAGAGCAGGCTTTCACAGCTACATCCACAGTGAGTAAAATTGAAAAAAATGTAAATTAGACTACATACTATACTTCGAGAAAAATTAAAATTGCAAAAGGCAATAACAGCAAATGTAAGAAGTAATTTTTAAAATGCATCAAGAAAATTAAGGATCATTCAAAAGAATTTAAATTCACAAATTTGTTGGAAGAAGAAACATGTAAAAATCAAATCTTTGCTCAAGTATACAAAAAAAAAAAAANAAAAAAGTGACAATGCAATCATAGCAGTATTTCCTGGAAATAGTCCTATTTTTATGAGGCTTTAAACTCTTATGATTATAAATATAGGAATATAGGAATTGAGCAGACACCTACCAAGAAAACCAGAACTTTAAAAAGGGAAGAGAGGCAAAACAAAAAACAAAAATAAAAACAAAACAAAACCCAAAACCAAAACAAAAAACAAAAAACAAAAAGATAGAGCAAACTTGTAAACAGAAGTCTCAGACTTTATGACTATTCCTCCAGCAGTATATCTGCCTATTTTGTACTTTCACAGCATTCCAGTAGCCACTGCCATAGGAGACACTGAACACCCCACATTATTTGTTTCACTACTATGAATTGACAGAAACATGGCTGTTTATCTGAAGCAGAAACTAAACACCTCTATAGCATGCAAGTGCCTACTTGCTCAGACCTGTAAGTACAAGCATGATGTTGATTATTATGGGGAGTCCCTCCAACTACCTCTAAGAAAGCTCAAATCATATTTGTATCTGGTTTTGTAGAATAAAAGCTGCAAGTTGCCATTGATGTAGAAGAAAAAAATACTTATATGGCAGGTGAAAGAAAGGATAAATTGTACCACACAGTTCTCAGGCATGAGAGTGCAAGAAATATTGCACCTTTCTTCCCTTTCCTTGAGTATATACTTTTCCCACTGTAGTTATATACAAACACCAACTTGGAGACAGGTTTTTTTCAGTTTCAAATATATTCACACATCTCTGAAGCTATCAGTCATCTGCAATACCTGGGCATAGCTCCAGGTGGAACACAGGATATTATATACTGAGATCTGTCTCATAGGATATGAGGCTGAGACCCACATGAGACTACAACTCTCACTGCTGAAGGAGACACAGAGGAAAGTCTAGCAGACAAATGAATAAAAACTTATCCATGTCTGCAGTTACAAAAACAAGGTGCTTAAGAGATGAACTAATGCTAAGCAGCAAATCATCCATGGCACAACCTCCTTTTTGTTTTAACAGTAAGATGAACCCCTGCTAAAGAAAACCCCATTTACCACAAGGTTTGTGAATCATTTCTAATGCAAAGCTCTCTGACAATGCCAATAAGATAGTCAATGTTCCATTGGCAGAGCTGGCTGACTGCATAATGGAAATTGGTGTGCAGAGGCCACCTTTTATAAGCAAGACCTTTATAGGCTGAAAAGGTTGTAATGCTTGTCAAATTTTTTTTATTATGTTTTCTTTCATATTTATTCAGCTCCATGAGTCCACAAGTGACTAAGTATCTCTTCTGGGTTTAATTCATATTCTATATATTGAAACAGCCAATGTAAAGTTAAAAATGTGTCTCTAAGTGACAAGTTCTAAATCCCATCCTCAGGCAAACAACAATTTGTAATTCCTGTTTACTACTTTCACATCTTAAGCCAGTCACATTTAATTAAAACTGCAGAACTAGACTATTTTTTGTAAATCCTAGTATGGCAAATACATCAACACCACTGTAAAAAAATAAATAACTCAATGCTGCTTTTACTTAACCAAGTTTTCAAGCACATCATGCATGAGTACTTTACCTTAATCTTTGAAGTCCTCTAGAGATTAAAAGAATGTTTTAGGATTCTTGCAGTCAGGAAAAAGCAATACAGTAGTGAAACACGTGAGAAAATATTTCATTCCTTCTGCAGTCAAATTTACACCATAACGACATAGTAGATTTTGAACATGCAAGTTCAAAAATTAATGCATTTCAGATGCACTGGGAATAGGGGATCCATTACCTTTCTTGTATAATAGCAGTAAGATTATCTTTATTGTATAAGAGCAAAAGACACTCTTTAAAATAAGTCCAGGTATTTACAACATAAATTTATAACTCACTCTTCTTTATACTAGAGCATTACACCTCCCAAGTGTTTCTATACTGAAAGAGTGGCTACTTCCTTGAAAAGTAAAATTGATTTAGTGTTTCATTAAAGAGAAAAAAAAATCAATTTTTTTGTAACTGCTTTTTTAAAACCTTATAAAGGGATGTATCAAGCCAAGAGACCAAAATCCCTTCTAACCTGATATTCAGGCTCAAGCAGTGGCCAATAATGGAAACCTAGGAATGCTCCTCTTTACTTTTCAAATTCCCACAAAATCTAAAAAAAAATAATAATAATTATTTAGGGTTTAAGAGTTTATTTCACTGCATTCCTAACTGCTATGACTGCTATGACTAAATACATATAAACTACAGTTATGATTTTTTTTTTCTGAAAATGTTTCATTTATAGTAAATATCACCCATTACTTATGTTATCCAAAACCACAAAATGTTTTGGAACACAACTAATGTAAAGCTAGCTGTATTAGTCTCTTACTACATTACCTTTTTCCATATTTATGGAAAAAACTT
This sequence comes from Cyanoderma ruficeps, assembly GCA_008694505.1. NCBI lineage: Eukaryota > Metazoa > Chordata > Aves > Passeriformes > Timaliidae > Cyanoderma > Cyanoderma ruficeps. The sequence continues at coordinate 23,461,395 of VZDJ01007747.1, forward strand.
ATCAAAGACCAGGTTATATGGGGTGTATACGGAATGATTCTGCCTGTCAATCCAAAGTGCACTGTGTCATTTACCCACCCTTAAAAGAATTCACAGAAATTGCAGCTTTCTATTTAGGAGACTTTTAACACAATGCAGATATCTGCTTCTCATATATATCATAGGATTTCTGTATATATCCAACTTAAATCTATTTCTGCCATACCTCCAGCTAAAACTTCAGTACCAAATTGACACTTGACAATCAGGTAATACCCTGTTGCCCAACAGGACAGCAACAATCTTAGGCTGTTTTTAGAAAAGTGACAAAAACAAGTGTTTCAGGCTGGGGTTTTGGGTTTTTTTAGTTTGGGGGGTTTGGGGGCTTTTTTGGTTTGGGTTTGGTTTTTTTTTTTTGATTCAAAGTAGAGTGCTAAGTAAACTCCTTTGAATTCTTCAAAATGGACACATTTGGCCTCTACTGAAAATAAGATGAGGATGTAAGAAACAGCAGCTGCCCAGAGATGAGAGCATTAAGATATGCTGTACATCTCCCAACTGAGTGTTTTTCCTAAAGTTGTTGATTTAGCCACAGTAAAAATTAAAGTACAATAACAATGATTTGAAGAAAAGGAAGTTTTGTACAAGGGTTACTTGGTCATGTCCACTTAGAACCAGTGATTGCTATACCATTTCTTGGTATATAATTTTAGGTTTGAAAGGTAGTTAAACAGAGATATAGTTACAAAAAATACTTGCACTGACCTCAAACAGAATGTGATTTTGATTTGATTTTAAATGTGGGATATCTGTAGTGTCCAATCTGCTTTCATTCTTGTAGTGAGACCTTAGTGCCTGAAACCACTGCATATGTTCCCTCTACTGAAGTGAAAATAAAGAAGGTGAAGAGGGAAGTGATGTGTGCCTGTTGAAGTACAAGAAATTTGCAAGAAACTGTTCATAGAAAAAGAGTATCTTCCACACAGAAGCTCAAAGTGAAAGGCAATCCTCCATCTGGAAAGCTTATTTGGTCTTGTTCTCCTGTTACTATTTGGAGGATGTTCTGGAGATGAATATTGAGTTCAAAATTAATTGGACAATGATAATTTTTTCAAGCCCTTGATATAAAGCTTCTGCTTGCCACCAAATTAATGACAATCTTTTATGGAAATAATCAAAGGAAGCAAGGACAACTCAAAGTCCCAAATGTAGACAAAAGATTGCTTCTCACAGTAATAACTCACCAGTTCCCTAACTACTTCCCCCAGTGAGTATTATAGAGAGGGATCTACAGAATTTTCTGCAAGTGTGGGAGGAAGTTCTCCTAGTTAGGACTTTCTAGTCATCCAACTTATTGTCCCTACTGCCACTCTTCTTAGTCACTGAACTACAAAAACTTGTTTTCTAAGGGTTAATATAAGTCTTAAGTTCAGAGTGGGAAATATTGCAACACTGCAACAACATCCTCTTGCAGCTAATATACACATTTAATCTCTTTTTTATATCAAGTAGTCCGTGAAAGATTAATAGTACTTTGAGACTGGCTTTGTTTTCTTTACTAACAGCTTTATTGCTCATTTTTCACTTAAAGCGCTGTATTCAACCTCCTATTAGAAGCTCAAGGGAAGTGAAATGCCATATTAAAGATCAACTCATTCAGACACAATGATCTATGAAGGCAGCAGAACTGGCCATAGGCTGTGTGTATATTGCATTTTGGTAGTTCTAGGAACTTTCTGCCAAGTTCCCCAGGCTCAGTGATGCTCTTCCACCCATTCCATCTGCATCTTCATTGAAGATGTCTCAGTTGTGTCCATACCACACTTTTGCAAGGAGACACACAAGGTTTGCAGACCCTTGTTTACCTTGGCCTTCATGTATTTTTGGCATGACAGACACCTGCTAAGCCAGGGCTGAGGTCCTACCTGAACAAAATGAAAGCCTATTCTTGGGTTTTCAGTTGCTGCATGGCTTCAAGATTCTGCCTTTCAGCCTATCAAAGTAAAAACACAAGCACAGGTCTCATGCAAGACATGACACTGCATGAACACAGTGGCTACCCTAGAAAGCCTTTCAGGTAACTTTTACTCACTAAGGTGAGTGTCCTGGAGCAGTGAATAATGCCAGCAGTACTGTTTATAAGTTTCCTTTTAAAGCATGGTTATCCTGCTCATAGGTGTGCCAGGAGGTGTTGTCCATGAAGGCTCCCTATTTATTCTAAAAATGCACACACACAAGGAAAAAGCAAGTATAGCAAATAGCATGAACAATATAGAACTGGGTGGAGACATGCCTTAGGACAAGGCAGGCTTTGTAAGATTACATCCTCCAGCACTTGCACCTTGTAAAAGTTCATTAACATGTCTCTTATGAAAACTGAAAATGGCAAAGATTTGTTGCCGTTCTTCTAAAGATCATGCAAAGACTAAAGGTCTATCAGCCCTAATTGAGTAATCTCCATCCTCCTTCAAGTTTAAAAGCCACAGTAAATAAATTCATGTACCAGGGTAGATGGTATGAAAATATTGTTTCCTTTTTTTTTTTTTTTTT